>VZSR01003049.1:20250443-20330737 GCA_013398615.1 Brachypodius melanocephalos
TTTTTTTTTCTTTTTTCTTTCTTTTTTTTTCCCCTCTTCTTGCAGTGTCTGTCCATCATGCCCTGGAAAAACCATACCACAATATGTATTCAGTGATCATTGCTTGTAAATAATGCCTTCTTAATATCAAATTATCTTCTTACTTGGCTTATTTCTAGATAGTGCTTTGTTGGGGATGCAAAAGAGCATTTTCACTGACATGGTTGTGGAGTAGATTTTCTGACTTGGTCAAAAGATAAACTTGTGGTTAGCCAGTATCTTTCAGTCCAGTAGGCAGAGGCAACAAGACGCTTTGTTTCCTCTCTGTTGACCCCCTACTTTACGCAAAGTTTGCAGTTGACAGAAGGTCGTATTTCTTATGAGCTGGAAAATTCAGGTGCAACCAGTGCCTCACACTTTGGCTTTTTACTTAAACTGATAATAAACCCTACATCTAACCACTTCCTAGATTGCAGTGAATAGCAGCTTTTGAAACCACAATCAAATAACGTTTAGAAAACCACAGTTTTTGATGTCTTGTGTTCTGTAATTAGCTCCATATATTCTACGTTAAATCATCAGAAACTTGACAGTATTGCTGAATCAGTGAATGGGAAAATAAGAGGCACAGGGATATTTTAAGTATATATACAAGCAGAAAAGTATGCTTCAGAGCATAAATATTAATTTTTCAGATGGGTGTTAAAAAGAGTCTATGAGGGGAATAGAATGAGTGGTGCCTGTTTAAAAGGCTTTGCAACTCTTTTAAAATCCTGCTTGTGGCAGGATTGGGGCCACAAGCCATGCCTGAATAGACTTGTTTAAAATGATACAAGGAAACATGAGAACATAAAGCAGCAAAATTTTCTATCATTTCTGTTAAAAAGAGTACCCATACTATGTTAATAGCAAGCCCAAATGAATGTAATTATCTGTCTATCCATCTATATCAAGATACTTGATCTAGTTGACCATCAGATTTATTAGAGATAATTTGGTCACATCTGTGGACAGTGCCATTGTTATAGCTGAACATATCAGGCTTGATGGAAGACAACTGATTAACTAGCAGCCCTCAGGAGAATGGTATTTTTTCTACAAAATACTGGATTTGTTAGTACTATGGGTTTATTACTTGGCAGATGCCATCTTTCCTGCTTTTCTTCTTTTCTTCTTCTCTTTTTTTTCTTTCTTTTTTTTTTTGTCAAGGAAAGGGCTGAAAAGGAATTGAATGTACAAAGGAAAATGTATATTTATTCATTATCGTAAAGGTAATTATACTGTTTCAAAGATTTACTTTATTTTTAATAGCACCAAGCTTTAAGCTGAGGCAGTTGTTTATAATGGTGCCTTGAGATTCAGCCTATTCTATTTCAATGGATTTGTTCATGCTGTAAGCAGCACCAAATTTCATGGGAGACTATTAGAAATAGAATGAAGCAATCTGCTTTCAAATCGTCTTTGAAGGATCAATTTTAAATAGCTTTGAAAAAGTAGAGCATGGCAGAAATGCATCTACTTTTATTTTATAGCTGACACTAAAAGCATCTTTTCAAGTGTGTTATATTACATACTATTTTGAGGTTTCAAAGAAATTGTAAATGATACTGCCAAAAGAACATCTGCTACTCCCAAGGAACCAACTTTTAATAAAAAACCTGTGACTCCCTAATTTTCTTCAAGAGAAAGTAGCTAAATTTAACTTCAAAATTGGAGTAGTTTCATTCTCATTTTAGTTAAGGGCCTGCATTTTGACATTCAGCTAAAAAAAACAAATGTATTTTCCTACCAGGTATTCTATATTTAGATATACCGGCATGCAGTTACTTATTTTGGTATGTACCATTAGTTTCCTAAATCCAAAGGATTAAAATGTACAAATTGACAAAAAGTTACTGAGGAAGAAAATGGTTGGTTATGTATTCAGAAGAGCTTCTGGCATAGTTAGTCAAAACAGATTTAAAAATTTTTTAGAATTAATTTGTTTCTGAAATTCAGCATGTCCCTCAGCATAATTTTACAGATCTTTTAGAAAGATCAGGATTACCAGGTAAATGATTTGCAATAGAATCACAGAGATGCAAGGCTGGAAGGGAACTCACTGAGACTGGACCTTTTCTGATCAATTGTCCTTCACTGAGCAAGGAGTAGATACACTAAAGCTCATTTTTGCTAGGATCTAGTGCTGTTCCTGAAGTCCAGGGATGAATATTGCAGAGATTCCCCATGTCACCTGTTGCACACTTTTACATTGTATAAAACCTTTTTCAAACACTTAAATAATTCGTGTCATTGATGGACCAGGGAACAGCTGATCATCTGATGCTCTTTTGCACGTTTGTTATCTCCTGTCAGCCTGCTCTTGTCGAGATGAAAGAAAGTTGGGTCACTTAATCTTTTGTCATGATTCATTCTTTTGTTTTCATCTTGCTCATTCTTGTGAATATCCCGTTGCTCTCTGTCTGTATCTCACAACTGTTGGAGAGAAATCTGAACACTGTATTTCAGTTGAGACCTCTATAGCAGCTCAATATCTGTTTTTATGATGTTATTCTGAAAATATCTGAATGAGATTTTTTTTTTTTTTTTTCAAATAGGATCCCATGCTCTCTTATTCAGGTTTTGGTCTCCTCTGTAACACTGTTTATTCTACTTCAGAGTCTACTCGTGATTTTGCATTTATGCTTCTAATATTTTACTCGTAAATGTGAGGGATTTCAAAATACGTTTTTCTTAAATTTCTCTTATTAAGCATACTTTCACCGTTGATTTTGACTTTTATATGTTGTGCAATCACATTACTCTCCTTGTGTGTATAATACATACCCAAGTATAATGAGATAACATGAAATGTTTGATGACACTAAGAATGGATTTATTAGGACAGAGATGAGGTTCTTTCCCTGCAAAGTAATGCTTTGTTCAAGGACTTTTTACCTTCAAGGCAGGACAAGCTCTGATTTGCAATGGCTGCAGTACAGGAATGTTGGGTGTGTTCATTTTATTGTGATATGAAGTGAACAGAAAGCTGTTGTGGAATGCAATTTTACATGTATACTGAAGGATCAAATTAAAGTAGTGTTCACTGTAGAAGTGATTTTCATTGTCTTTTACAAATACACTTTCCAGTTGTAGCAAATGGTCATTCCTAGTGTTTAATGTTTGCTGAACCTTCTGTAGAGATACTGGGATAAGTAAACATTTTCTTAAGAACACCTACCCATTTCCAGTGAGGAAGTTCCTAGAGGGAACTTAAAGAGCAGTTCATTCACTGACTCCAAATGCTTACTGTTGTTAAATTTGATTAAGCTGTTATATGTGTTTTGAGTAAAATGAGTAATTTTAAGAAAGATTTGCAGACATGTCCTCCAACCATGGCTGGCCATATCCCCTCTCATAGAAGAATGTACAAAAACTTTTTTCTATTCAAAACAGCTGCACTTGTGTTGACTGTTTATTCCTTGTCAGCAACTGTCAGTCAACTGAGAACTAGAGCTTTGTTACAGAAAATTTTAGAAAAGCTTTGTAAATCATAAATATAGCAGACGCAACTTTTTCCTGCTTGAGTTTTAGGAGTGTGTGTAAATGTAGTGATTAATAGTCACAGTAACCCCATTTGCAATCAGATCTGAGCAAACATTCTTAAGGCTCCATCTACATGCCCACTGCCACCTGCTTGCAGGAATCTCTTTTTGTATTGATTCATTTGGGCACTTAATTTGCTGTCAGTTCAACTGCAATGTTATCCCTCCTTTTTGATTATAATCTTACATTGTAAGCAAAATTCAGGTTGTCCTATTCTCCTGACTGAAGTAAAAGGTGTTCTACAATTCAGCCTTCAGGTATGTGTACTGGACTTACATACTATCAAAGTTTCAGGGAAAAGCTAAGCTGTGGTGGAATCCTATTCTGCTAAAGTTCAGCTAAATCTTGGAGCCAGGGTCTCTGTACAATAAATAAAAACTGTAAAAATAATATAAGGATATAATTATAAATATCAAGAAGAGATATTCTTTTCCTTGCTCTCAGTATTTGATGTATAAATCTTCATAAAATTTTCCTTCTAGAAAGGAATTGCAGATATAATACAACATTCATCAAAATAGGACAACCTAGAAAATTACATTTAACTTTATATTCAAAGCTGAAGGTAAAGGGTTTATTTATAGCAGCATTTGAAAAAAACCTGTCCATGAAGGAATATTTTAGTGCAAAGTGATGTCACTACTATTTAAACCTCTTTAATCACAAGGACAATACAAGCACAAAACAAAAATGGAGCTACCTTAACAGCTTAGGGTTGAAACATAAAAAGGTAATTGCGGGTATGTTCAGGAAATCATCAAGCAATGAAATATTGATGTCGTTTTAGAAGGGTCTCTGCAGAGTTCTGCTTTGACTCCTCACTGAGAGCAGTATGAGGACAAAATATCACAAGTTTTGAAAAAGTCAGCAAGTAATCAATATAGAGTTCTGCCCTGCAAATGGGTACAAGACTGCAATGACTTTTGAACAACAAGCTGGGTTAAGCAGGGAAAAAACTTTAAATGTCCTTAAATACTGTGAGAGGGTCGTTAATAAAGGAGAGTTAAAAGGAAGGCACTAAGACAGGGAGGACAGAGTTACTACTTAGGAAAATATTTTGTGTTTCCAAAACTTAACGTGCAGCAATCAGCAGCAGTCCCATGAGATGTAAATAGTTGACCACCTGTCCTGCGTGCACGTTGCACACCTTGTAAGGATTCACTGCAGCTGCTAATTTGTTTAGGACAGTCCTGTGAATATAAAAAAGAAAATGCCATCAGACATGAAGGTTGTGATTTCTTAGACATTGGGGATTTGCCTGTTTTAGCACTTTGCTGCAAGCACATGACAAGATCTTTCTCCAAAGAAAGATCTTATGAGATTGTGATGAAACTGTACTACAGTAAATTATTTTGGTACTTCATTTTGCTTGTACACGGTCTACTTTCAGTCATTTTCAGCAGCTGCTTTATCTGTATAAACACACAAACACACTTCATACCCTTTAAAATGTGTATATAGATGTTAGTATTGCCCATGGTCTGAATTAGACGAAATATTTTTATTAAGCATTTAAATTGTGCAAGACATAACATTATCTACTGGTTTATAGCTTTTTAAACTTGCAGTTACAGTCCTCTTATGTGCTCAGGCATGAGACAGGAACAGCCAGATAATTTTAAATGTATTTCATAAATTTGGGTTGAAAATGTTATAATAAAAGTTACTCTGAAGTTCAGAAATCAAAATATTTAGCAGTTGTTACTAGGATACAAAAGGTAGACTTTTTCTTATGGCATATAAAAATATAGTTATATGGTGTGGGAAGAGCTCACTCTAAATTTTGTTTTAAAGTATCATTCAGAAGAGAGAAATGTATTAAAAAGGAGAGAGTGCTCTCTAAAAATTAAGATTTTGGAAGTAGTCATGATTTAAATGTTACTCTGCCACAAGTATACTTAATAGGAACCCAGACTCTGAGATAATAAACCTAAAATTTGAAAATGATAAAAAAAAGGACAAATTATTTCAGGAAGTAACTGGAGATTAAAACTGGCATACTGATTCAACTTTGAAGTTTCTTGACTTGGAGGTAATCTATGCCATAACTTGTTCTGTACTATTATCACAGCCTAAGTGTTTGCTTTTTAATGCTTCCTGTTCAACTCAGTGAATTTCAACTTCATCAGGTCCTGCTTTCAGAATAGTAAGGCTGGGTCTTTGTCTACTGAGTCAAAATATGTCCAAGCAGAGAGATGTCTTAAAATTCTTTGAGTCTTCTATATAGAATCCTATTCACTGCCTTGTCCACAAATACCTAATGCAAGCAAATACAATTAAAACCCCATTAGAAATGTAGAAAAAAGGTGTCAGAATTTGATTTCCGTCTACTGCGAGTATCTGGTTGAATCTGCAAGCTGTCTGGATTCTGGGGCTTGCAGGGGTTGTATGCTTCATGGCTTGAGATCTCTGCCAAAATGCTGGCAACACAGCTTTCAATCAGAGTTGCTTATACAATTCTTCTCTCCTTAATTAGCTGAAAGAATAAATCAAAGAATGAAAGTTCTTACCCCAAAGAATACAAGAATCACTGGGTCATTCTGTAAAAAAACAAATACTTCCAGTGAAGGAGAGGCAGGTAATTTTGTAGTGCTTATGAAATGCTCATGAAGTAGCACGTGCCGCTTCGATGAGACTTACCAGATGCAGTGAAAAAATCAATAACATACAGCTGCATCCAAGAAAGATAGTTGTGTCTAGGTATATATTTCCTAGGAACAGAAACCTCTAAAACTATCTTGATGAAGTAAGTGTATTGACAATAAGATCTCCGATACAACACAGTGCTGAGCATCAATTTTCTTCTTTTTGCCTTTAAAATGAATTAGCGTGATTTTTCATTGATACATATGATCACAGAAAAAATCAAACCGTATTTTAAACTTATAAACGTATGTATAAAAACTACTATTTACGCACACATACATGATTATAGATATTTATGATAACTAACCAATCACTCAAGTTTTTTGGAAATAGCTTCCAGAGACTATTGATGGTATCCTCTGGGAGTTAATGAACTAGCTCTGAATGTCTCAGCTGTCTTCACAGAGTCTCTCACACCTATACTGTCTATTTCAAAAGGTGTCAGAGTGCATAGGCTGCAGGCAAAAAGCTGCAATTTGCCAGAGGAACACTGATGATTAGTGACATCCTGTGCTATTTCCATGCTGCTAGCTTCCTTGGGAGCATCTCGCCGTTGTTTCCAGCACAATTAGAATTCCAGGCCTTCTCTGTGAACTGCACAGAAACTCTATTAAGGGGAATATTTAAACATTTTCAAAGAACATTTTGTCTCAACAGTTTAGCCTAAGGAAATGTTATGCTGTTAATTAAGCTATAAGACTGTTACCCAATGCTACTTTTGCACGTCTTTACTCTTTTATTCCCACCTGTGACAGGCAAAAACAGAAAGGCACAAATGTGTTCATTTTCCCTCGTGATCTCTGTGATCTTTCTCCTGTTGGTGGTTATGGAGAGTAGAGATTACACATTATTCAGAAAGCAATCCTCAAACTGCAGTAACAAAAATATGGATGTAGAGTTTGGAAAGCCATCTCTGGCTTTAAGGTGTAAATTGGTGCGAGGGCATGCATGGACACTCAGCAAACGAGATCCTCAGTGATATAAAAGGAAAGCCCTGCATGCACATGAAGAGAGTCTGAACAAGCTTTTGATAAGAGGCTGCAACACATTATAGGAACCGAAAATATAGGGAGCCTGTGAAAGGCAGAGAGGTGGAGGACCAGAAAAGAGGAGTGCTGTCATCCTGCAGTCTGGTTCTCATTTGCAGAAACATTAAATTGAGGAGGGTTGGTACCGCTCTATCTCTGTGTCGTTTGACTGGCAGAAGTTGGATCCCTGAAGCAAGGCTGAAAGGGAGGGATGTTGAATTCAGTGCCACTGGAGCTTATTTCAGCAGCCCTAGCTGCTCAGCAGCCCCAGGGTGATGTGGCTCTCATGCAACCATCCTTGCTGCTGGGACAGTAACTTCATCTAAAGCAGTAAAAAGTGCTGCAGTGGATGGGAGCTGTGGCAACCTTCCTGCCGTCCATCTCTGCCATGTGCAATAAGCATCCTCTCATCCTCTCCTTATGCTTGGTTTTGGCAGCCTAAATGGATTATCTTCCTCTGTGGTGCATTTTTCCCCCTCCATTCGTTTGCTTAAGGCATAAGAAGAGGATCCTGGAACTTGATTTCTGCACTTGGGTGTCTGCACACAGGCCCAGCTACAGATCATCTCGCCTCCTTCTGCCTTGCAATTTGAACAGGACTAACACTTTCTTAGCAGTGCACGTTGATGTTGCCCAGAGAAGATGTCTTTGTAAGTGAGAGACTTTCACAAGTGCTTTTTCTTTTGTACTGCATAGATGCAAGCAAGTAAAAGTGCGTGCTTTTTCATGTAGGTCAGGATTTCTAGAGGCTTTTCACACCTATTATTACATGTACTTATGCAGTAGAAAACAAAGAGCCATTGTTATGCAGAGAAATTTGTGTCCTCAGGGCAATCTCGAAAGAGTTGGATATCTGCTTTCTCTCATAGCTACTAATGATGCTGGTGGGAGGGTTACCTGTGATTTCAAAGGAAGAAAACAGGCTCTTTATTGTGCGTGTTACAAGAATGTGCATGTACTATAAGTTTCAAAAGCATGTCTTTAAATCTAAGCAGGACTTGGAGTGTTCCTGTAAATTAATTAAAAAAGGAAAAAAAACCCAAACACCAAAACCCAAGAAACTCTGAGGATATTTCATTAAAAGAAAGATGTTATTTTTTTCATATTACTGATCCTAGTTGTGTTTGAGGGGAGACTCGGTTCCTTTGAGGTTTTTATGGAGTCTCTTCCAGTTTGATTAAATTACACTGATGTTTATTAGTTTCTCTGAACTGTGCCAACTGATGAATGGGTCATAACTCACAAACTGCTTGACAATATTTTCTTCAAGACAAGAAGGGCAAATAAAAAGTGGGGATTTCTTTTGTGGGGAGGTAATTATTTTAGGCATAGTATTCAGTACTTGTAAGTGTCCTGTCATGCCAAGTATTTGACTCACTTGTTTTTGTTTTTCCAGTCTTAACTTAGTGCTTGTGTTATTAAACATGAAATTCCTTACTCCTGGCAGCAGCAAGCTAACATTACTATTCTTTGCCTCTCCTTTAACTGGAAGAGGGTAGTGTTAGCACCTTTAGAGTGTTAGCACTCCTATCCTGAGAAACAGGAGCAAAATAAAGGCTTAGGTCGTAATAGTGGTTCGAGCTGATCTCGTTAGGCAGTGCTGTTATGTTCTGAATTGTTTATCCTTGGAGCAGGTACAGTTCAAGGAAAGAACAGACAGATGGTGACAAACAGGAAAGGTTATAATGTCCAGTCCCATATCCAAATTTATATCTGGTACCTGTCTAACACACTTCTGGATTCTTCAGGTAAACCAGTAAAGAATATCTACAAAAAAAAAAAAAGGTTGTATTCATTCTCTCCCGAAACTTGTGAAATCTACAAATTGCCTTTATGCTCATTTTACAGATTTGATAAAGCTGTGTTACAAACCTGTATGCTGTGAAATTCCTGGTGCCAGAGTGAATCTAAAGCTGTGTTAGCAGCTGCTGTGCTTTCAGCTGTAATGGCTTTGCTGTTGCAGGTCCATGCTTCGTTTTTCAGAAGTTTCTCTTGCTTATTATTCGTCCACATACACAGTCATGCTGGCATAGCAAGGAGATACTACTTCCAGATGCTTTACATAGTGAAGGTTTGGCCTAAATACTGTGCTCAGGATATATGAAGAAATATGTGTCAGTACAAGAAATCAATCATAACTCTTCAAGTTAGGCTACATACTAAATAATATTTTAGGCTTGATCTTCAATTAGATAATTTTAAATTAGTTTGTTGAAGCTTTTGTTCAGATCTGCTGCTTCAGTGAGGCTTGACTTCTTATTCTGCTTACAATAGTGTGCTGCTCTTTTCCCTTTGAGAAAGAGACCAGATTACTTTAATAGGGTACATCTAACATTATGAGCACCACAAGATGCATTTTAGTCCCTGATTTGTTTTCTGGGGCACTGTTATGTGTGGTGTTCCAGGCTGGATAGTCATGTGACATTAGTCTGTATTTTTTCCGTCCTTTTTTCCAAGCCCATATCTTTACCTGTTGCCTAAATTTTGTCTACTGACCTGTCTTGTATGTTTGTAAACAACTCAGGGGATTTTTTTTTTGTGGTATTTGTTTTGATAGAGCTAAGTGCACGTACAGAAATACAATATAAACAAACCTGAAGAGAATTCTGTGTGATCCACCGCTAATTGTCATTCTTGGCTGTTGTACAGGCCAGCAGAAGTTCAGTGTTTTCTGCTCTTGTTTTCATCCTGAATCATTTTAACTAACAGTAAATATGCAACTGTTTGTCTCTATCTTAGTTCTAAGCATATTTATGCTTATTAAAGTAATTTGAAATTGTTTCCTGGGCAGAAAAACAGAAACAAACCACAATATGTTTTCTTACTAGAGGAATCACATAGAGAACTTGCTGCATTTGTCAAATCTGTCTTGACAGAAATTATTCATGCTCAGGAGAAAAAAAATAAGAAAGGTGATCTCAAACCTAAAACATTGGTATGAGTTGAGAATGTGTTGCTATGGCACAAAAACTGTTTACTGTCAATTAGCATTTATTATAGCAGAGCTTGGAGAACACCACTTCTCAGAAAATGGTTTCCACCAGGAAAGATATTTTGGATAGCTGCTATATTTGGACAGCAGAAGTGTTTGCAGTCTTGTGTTATATCTCTTCTGTCAGATAAATAAATATCTGTTAAATCAGAGGTTGATTATTTTTTAGCTGACCTGTTAGGGGAGACATGAGAAATTTCTGTGGAGTAAATTAGGTGATGCCATCTATGGAATAAATGTCCAGTTGACAGATGGCTGCTTCATTATCAGATCATTATCTCCATCAATGGTGAGCAGCAAAACAGCTAGAGATTATCAGTGGTCCTCCTGGGAGACTTTCCCACCACCATTCTGCTGTGAAATGGCATCTCCCTGACACCCACTGACTACTGATGTCATAGCACAGCTCAGGGAGTGCCTTGAGAACACCCGTGAGTGTCAGGGATGCAGGTGGAGTGAGGCATCCAAGTAGGACTGCCTAGAGAAATACAGATTAAATTGCAACAGGAGTGATAGACTTACTATAAAGTGACTGAAAGCTTCAGGTAAGAAGCATTTCAGCATTTCTGAGCTGCAGCTATGATGTTACTTTTCAGAGTCACGCTGAAGTTCTGCATTTGCTTGTTCTAAAAGGTGTGCACCATCAATGAAGTCTAGTTTTAATTTTTTGCATCAAGTAATTTCTGCTTTCCACTCTGCAAGTAAAACCTTATAGCATGTGTAAACTCTGCCTATAGATGAAAAACTTTGAGAGAGTTAAGTGAAATTATAAATTGTCTAGAATTCCAATATATAGTTTTAGCCACTGGAAGCAGTAGCACTTACGCTGCCCTGGATATTCTGTCCAAAGAATTTAAATTATAAAATGACTGCTATCCACTAGCAAGTAAAAACAATGTAAAGTATAATTAGAAGTACCATTTATCTTGAACAGTTCATTGAATTGAGATTTCCTAAAGGTTGTTATGTCACAAATTCATACAGCATTTATAGCTTTATTATATCAATTATCTTTAATCTTTGGTACATTTTAACTGTCGTATAAATTGACTAACATTAACGATTATTGGAAAAAACATTCTTAATCCTGAGATCCTGATGACTTTATTCCAAAGCATTCAAAGTTGTATAATTTTGCTGTTTCAATTACTTTTTCTTTCTGTTTTGGGCTGCGATGAGAATGACTAGAAAGTGATGGCAACCTTGTGTTACCATTATGTGCAATGATTCACCATATTCTCACAACGTTTTAACTCAGGCAAACACCTCTTGAATCCAGAATACCATAAACTGATGGATTACTTGCTACATGTGTATTGTTTACTGTGCATGCTGTAAGTTGTAAATATGGAAATAGATTCTAGAGCAATACATTTTCTTCTAGAATCCACCGGTTTCTCTGGCAACAAAAATCCCAGGAGAAGTAAGACACTGAAGTAAATTCTTCAGCTGGAAACAAAATAGAAGACAGTTCTTACTTCTACCATTGATTTTGTTTTTCACGTTAGTAAAACCCTACACCTTCAAACCAGGAAATGTGGCTGTTATAGCACTGTGGAAAAAACAGGAAGAAAAGTTTGGGAATGTTTGTTTTTTTGACCGTCTGAATTACAGTGTCACAGCACTGTTCTGAAGCTTGCTAAGTAGCATATTTTGCTAAGAGCGACTATTTAAATTATAGACCAGAATCTGTTGCTTTATTATCATAATGTAATAGATGGATCCACATGTTACTTTTTTAATGCAGGCAGTGGAGCAAAGAGAAGAAGAAATATTTTAGTATTATGAAAACCACATTCATTCAGAATGGGAAACAACTGTTTCACCAACTCTATTGGAAATGATTAGCAAGATAAAAATATTGTAAAATTAACAGTAGCAGAACACTTAATCTGTGTTTTGTATTATTTTTTGCAAGTCTTCCAGTTAAAAAGCAGCACAAATTCTAGTGGCTGCATTTCTTGAAGCTGTAGAGAGAGAAAGCCTTGAAGCAAAAAATAGGAGGCAGTGGTGGTTACTCCCATTTGCTGCTCTTTCAACCACACGTTTTTTGAAACCAAAGCTACATATCTAATAGAATTTAGAGGACAGAAAATTAAACATTATTATTGGTATGGGATACAGCTACCACAGGAATATATATTTTAGAAAACTTCTGCTGAGTGAATAGTTTTATTCAAGAATTATTTTACTAAATCTTCTTTTCCAGCATAACTGTTACATTTCTCATCAATTTCCCTGATCATTTTGAAAAGGTAAATGATTGCCTACCGTGGATGGAAAAAATTACAGTATATACACACTTCACATTACAGTACTGAGAGTGCCATTTTGACACTAAGTGCTATGAGGATTTTTAAATATAGATATATATATAAACACATATTCTTGTCCTTTCCGTGCCCTAAATTGGCAACATGTTCAAATTTTTCTTCATCTTTCTCAATCGATCCAGATGAATTGCTTTGGTGCAGTGCTGTGGACATAATGTCTGTAGTAGTATTTGCATACAGAAGAGCCTAAAGCCTAAACTTCAGGTGCTTCAGAAGTAGCTTCCTGCTTAGGCTTACCTTTCTGCCTTTTTTTATTCTTTTGTAAATACAAATCAATACATAATTTTAAAACAGAATGTAGAGTGAGGAAAAGCAGGTGCCTCACTTTGCTTGAATTGTCTGTGACTAAGTACTTCTGTCGACTCCAGCGAGATTTGTGCTATGTAAAATACTTTTTCAGGACTCCATTTCAACATTTAAATACTTTTGATTTAATTTGGAACATTGTCTTTATAAGGGAGAAACAATTTTAGTTATGCCAGATGTTGTTATTACTCTGTTCATTATTGTTTAACCAGAAGTATAATTCTTAGTGCCGTATGAAAAACAACTGGTGCATTTTTTTTTTTTATCTATAGATGAGAGCAAGAATATTTGCTGTCTTTGTACTGGGATATGTTAATATTTTGCATTGAAGGATAAGAAGACAAAGACTGTGGCTAAGTTTCTGAGGAAAGGCAGAATGTGAAATGTTTCAGATTTCTAGGGGGGTTTGGGAAATGCCTGTAAATGGGGCCATATTTTAAAATCACCCTTTGTTCTATTTCTAAAGTCCCATCCATCACTCAGTGAACATCTTCAAAGGACAGGTGTAGTGGCACGCTAGCTGCAAGGCTGGAAATGTAAGAAGTAGGCAAACTCTGCAGTGGGAGTTTGTTTACAATTATTGCTAAAGAATAATTAGGTACTTTTTGACTCTTGTCATTTGTCTTGTTAGATAAACTGTACTTTGGAAACAAGCTGTCCACTTATAAACTTTCCCAGCTATGTGACTTGGTAAAGTACAGCCCCTTGTCAAGGCAGATCCATTAACCCTCTGACTGGCGCTCTTCTCTTGGGTTTGGTTGCAGCACCACACAGAAGCCCCCAGCCCATCCCTGCTGCCCCCGTCAGCCTTGCCCCTGGACGTGTTAAACAACGCCGTCGCTGGGTTCAGCACCGTGGAAGAACTGATCCGCTACCTTGAACCGGATCGGTGGCAGCTGGATTTGGAAGATTTGTACAGGCCAACGTGGCAACTTCTTGGGAAAGCATACATTCATGGGAGGAAGTCAAGAGGTAATTCACTCTTCTGTCTGGCCTTGCAGCGTTCTGAGTATGATTTCTTGGCAAAGAATTCAGGGCGTTCTTCACCTTGAGTTTTGGTTCCAAGAAACGAACGCAAACACAGAGCACATACCATTGTTGTTAGCTGTCCTCACCATTGAATTATTGTCTATTTTACACCACAACAACACAGACTCAGAGATTCAGAAGGCTGAAAATGACTCCTTTATTTCTGGGATGTGTCTCCCTTTCATACTATTTTACACAGACCAATTTGATTGGTGAAACAACGGCAAACCTCTTCAATCACATTGGTCAAACCAGAGGGACATAAAGGAGAAGTCCCTCCTGGGAAAAAGGAATGAACAACATGGTATAGTTAGAAAAACATTTGTCCTGTTTACAGAAAATTCCCTGGGAAAGGAATGTCAGAAAACCAAAACACCTCAGGCAAGCAACCAGGGCTACAAATTATTTGAAAAAGGACAATAGCTAAACTCAAAATTTAGAGGAATTTAGCAAGATAGGGCAGAAAAGGGGAATTAAAAAAAAAAAGAAAGAAGAAGAAGCAAACACAGTAGTTTCTTGTAGGGAACCTGGGAGATCTTTATTTCCCTAAAGTAGCAGGGCATCTTGACAGGGTAACATATTTGAAATTTGTGGGTTTCTATTTTTATGGAGGGCAAAAACTTTATTTTTATTTGGGGTAGGTAATGTCTTACACTTACTATATCATGTGAACAATTGTTTATTTCCCTAGAAGTTTTCCAGTCTCTACATGAAATGAATCGAGAGCAATTGCCTAAATCTTTCTCTTTGGTGACACCCTAGGAAATACCATGTGTCCCTGTCTGGGTTGATCATGTAGTTGAGCAGCTAAATTATGAGCCAAAGAGGAGGAAATATCTTTAAAAGCTCTCAGATAGTCATTTAACACTTCTTTAATTTAAGTGATTTTGCTAAATGCATGCCATAAGCACACAGTAAGTGGGAGAAAAACAAAATGCAGGTGTTGGATAACATCTATATAGACAAAAGAAACTCCCTGCAAGACACATCTTAGAAAGAAACTATCAGAGTAAATCTGTTAAAGGCTTCTAATTAGACACTGAAATAGATTTTTTCATTGAATAAACATATCATGGTATTGCCACATTTGTCTTAGAGACCACCCGCAGACTGCATTACGGAGTCTGTAATATAATAGCCTGAGGTGGAAAATATGTCTAGTTGAAATGACATGGGACTATTCAATAGAAAAGCAAAACCTTTTTCTTCTTTTTTATTTTTTTCCCATTTTATTCTCTTAAACAGCATGTTTGCTGTATTTTGAAACCTTTCTAAGAAATGTTTGTCTGAAGTGCATATCCTAAAATTTTTGGTTTTATTCAAACCCTTTGATTCATGATTAGATCAGTTTCATTTTTACAGTGTTTCAGTATAAAAGCTAAATTACTGTCCTGTTTTCATAAACAAGTTGCTAAAAGTGTATCTTACTTTATGTAGAGAACTGTCCTCTACTCCTACCTAATAATTTGTATGAAAAGACTATATTTAGACAACCTAAATTCCAGAGAACTTCTGTCTCTGATATTTTCTCTGGATAAAATGCTTCCAAAAGCTTCTAGTCAGGAAAGAAGAAACAACAAGCTCGGAAGCTTTGATGTCTAAATATAGTCCTAAATTCTTTTATACTATTAAACATGCTGAAAAATAAAATATATTTTGCTGATTTTGCTGTGCAAAAAAAATTATCCCATCACTTCCCACTGAAATCTATGTATAATCATTAGATCATACTCTGAAATCTCCTTAAGGAGGAAAAAACCAGTCCCAATCAAAGCATGGTCCTTAGCAGTTGTGGTTTTTGTATAGTTATGTGATTTTTTTTTTTTTTTTTAATATCCCAGTTCTTGCTTGAGATTTTGTAACAGCTCCTATTGTAGAAGCCAGTAAGAAATTTACATTCCCAGGAACATCTCCCAAGTGCTTAGAGATGAAAAACATTCTGCTGCTATCTGTGCTCACACACAAGTGCCCCAACCGGAATTTAATTCGTTTCACTGACTTTGAGAGCAGTATGCAACTGGAAAAACTTCTTTTGGGAAAGAAGTTTCTCTGTGGTACTCAAGACACATCCAGAAGATGCGAGAAAATTGCATTGCCAATTGCATAACGCAATTAATTTTAGGCTGCTGTGAACATGGATTAGTTCAGTTGCGTGTGCCAGAGTAGGCACACTCTTGAAATAGACTTTACTGTAGGCCTACCTGCATCTACATTTTTTCTCCTTCACTTATTTTTATTTTAGTGTTTCCCATTTCTGCTACTGCAGAGCCTTTCACTCCTCCTGAGCTAGTGCTAGACAAAAGAACTTTGACTGTTGTGTCAAACATGATACATGAGTGGAAGCCAAGTTGAAGGAGTGTTTAAATGTTCACATTATAACAGGTACTGTAACTCAGTGCACTTGGGAAATCCACATAACCTTTTATTGTGGTTAAGTAAACACTTTTAAGGGAATATATACATTCTCTCATCTAGCTTCATGCCCACAGTGTGTTAAAATAAATTTTGAATAGACAGCTACTCTTTGAAAAAATAACAGCTTCATTCACACACTTCAAAGAAGTGATTATATAAGCACTAGATAAATTTGCCACAGACCTTTTAATGAAATTGAATTACATAAGGTAGGGCAAGGGTTCATCGTGAGGTATCACAGCAATATACCTAAGTACATTTCTAAAGCATGGAAATCAAACATGACATTTGTACATCTCTCCTGAAGCCTGTTGTAACAGTACAGCACACTGAAAGATATCTGCTAAGAGCTGTGTGTTCTCCAACAGAACCCCCTTAAAATTAATGTCTGCAGGTCTGAGGGATTGAGTTCAAATTCATTCCTTTTTGTGACAAAATATGTAACGTGCTGCTTGTTTTAGCGCATTGCCCTTTTCTCTATAACTACAGCTAGCTGTAGGTACAGAAATTTGTACATTTATGCCAAAGGAAATATGGGTTGGATATTAGGAAAAGGTTTTTTACAGAAAGAGTGATAAAGTACTGGAATGGTCTGCCCAGGGAGGTGGTGGAGTCACCAACACTGGATGTGTTTAAAAAAAGACTGGATGTGGCACTTGGTGCCATGGTTTAGCTGAGGTGTTAGGGTTGGGTTGGACTTGATGATCTTGGAGGTCTCTTCCAACCTAGAAATTCTGTGTGTGAGAAATTGATGCATTCTTCTGCTGCCAGAAGGCAGGAGGCAATGGAGAAGGACATCACCACACAAGAGTCTCTCTCCCACTGCTCCATGGGCCTGCTGGAAGAAGTGCCAGTGCCCAGTTTCCACTTTCAGTATCTCATGGTGAAGGGCTGAGCAGCACATAAGCTTAGCTCCTTCAAATTCACTGCACCAACTACATCAGTCTCTGCAGAAACAATCTTCCAGTAGAAAGTATTAGCAGAACTAGCACTTCTCATAGCGTGCTTCAGGCATTTTATCCTCATTCAGACAGCTCACTTATTATATGTTTGAAAACGTAACAGAAGAAAGAAGTACTCTATTCCTGTCCACAGTCCTTGATTAATGGAGGTAGACACATCCACCTTTTCAGTGACTCAGCCTAGAGCTATTAGCTGATCAGAAGGGCTTAAGTAATTTCTGGTTTCTCACAGTGAATCTCTCCCCTGGAAGTTTTGTCTCTCTTTTCCTCTGCTTCCTTCTCAACTTTCTCCAAGGAATTCTCTTGCAGTGTGGGAGGCAGACTGGTGTCCTATCAGCAACTTTATTGGCATTATTACACACTCCTCCCTCTTAAAATTCGGTTTGTTTATTTAGGAGCCTATGGTAACGCGATAGTGATGGAATGAAGTGCCCCAGCTTGGCATTCACTGTGAGTGCAAGCAAAGAGAAGGCTTCAGTGTGTTTAACTGACCTTTCACAACAATAAATCCTTATGGATGCCAGTATATGGATATGACAAAAGAAATATTTGAAGGAACATGCATTGAAATTCCTTCCCAAAGATCTGCTCCTGGGAGAGTACCAGTGAGCATTTCTGCTAAAGAAATTAAGCTTCTAAATTTTTTTATGTCTTTTGTGTTTAAATAGAATTAGGAGGAATTATCTTGCCTTGATAGGCTGAAGTTCTCCTTGATGACCTCTTGAGGCTCTTTACACAGTAGAGAGGAAAAAAAGGAATTTCTCTAGAGGGTGATTCAGATCAAAAACTTATTTTAGCTTTATTGTATATATTTTTATTTATGAATGGATGACATTAAAATATTTTTTAGCTGTATTAATGCACTGGGTTTCATTTCCCCCCTATTTTTTTCTTGATTTGGCTTAAAACGGGTTGCTTAAAGCTCTTGTTTTGTTCAGGGCCTCTGTTTCACTCATCTCAAGAGCCATGTTATCACAGGGTTTTATTTTCTCCTTATCGTTTTGTTTCTTACTAGAGAGTGTGGTATCCCTGTGAATTAGACATCACTTCTGCTCCTTAATGGTAGGTGTGGAGAAAAATAGTTCAGACCAAAGATCCTAGATCATGATCATTATAGTCTGACTTTCTGAAAGAAATTCAATTTACATTGCTTCTCACTTTTTTTCCCAGTCTTATTCATTTTTCTCCAATTTTAACTGCTTCTCTCAAGGCTTGTTAGTTCTTGACAATGCAGCTAAGATGAACATAAAGGAGCTTGTCCTCTTTCAGATCTTTTCCTGAACTTGCTATTCAACCGCTGGCTTAGAGAAACTTCAGTATGATACAGTGGAACCAGTTTATAGGGACACTGGTGCCAAATATTAATATCTTTAGCTTGCACATCAAGTTAGTTGCTTACAAGGAGGAAGTTTGGTTTAACACACATCAAGAGAAAATGAAATCCAGAGAAACAACAGAAATTCATGTATGTGCTGCTATGAAGAGGGAGGAGAAAATGGAGCCTACTAATAGTTATATTGATAGACAATTTTGTGGACTTATTTATTCTGTGCAGAATTCTCTGATGATGGCAACCTCTTAAAGTTCTTAGTCCATAAAAGTGACTTCTGCTTAAATATGAATGGTTTCATTCTTTCTTGTGATTATGATGCCCTAGCAAAGAAGCAATAGTTGAAATTTTAACAAGGAAGAAGTTTCAATGCTTTATTGCAAGTGAATTTAAAACATCTTTGAAATTTTGCAGAGTTCTCAATTGGTCTGTGTGTGTTTCTCCAATCCTAAATGGCTGTAGAACAGCAACACTGGAGCTCAGAATATTAGTGTGAGCAAAGTGACTTCCACTAGGGTTGGTTTGGTAATACGTGTACTGGAACATAGTAGCCAAATCTTGCTTTAATTTGTACCAGCTTTGCCAGAGCTATAAAATAATTGGTTGATATCACTACACAGCGATCGTTCCATTTAAGTTTCATGGTATTCGTGGAACTGCAGCATTATACTTCCGCGCTGAACCTGCACAAAAGCGAACTTTCCTCATGGGTTCTGCACTGCTGAAGTTGATTTGCCCCAGGTGGGCTTGGATTTCAAACCAGGAAAGCGCCGTTTTCCCTGTCTCTTTGCAGTGGTGGATCTGAACCTCCTGAAGGAGGAGGCGCGGCTGTACAGCTGCACCCCGCGCAACTTCTCGGTGTCGCTGCGGGAGGAGCTGAAGAGAACGGACACGATCTTCTGGCCGCTGTGTCTGCTGGTGAAACGATGTGGTGGGAACTGTGCCTGTTGTCAGCAGAGCTGCAATGAGTGCCAGTGTGTGCCAACGAAGGTCACCAAAAAATACCATGAGGTACGCATTGTTTTTACGTTTGCATGTTTGGAAATACTGAACGCCAGTCAAGGCATTTATTTTTAATAAAGCGAATGCACCAAAATTAATGTTTTAATATTTTATGTATCGCACTTTTAGTAAATAATTTTTTAGCATTTTAATTAGATATTGCATTGAAAAAAGTAAACTCTTCCTCGCTAATATAGTTTTCTGTGCAACGATTAATTAATTTCTGAGGTATTTACTGGTGCAGTTCAGGTATATCACAACCATACCTTTTGTTCTTCTTTCTCTAGTGGTAGATGTAAACTTCATGAAGAAACAAATATTTGTTTATTTCCATTGCTATAAATTGATAGCTAAAAGTATTTATTATAGAACTATCTAATTGGGTTAACTCTACTGTTTGTTCTTAAATAAAATTAAGTGTAAATCTGAAACTTCAAGAGTCTTGGTAAAGCAACATGATCTAATCATGTTCAACATGATTGAATCAATTTTGTAAGTGGCTTGAGGTAAAAGCAAAAATAGTAAAGGGTGAGTGGGATTATTGAAGAAATTCAGTTTTAATATGCTTCCAGTGGGTTTCCAGTGCAATCTATCTCATAGTCTAGGTGTGTGATGAAGCACTTGTTGTTTTCCTGATGCTTGGCTTCTTCTCCTTCAGGTTCTTCAGCTGAAGCCAAGGGTTGGTGTCCGAGGATTGCATAAATCATTGACAGATGTACCCTTGGAACACCACGAGGAGTGTGACTGTGTATGCAAAGGGAATACTGAAGGATAAACATGATTTAATTGTGCTGTTTTCTTTCAAAGCACATTCAATCAATGGCTGATTCTATTATGGGGCTTGTGCATTATCTCCTTCTGTAATCTCAGTTGTTTGCTTTGGGGATCTTCCGTCTTGAAGATTTACAGTGAGCTCTAAAAAGAGGAGAAGCCAAACTGGGATTATATGTTGTGTGACAGCTGTTTGGAGGCCCAGTGAAAGGATGGGAGAAAGGCATCAATGAGGGATTTAAAATATATGTATTGTTGTTGTCCCCCACAATTTTCTTGGCAATACATGGATTTATAATCTAGGAGTAAAAAATAGATTTAGAAGGCTGACATCATGGAGACTTGATCCTGCTGGCTGTCTCATTTCTACAGCTCGAGTACATCTGGCCTCTGGTTGAAAACACCTGAAATCTTTCTGTGTTCAGCTACTCCTACGTACTCTAAATCAAAGTGTTCTCTGTTGTATAAACTTGGGTTAAAACAGACTGTCTTTTTCCGAATTAAATTTAATTTGTCTAATGCTGGTAGAAAGGACTGGATTTTTCCATATGCTCTGGTAAAGCTCCTGCCTTTTAGAAGGAAGACTGGACAATAACATGAGCTAAGGAAGCAAACATTGAAAAGAACAGCGCCTTTATTCTTACTACTATGGCTGATGATTTTTTTTTTGGTGTGTTTATTATTTTTTATCGTGTACATTTTTATACTCCCCTTTTGACAATATAACTATTTGCTTTTCTAAACTTGTTAAATATATCTATTTTTACCAAAGGTATTTAATATTCTTTTTTTTATTACAACCTAGATCAACTATTTTTTAGGTTTGTGAGACTTTAAAGCCAGATTTATACAGCTGGAGGAACAGAGATGTGGTTACAGTGGGAAAGAAGTGTGATCTCTTTACAGTTTGTTTCTACAAAGTGAAAAGTACAGTTTTTTTACCTGGATGCACAGTAATAGTAGGCAGAGATGTGTGGATGAAGCTCTAAGCTTGCTAGCTCCATGAGACTAAAACTATGAGAGACAGAGGTTACTATAACTGGTTTCGGAAGCTGACTTTAAAGTTTCCCTCTCTCCATGCTGGCCTTTGTTCAGGTAGAAAAGAAATGAGCATAGATAGATGCATTCTGGCTTGTTTAACTCTTTAATTTCTTTAAATGAGAATGACCTACAACGTAAGAGGAGAAACCAGTGGCTCAGAGCCGTCATGATGCATCATGGTCATGGGAAGGCAGCCTTGTCAATGGTGAAGCGTATGGTTTTCCATTGACAGAAATAGCTTTTTAAGTACTGTTCACTCACAGGAACGTAACACTCTGCAGTGCAGTTGGATGAACTCTATGGTATTGTTCTTCTGTATGCTATATTCTTTAACCAATACACTTATCCCACCCTATGCAAATTGAAACGGAAACAGTAAAGTATTTTGCTTGTAAAATGCTTTAACATTATGCCTAGTTTATTTTTTTGACTATTGGATTTTCAGATTGTAATGAATCACAAAATAAAGTAATAATGCTAATTTTGGGAGAATAAATGTTTCAGCGTGATTGCATATTTGTACATGTCAATATATAATTTAATAGGAAAAGTTAGGGTGGTGATTTTCTTCTTACCATTTTGAGTCAGCTCTGAAAAAAAAAGTCTTCTGTTGCCAAGACTTCCACTTGCTTTATTAATTCTGCATTACTGTAAATCCACAAGATGAAAAAGGAAAGGAATTAATGTGATGCTATTTGTATAAACATTCAAAATTGTGTGGATTCAAAGCCATCAGATTGAAATAACATCTTCTGTTACTGTTTCCGCAGTGAAAATGAATTCTGATGAAAATTTTGGTTTTTTGCAAGCAGGTATGACTTTCTGATACCAGTTCTGGAAAATACTCAGGTAGCTTCTTATTTTCTCCCCACTCTCAAACTCCTACTCAGTAAGAAATAATTCTGGTGTAAATTTGACGTATAATTATCCAGTCTGAATATCTGTTAACCCTGTATCAGAATACAGAATTATGGCCACACAAGAAACCCGGTTTACTTGAGTTTTGAGTCTTTGACCAGAAGTGTTTTGCAGGGATGTTGGGGATTCTTTTGCATTAATGTTATCCCTTTTTTTTTTTTTTTTTTTTTTTAATATATATATATATTTAAAGAGTTTTTGAACAGCAAGTCAAGGTAAACACAGAAGTCATAGCCTCTGCCATCATAATTCAGCAGAAGAATCAAAAAATGTAATTCCATTACAGAAGATTCTGCTGTAGGAAATGCAGGAGGTTGCATCCTCTCTGTAGACTTGCTAGAAGAAGAAGGCTGGTCATGAATGTTGGAACAGGTATTTGGTGGCAGCAGAGTAATGGGATGTTTCTGGAACCATGTGGGATAGGATATGGAGAGTAATGTTTTCCAAATGTCACAAGTAGGTTTTTTTTCTATTGCGCCCCTTTGGCTCACTTTCTTCCTTGCCAATTTCTTGAACCAGTTTCCTTCCCAACCGCTCGCTATGAACTTACACCCGAGCTCCCTACCCCTTTGCTCCTTGTATCCCCTTCACAGGGCTGTCTCTCTTGTCTGACCCAAAATCAGCACCACTTCTGTTTGCCATCCTCTTGCCGAGCATCATTGAGCTCTGTGTCTCCTCCTCAGCTCCATGCTCAGGCTTTGTCTTCTCACTCCTTCTGCCAGGGCTTCATTTTTCCACCTCTCCTCAGACATTCAGGAGGTCTGGCACTCCACCTCCTCCCTAGCTGAAAGAGTCTGGTCAGGCTCATTTCTCCTACAGGAGATGCTGTGGGAAGAGCACCAGCTGAGGGGGAGCACTGAAGGGTGCAGCTCTCCTGCTTGGTGCTGCATCCCAGGTCCTGCCAGGCAGAGCAGCTGCCCCTGGCCATGGGTGACTTCAAAGCAAAACGTGTGGTAAAAACTGGCTGAAGATATTAATAATGAATTACTACCTGTGCCTTTCACAGCTACAGGCAATGGCAGCTGAATGCCAAGGATGTGTTGAAAAAGATTGACAAAAGTGGGTAGTAAGCCTGTGATTTTGTTAATGTGGAATAGAAGTTGCAAGTTTTGATTTTACATCGTTGTGGAGATTTTTTTTTTTAAAATGTTGCTGTCTATTTTAAGCCATGAATTCCTGAATTGCATTAATGTAAGCGTCAGTGTTTGGCAGTAATGGCTGATTCTAGTGGGTCTAAACAGTGGAAACAACCAAGCAGAATAAAGTAGCTCCTGTAAACAGACAGAATCCAAATAGCATAGTCTGGATTTTGTAGGTTTTATCCTATGCCCAATAAATGTCTTCAGTCAAAAGTAATTGTTCCCCCCAGAGGAATAGGTGGGGGAGCTGACGACTGATGTTGAGCCTTGTTTTTATGGATTCTGTAGATACTCACATTCCTGGAACCCTCCTGTCAGCTGTGGCCAGCATGGGAGTCATGTGGAGAAGCACCAAATATTTACTCACAAAGGACATTAACTGCAGATCTCCTGGCTCTTGAAAAGAGTTTCAGTGGTTTTGCTCTATGTCTGCCTGATTGAACAGCAGCCTGGTTACAGCTCCTTTTCAGCAGAAGAGGAGAAAAGAAAAAAAAAAAGAGTGGATGATACAACAGAGTGTGTGGAGAAAAAGAGATAGACAGAAGCACAAAGATTTGTTTTTTATTAGTTAGTGCATCAGCTAATGCAAGCTGTTATCTGATTTCCTTTCTAACAAAGAACTGTGTGGAAACTCCTAAAAATTTGCAATTCAGATACTAGCTGCTTAAATAGTCTCATTTTGATTAATCAAACTCTGAAAATAAAAATTCTAAACATTTACTTTCTGTTTGACTTCTGAAGATACAATAATAGTGCTACTGTTCAAAGCTTCCTCATGTAACCTCATGCAGAAATGCTAAAGAATCATGGTTGCAAGTCTTGTTCAAACCAGATGCTAAAGCTAAGTAGACCAACTTTTCTGGCTCTGTGATATGATATTTAAATTACTTTCAGCAAGATTGCTCTTTATGTCATTTTTGCATGGGATACTTTATCAATTTGCCTTTGAAAGTCCTTTCATGCACCTTCTAAACCCAAGAACAGTGGTTTTGTTTGTCTGCCAAAATCACAGTCTAAAAATATGGCTGCTTATTTCAGCATAAATTGGACAAACTTTTCGGAGAAGACAGTTTGCCTGCCACCTCACTGGAATTCTTCTAGACTGCTGGAAGAAAGGTAAGTTTACAGCTCAGTCATGGGAGAAAGATGACAGCTTTTTTTTTGCCATTTTGGTAGTACGTAAGTTATATTCTTGCTCTGAATCTTGCTCTGTGTCAGCCTCTCTTGAGCTGGTCTGTCTTCATCAAGTATAGAGGCAAGGTCTGGCCTGCTCAGCTGAAGCAGCTCTGTTAGGTGCATAAGATTCATCAACGGGAATACTTCATACACAGGCCTGTTTTCTGAACAAAACATTGCTTTCTCAAAGAGTCTTTAGGAGTTTTGAGTCTGGAATGTCTTTCCATATAGCTGATTTAGCCAGCTTTTTTTTTGCCTAATAAAGTAAAGACAGAAGTGCCAGTTTGACTCAAGCCCTTATAGTCTTCTCCAGATTTTGCTTCAATAAAGACAGATCCAAGCCAACTTGGATCTGCTGTCTCCTGTTTAGGATGAGTGATAAACCACATCTCAGTAGGCTTGCTTTCCTTTCACCGTGCAGAATCACAGTAAATAAGCAAGGTTGGAAGAAAACTTGTTTATCTCTCTTTGTCCTGCTTCAGCGTATCTGTGGGGTGGACCTTGTCTCAGTACCTGAAACTGAAACTTCTGTAAGAGTGAAGGCCATAATGTTTAGGGTTACTTTTTGAAAAACAGCATCACACAGTGATCAGAATTATTGCAACTTTGAGGCTCAAAAGGTAGTAAAATTAACTTCACTGCTTTGTTCAAAAGGCTGCGTTTAGAGACTGACAAGAAGAAAATGTTTAAACTTTGATTTCACTCTTTTAGAGGTTTTCCACAATTTCGGAAGAGAGGCTGCTTTTCACCCTCATTAATAGTTTTTTAATTCTGTGTTCTTTTGTCATAAATTGAATGGTTACCCTCAAAAACAGTAAACACATAAGTCTACTTCCTCAGGTTTTAAAAGCCTGGACCCCCTGGTTCTTTCAGCCTTCAGGGTGACATCTCTTTTGTTGTGACTAATACACTTTCCAGTGAGGAGAAATCAGTGACCTATGTTCCATGTAGCATCTTTATGCTCGAAGGCTAAGCAGACTTTTGGTTTACTTGCAGAGAGGAGGTGCCAGGCAGGAATTGGCTTTTTTGGTGCCTTCACAAAATTGAAAAGTCACAGCGGACTAACTGAAGGGTGTATGGAATTCAAATAAGCAAAATTCCACCACTGTTCTCCAGAAAGGGTATGCCCCACATGCAAAGCCTCAAAAATAAGTCTGTTTGCCTGTGACTCACTTTAGTTACTTCTCATGTCCCATGTTGAAGGTAGGTGTTGAAAGACAAAGCATATCTGAACTATAAAAAGCTTTTTCATCCAGAGCCTTAAGCAACTAACTGTAACAACAATCTTACTCTGTGTTATGTTGTGTAGTTAAATCTTGGAGGTTAAGCACAAATTTCTGATGCAGCCAGAAACAATCTCCTCCTGGCTGGGGTACAGGGTGAATGGGCATCATTTCCTGACAATTTTATGGCATCTGGCTCTTCGGGAAGCAGTCTGTATATACATGTGAGGTATGGTTTGCCTGTGGTCCTTGTGACAGGCTGGCTTCCACTTAGAAAGCTGGTTATTGATTGTGAAGAATTAGGAGTCTGTGAACAGGAACACATATGAAAGGTCTGTGTTGCCTTACCCCAAGTGGTCATCTAGTTCAGCGCTCTTGTCTCTATTCGTGGCAGTCATTGATGAAAGCATACAAGTATGCTATGCTTTCCAAATTCCATAAATCAGCAATTTAAGACTCCTTTAGCTAGAGTTTGAATTACAGCCCATAACACCCTCAGTAGGAGCTGTAAAACACAGCCCATTTAAATAAGTTAATGTGTCTTCTGCATTATGTGATCACAGAGTGCTGAAATTCAGCACAGGTTCTGCCTCACAGAAAGATGGCTATCATAAGTGTCTTAAACTTGATTTCCTTTGCCACACCTGGGCTGAACAAGTTCAAAAGGAACTGATCAGCTGTTTCACTACCAAAGAGGCATTGGAATCTTGAAGTAACTCTTTTACACAGGAGATGCAACATACTTCTTGCATGCGCTGTGAAGTGTTCAATAAAAGTGTCACAGAGATTAATTAGTTTCAGAAAGTATAGAAAAAAGTTACTAAATGTTCTTTTACAAAGCATTATATATTATATATATTACAAAGTATATATATTTCCTACTGTACACTTCATTGTACCCAAGGCATCACTCAGGTTGAACAATCTTTTTTCATACATTTGGCATATTCCTTTTATTTTCCCCATCACTTTCAGATAAATTAAAATACTAGCATTCTGTTGGTGCTGAAATTTTACACTATTCCTGACAATTGTTCAAGCAGTATTGGAGGCAAACTTTAAAGCATAGCCATTGCTAAACAAAGATGATGTGTTAACATCTCAAACAAAAGAGACAAAATTATGGCCTAACCCAAAATCTGTGACTGTGAGGAATTCCTTTCACTCACCTTGATAATTGTACATTTCCAGTAGTTTAGCAGTGTGGAATGTAAATGCCAAAGCAATGTAGCTTTTTTAGTACTTGTTAAAATAAGGATTTATTCCATGCAATCAACAAAACTAAATTAGACAGCTGCGTTAGAGAAGCTAATGAAGAGTGGGCTGGATGAGCTGGCAGTGAGGTGGATTGAAAACTGGACAACTGGTCAGGCCAGAAGAAACTCTAGTTGGAGAGCAGACTGTGCCCCCAGGGTCAGTAGTGGGTCCAGTCCTGTCCAGCATCTTCATCCACGCTCTGGGTGTTGGGGCACCTTCACCAAATTTGTAGATGACTCCTAACTGGGAAGAGTGACTGATGCACCGGAGGGATGTGCTGCTGTGCTTTGGCAGGCTGGAGAAAGGGACTACAGGAACCTCATGAAGTTCAGCAAAGTGCAAAGTCCTACATCTGAGGAGGAACAACCCTAGGTGCGAATGTATGCCAGGGGACACCCAGCTGGAAAGCCGCTTTGAAGAAAAGGATCTGAAGGTCCTTCCTGGTGGACATCAAGTTGAACACGAGCCAGCAACGTGCACCTGTGGCAAAGAAGGCTAAGGGTGTCCTGCTCTGCATTAGCAAGGGTGTTGCCAGCAGGACGAGGGAGCCAAGCTTTCTCTCTACTCAGCACGGCTGAGAGCACACCTGGAATGCTGTGTCCAGTTCTGGGCTCCCCAGTACAAGAGACAAATGGACGTAGTGGGGAGAGGGCAGCAAAAGTCCGCTAATATAACAAGGGACAGAAGAACTTCTTGTATGGAAAAAGGCTAAGAGAGGTGTGAATGTGCAGCCTGAAGAGTAAAAGGCTTGAGGGGATCTCATCAATTTGTACAAATACCTGAAAGGAAAGTGCAAAGAGAATGGAGCCAGGTTCTCTTCAGTGTTGCTCTGTGATTGACAGAACAAGAGGCAATGGACACAAACTGAAAAACAGGAGTTTCCCTCTGAACGTCAAGAAAGACTTTCTCACTGTGAGGGTGACAAAGCACTGGCAGAGTTTTCACGAAGAGATTTTGGAGTCTCCCTGCTTGTAGATATTCAAAAGTCACCTGGACATGGATGTGGCCAACTGGCTCTCGTGGGCCAGTTTGAGCAAAGGACTGGAACCACATGGTTTCCAGGGGTCCCTTCCAACCTCAGCCTTTCTGTGAGTAGCACATACATAATTTCCACAAACATTAAATCTTCTTAACACTGAGAGATTCAACTCACCACAGAACAATGAATTAATAAGCAGAGAGTCAAGTGTTTTCTTAAGCTATAAAGGATATACCTAGGCATCAAATTGCCTCGTAATGTTTATGATCTGATAAATTCTTCAGTTTCTCCCAGAAAAAGCTTCTAAGGGTTTATATCTGCTTTGTTAATCATTGCTTTCAAGATAAAAACTGAAGATAAGGGTGTGAAATAATAGTACATTACACGATAGGAAATGGCCTGTATATCTAGGCCAATATCCTGTGTGAAATCACACCTTTATTTTTCAAGTAAGATCAAGTTTCTTGTATAAGCAATAGCCTTTGAACTCTTACCAAATTTCTTACTTAACAGTTTCTCTGTGTTTTGGTTTTGCTCTGTGTAGCACATAAGAACGTAGACATTTCCCCTGATACTTGCTAGCAGTACTTTGCCCTGACAAAAGGTACCTCAGAGGAGCAAATAGAGACTGTGAGTTTCTAGCCATTTGGGAAATGAGATCAGAGCACTTTCATGGCATGTCGTCCAGGGGCAGCAATGCCAGGAGTGGTGCCACACAGGATGATGATAACCATCAACTCACAGATAGGCCACTAAATACCCACAGGATGCACGGCTGGGGACCAGCAGCCCTGGGAGCCAACCATGGGAAGGATGCACTTCTTCAAAGTTCAATTGTCCCTGATTTTCTTTGAGAGAATATATAAAGGCAAATGACATCCTCCTAGCCTTCCTGGAAGGGGAAAAAAATTGAGGAGCTAGTTAAACTATCCTAATACTTAAAAATTCTTTTTGCCACATGGGAATGTGAGAAAATGATAGAGCATTTAAGCAATGCTGCAGTTCCCCTTGCCAATGCTCAAGGTGGCATTTAGATCAGTAAATACAGCATTCTCTCCAGTGTGAAAGCAGTGAACAAGGTTCTCTATGTGAATAATTTACTCTATAAAAGTACCTGAATTAACATATGATTGCTATACTAATCACAACCAGCCATGTCAAAGCTCTTTGTGTAGTGGGTTAAAATTGTTGCCTTAAATGCAGTTGCACAGTTCACAGCTTTATTAAGCAAACTTAATGAATTTTAGAATTTTGGCTGCCATTGCAGAATCCTCAGAGGTCACTCTTAATGATGGTTGCATTGAAAAACTTCTTTGTGACCTTTGGGACGGTTTTAAACAGTGAGGTCATGACAGCAATCTTATTTAAATATAAGAGAAGAGGTCAGGTACAGATTTATTTTTAAGTTTCAGGAAGATGGCTTGAGATATCATTCCCTGTTTGCAGAAAGGGGACTCCAATTCCTGAGCTAGGATTTGTTTGTCTCTTAAAACTTAAACTTTCTTTCCTCTCATAGGAAAGTGTAACAAGATAAAAACAGAAATCTTGTAATGTGATACTTAACTTTATTTGCTTTCATATATTCTTTTTGTGCACATCCTTCTGCACTGAAAGCAGTGCATCAGGTCTGTCTGAGCCTGTGCATATTCTTCCTGCCTGCAAGCTGTTTTAAGGGGACGCAGAAAGCAGAAAGAGTCTTTTTTGAGTGTTTGAGA
The DNA here is from genome assembly GCA_013398615.1 of Brachypodius melanocephalos. NCBI lineage: Eukaryota > Metazoa > Chordata > Aves > Passeriformes > Pycnonotidae > Brachypodius > Brachypodius melanocephalos. The sequence goes on from VZSR01003049.1 coordinate 20,280,270, forward strand.
TCAGCGTGAGTGTAGTTAAGCAATAGAATTAACAAGTGGAGGAGAGCAGCTAGTCCATGCCAAGAAAAAAAAAAGGCAACAACAACAACAAAGCAGCTGAGATCTCTACAGATGAAAAACGGAAGAGTCGGAATAACTCTTTACACAAATATAAGGTAAGCATTTCTTGAGAGCCAATGGGCTGTAGGGTTTGACTTTATTACTGCCTTTGAAAATCTCCCCTTCAAGCAGAAGAAAAATGGCATGAGAAACTAATCTTTGAAAAGAGACTGGGGTGTAGGAAGACTGAAGGAACTAAGTACAAGGCAAAGGATGGTGTTTACAGAGGAAGGTGGTCATGTTTGGGAACTGGTGGTGCCCGTTCTCATTGTTTGAGGAGCTCTGAAGGGATAAGGTGCGTATCTCCATTAAAGGAAGATGAGTTGTGTTTTGCAAGAATGCTTCGAGTCTGCCTGGAAGCGTAAGATGCCAAAACCAAGCATGACAGAGACCTGTTGATGAGCACCTTGACTCTGGCAGGCTGAAAGGATGTCTCTGGTGCCTATGTAAAAGTCTTCTCCAAGGCCACAAAGGCAGGAGCACTCCTGACTGGCTTTGCCGGGGGTGGGCCATCAGGGACAGAAAGCATCTAGGCAGAGGGTTATGCTGTTCTGGGTGATGTTTCTTTGGATGTGTTGTGAGGTATGGCTTCTCTCAGGCTACAGAAGGAAAGTCACCTCCCAAGGTTCTGTCTGGTTGTCAGTACTTTGTCAAGTCATAAAAGATGAAGGTTTTGTCAGAATGTTTTCCTGTCCTTGTGTTGTTTCCACTGAATGCTTTGCTCTCTTTGCCATTCTGCCATAAGAGTTTTTGTCATCGGTTTGAGCTGCAGTTCCCAGTGGTGAGCCAAATGCTCAGCTGCTGCTATTTTATGTTGTGCTTTGCCTATTTTCTGCAAAGCATAGAGGGAAACATTGCAAGGAGGAGCAGGGATTTGGAGAGGTTTTCTGCTGTTTGTTGAAAGCCACTGAAGACTGTAATGGCAAGAGCTGGGTGTGGTTGCACATGGCTGAGGAAGACTTCACGAGGCTGAGAATTTGATTAAAACATTCAATATGCATAAAAACCTAGGATCAGGCCTATGATTTAAGTTTAATGTGACTGAGCAACTGGCTAATATTTAGTTCTAAACAGAAAAAAAGAAATGTTTAAATATATTGGCTATTTCCTAATTATTGGGTCATGTAATCTTTGCCTTCAGTCTATTACCATTTAATTCAGCAAATTCTAAACCTTCACAGTTGGGATGAGCTGCTGCAATTTTTATTTAAGTGACATGAGTACTTTGAGACTCAAGTCTAGAAAGTGGGAAATTAATTTTAAAAAGCTAGCTTGGAATCTCTTAGAAATTTCCTCCCACTGTGCAATCAGGAATATCTCTACTTTGCAAGTTTAGTCTTACGTTTGCTGTGTGAAGTTCCTTGGTGTTCCCTCAGCCCGTTGTGCTTGATTTCAAAGATACTGTAGGTACAGTATGTTCAGTAATCAGAGGTATTATGTTTAATTTTCTGCTGTTTCAAACTTTAGTTTTTACTGGAGCTCTAGCAAAATTGTTTACCAGAGGTATGTATTTTCCTGGGTTTCCCCTGGGTGAAATAAACTGGTTTGTGTGGGAAGCCTGGGAAAACCACATGATGCATTCACTCTACAAGAGATCTTTAAAAGTATCTTTTTTTATTATTATTTGCAGTAGGATATTCAACTTTCTACCTAAAGTTAGAAAATTTCTTGACACATACTTTTTTTTTCTTATATGTTTGTCCTTTCAGAAGAAACGGAGAGCTTAAAACTATTTCCAAATACATTGCCTTTCAATTTAGTGACTGTCAAGTTAGTTGTACAGGCATCTGACTATGGATTCATTTGCCCAGTAACAAACACAAACAGACTCTCTTTCTGCTGGGCAGGTACAAAGGCACTTTGGGGAGCCTCTGAGGGAAGGGCTGCGTGTTTTACGGAGCTGCCTGACCCATGTGTCTCCTCACCTCTGCCGCATGACACCTCTGAAACAAACTGGGGAGAGCTGGGCTGCAGACCTCCCTTCTCCTTTTTTTTTTTCTTTTTTTTCTTTTTTTTTTAATGCTTTTGCTGTCTCTTTATATTGATATTTTCCCTGATGTGCAGATGTTGAAACCATCTTATTTTCTTCATTTTAAGAAGTGGGCCCATCAAACAGTCTGTCCTGTTTTCCACATGGTCTTCTGTCTGCCCAGTGTATAGAACAGGAAGGTCCTTTTGAAGCAGGAATGCATGTAAATACCTAAACACACAGGTTGTGTACAGCAGATCACACCCTGCATCTGTTTAGTTCCTTCTCAAATGAATGTGCACAAACGCTGAAAGGCTACCAGTTTGAATATTTGTTGCAAAGAGATTCTCTTAATGGCAATCTTTTTCTTTACTAGCAGAAAAGGGAAAAATTGTCCAAATGAATGCTAATTTTTGCTTAACATGCTGTCTGCCAAGGTTGGAGCTGGATTGTTATGAACTCTAAGTGATTTTAAAATCAAATTTTCTTTGACGACAAAGATGCATTCTAAACTGTGTGCCTGTTATCTCTCTTGTGATATTCCATAAACACATTTAATGAACAGGCAGATTACATGGTAATGAATTGCCTTTTCACTTTGCAAGGGAAAGTTTCTCTTTTTTCCAGACCAGAACACAAAACATTTCTTGCATTACAAGAAAACTGAGAAATTGAGACTGTGGTTCTGAACTACAAATTGTGTGCTTTTATAACCAAAGATCGTGCTTCCAGGTTTAATGGAATAAAATCATCTCCTCCTCTGCCTTCAAACTGGTAACCTTTCAGACTGGAAATCAGCATTATGATCTTGGTGGTGCAACTGATGCCTGGTGAATTGCTGAGCAAATCCCTGTCCCTTCCTTAATTTACCCTGTTGGATGTAGGTGATGGTACCTTCTTTTCACAAGGCACTTTTACATATGATGGATATGGAATATGGATTGCCATGCTAAATGCAACTTTATGTGTTGTAAGTTGGTTTGGAATAACACCACGTAGGTGAACCCAGGAGTATACAGAATGAAAAAGAAATGGAACTGCAGAAGTTTTTGTCACGTAATTGAATTGCCACATAAGAGGAGGGCAGTGATTTCCCCAGGCAATTACTTCACAAGGTGCTGAGATGCTGCATGCAGTATTCATGATTTGGAAACTTCTGCTTTCTCACAGTGACTCAGAGATGCAGAAAGATAGAAGAGTTGTACCTTTTTGTTTTGATTGGATTTTTCTAACACATCTCCATTAGTGCAACTTTCTTCCCAAATCAGCAGAACTAGTGTTGCACCATTTAAAGGTTACTTTCTATGGGTTATTTGAACATGTGAACATACATGGGATTGAAATAAATTGGTTTTCATCAGGTCTCTCCTGTCTTTCAGCAAATGTCTTTACCATGTATGTGATAGATCAGAACTCCATGTTCAATATCTGTCACTAACAGTCATTTTAATTTCTGGATGCATTTGCTAATGGTATTTATTACTGTTTTTAGGGACCATTTTTTGATGTAACTGAGAGAATTTTGCACTTCTTTGTCTTCTTTACAGACATGGCAAGTGCTTCTGTATAACTTAAAACATCTTATAGTATTCAAATGATTTGCTGAAGAATTTTTTCTTCTTTCTCACTCCTTTGAGATTGAAAGAAATACAAATTTATACTTCTTTTGGCAGCTACAAATGTAAAACTTATCAGCAAGAATATAAAATTTGAGGCTGAGTATCTAAATTAATGTGCTTTTAAAAAGCCCAAAACTATGGAGCTGAAATATAACATGTGGCTCCAGATTGGCATTGGATTGTTGAAAATCCCTGTGGTATAGTATTTATGTTTCCAAAAGAAAAAGAGCTATTTCTTTATATATGTGTGTGTGTGTGTGTATTTCCTTATTTGTACATTCATAGGTTAGACTTTACATTTAGAGTGAAAACATCCCTGGTTGAATCTGTTTCAGCTCTTACCTTTTATCTGAAATTAGCTTTGTATTCTCACGATACATTCTCGTGTTATATACATATTTTTTATTAATTTTCTATGCTGTCATTCCTATCATGTTGGCAGTTTCATGCAGGCAAAAGCCCATAATATTGACCCATAATAAAGAATGAGTGGTAAAGAGTGAAAATCACAGGGAAAGGAATGTCCTCAGTGCTGCATATTTTACGATTACCCTCAGTGACAACAGGAAAGCTGCTTCCTATCCCCAGTCTAATTACACCAATTATGAACTAGTGTTGAATGTTTTATAATTCAGACACGCAGTTACAAAAATAAGCACTTCATTGATAAAGCAATAAGATTATTTTATCTTTTTTATCTTTGTTAATTAAGACCCTTTTTCAGCTAAATCAGTGATGTCATTGCAATAATTTTATGTTGTGGGAAAAGAATAGTTTGACTTTTACAGTGGGGCATGTGGTATCTATAGAGATAAGTTATGAACTCTTAAAACCAAGATTTTATAATGGAAGTGTTGACACAGGCTTCATTCTGCTGGCATAATAAATTCTATTATAGTGTTCATTATAAGAATTTCCAGTCCTTTTATAGACTACGGAGTCTCTGGAAAGAAAATGAAGTCAAGAATTACTAGACTATCACAGAAACTCCTCACAGTTATTACTTAAATGTAGCATATGATTTGGAGGTTTGGGGGTTTTTGTTTTTGTGGTTTTTTTTTTTTGTGGTTTTTTTTTTTTTTTTTTTGTTTTGTTTTGTTTTGTTTTGTTTTGTTTTGTTTTTTCCCCAGGAATATTTTAACTTTCTTCAGACAGTGGAACTTCAGTATAACTCAATTTGTTTGAAGTTGACCTTGTTTGGAAAAGAAAATAATTTTGATATAATCTTATTGATAGTTATCTGGGAAAAGAGAAACAAAAGCCTTGTCTGAGTAGCAGCTTTTGACCTATCTCACAAATGTGTGATTTTTCTAATATTTTATTATTTTCTGAATCCAGTAGGTGAGATGCGTGAGCTGTCTTTCTTATACAAATCACGGTGCACCATCTTGTTGAGGAGTTCATATGCATTTTTACCCACAAAGGATTTCACTACGTGAAAAAGCCACTCCCACACATTAACCCCATGTAATGCTTTAATTCCTTGTGTTTTGTATCAGTCACTGCTAGAAGTAACTATTTCTTATTCTTATCTTGTCTGCAATTGCAAAAAATCATAGGAGACATTAATTAACATGTAAAAGAATATGGTACACTTTGCATTACAGAAAAGAGACTGAACAGAATATTTTGATTCCCCGTTATTTTCCTGTAGATTCATTTTTCATTTTGGTTGTCAGTCTGGAGCAGGCTAGAGGAGAGGTTGTATTGTATTGTATTGTATTGTGCCATATTGTGTATACATATATGTTGGTATAAAATAGCCTGAATCTTCACAAAAAACGTGAAAAAGTCTTCAGGCATCTCACAAATACCAGCAGAAAGATGCAGGCGGACAGGTTTTAATGTTCTTAGGGTTGTATGGGTATTTAGTTATACACAATCAGAAAAATTCCAGTTCTTCTTCTGGAAGTATTGGGTGTCCTTGAAGTTATTCAGACATCTACATGGAATCAGATCTATCAGGTGGACAAGACAAGATATTAAGCCTGAGGGACCATTTGGATGTTCTTTAATGGATCTAAAAGCATGCTGTGGCTGTGGTGACAACCCTATCAGAAGACAAGGGGAGATGCATTTAGTGATGCTAAATGCAGCACTGGATGACAATGGAACAAGTTACAATCCTGTCTGAGACCATAATAAGTTTCTCTGTTCAATGAGAAGTCTGCTTGCTGCATTTATTTCCCAGCATCTCCTTTCATTCAGTTATTCTGGGAAATCACTTAGGAAGTACTGAGCTATAAATAACATTCCCTTACCCTTAGGATAGTAGAAGAGGGAAGAAGGTGTAGATGTTTAGATGACTGGTCTGATACTGATGCAGGTCAAGTCTTCAAGCTGTGAGGATGGGCTGTATTTAATTAGGAACAGACAGCTGACAATTTATGAGTGGTACGTGCAGGCCATCTTTAGCTCACTGAGTAGCTCTTGTATTTGTTCAGCTTGGCAAGTACAGTATTCCTTTCACCATCCCATAATACACATCCCTTTCCCATTTATGTGCACATGCACATTAACTGAACGATGAAAGTACACCATAAGTAACATGATGAGGTGATTGCACTGTGAGGAAATAATAACCGTCAGAATATCCAGTAAGTCTATTTCCATGGGCATTTGTGGACATTCTCTGTTTCAACTGCCAATATTGTAGTCCTGAAATTTCACAGAACAGTAGTAAAATATGTAGAGTCTTTGTTTAACGTGTGGTAAAGCTTGAAGGTCACTCAATGTTTCCAAGTGATGTATCTATCCCGTTTGTTAATAAATGCAGGGGTAATATAATGATACCCTTCTAGCTACTGAGGAGCCGCCTCTTCAGAGACGGTGTCACTAATGTCTTGTGTCTGTCTTCTGTCCAAGTGCTATCCTGTCAGGTTTCTTAAGACTGATTGTTCATCTGTCTGTATTTCAGGACATTTATAGGCAATCAGACCAAAAAGATAGAATCTAGAAATGCAAACTATTTCAGGTGAAGAAAGGTCTCTGCAAGAAGTTCAGGAAAGAAATAATAGTTATTATGAAATATATTTCCTTTGACTAGGTGCTATAACTTTCATTTGCCCTGTGGAGCATATTTCACTGAACCACTTCAAGGGAAAAATAACACAGGAAGCTGACTGAATAATGCATATATCAGATTCTCTTTTGATTTATGTTTGCCTTATTTGGAACAGAAAATAATGAGTCGAGGGGACAGGGGAGATTGATACCTCGGGGAAACTGAGAGAAATGTTAAATGACAGTATACAAAAAATCTTATGCATGTATATTACAAATGAATAACTTATATAATCAGTGAACATTGATATTCAGTACATTAATAGCTGAATGGATTATTTAGGTAAACGTGCATGTGAATGTGGTCAGTAGAAGTTCCTGTCACTTGTAAAACTATGTCTAAAAAGGCGAAATTCCTATGGTAAGATAGCAGAATAGATCAGTCCTGAAAATCATGGACATTGTTTATGTAGTAATTGTGATAATGAAATACAGCTTTTAATATTTTTATTTCTTTACATTTAACTTTTATTTGCTTATTAATACCTCTAATACATTTTTCTCTATTTAAAATGGAAAAGTTACTCAGAAATAAGCCTTAAGGGAAATGGAGAAAATTGTGGGGTTTATCTTTTTTACGAATCAATATTCGTTTAATTATGTTGTGAAGAGATTGAAATTATGAAAACTCTATTTGCAAACATGAATTTGATAAGAATCTATGATAGATCTTTTTCTTCTCACACTTGTTTTTTGTCACTGCTTAGGAGAAAATATGTTTCGAGAACAGAAAATCCTAATTATAAAAGCTTCTGGCTTCAGGAGTGAAAAAATGCTTTAGTTGTTCAGACTTATAATTAGATTCTGCTGCACCTACATGATACGTCAGTGCCATGCCAATGCCTTTTTCCTATCAAAGTGATTCTACCAGAGACAACAGATTTCTTCCCACTGCAGTGTTTCAATAAGCAACCCAGGCAGCAGATAATCCCACCTACACCAAAGATTTAGAATTCCTGACTCATTGATAACCGTCAACAGCGTGCCTTAGACGTGAATCCTTCACCTGCAGTGAAAAATTTACAGATTTACATGGGTTTGAGGAAATTGGATGGAAAGCACAGGATCTGTACTGCAGTTTCTTCTAATTCTGTTGTACAGAACATCAATATGCAGTATAAATAATTAATACCCCATTAACAATTACTGTGTTTCTTCTTGTGTGTCATTTCATTCCCAACAATAGCATTAAATTAAGATTGAATGCTTGATTGTTGAAATAATGATTATTCATGTCCTTATTAAGATGTGATGTGTCATTGGGTGAGTCAGAACATCCTTGTGTTTTTACATCTATTTTCTACTTTGAAATTTATTACTATTAGTTGTGTTAGGGTGGTGATGGTATTGGGTTTTTTTTGTAAATCACTGAAATTAAGTTTATGTGTGATGGTTGCATTTTTCATTGTAGATAATCTTTCTAACACCCAAGTACCTGCACACAAAATGAGTAGGAAAGTCTAATGTGGACCTTAAAATAATTCAAATATTTTAACAGTTCCAGAATGCTACTTTTTACATTTTCTTTGCTTTCCTAGGGCAGGGAAGCAGGGTTGTCACGTGGTGGTATTTAATGTAGTAGCATAATTGTGTGCATCACTGATATTGGCAAGGATTGTTCAAAGAAGGCTGTGAAATGTTTTCAAAAGAGATCAACTCTAGATCTGCCTGCTCTCTTCTGACAGAGGCTGTGCTTCATCCCTTGCACTCAAGAGTATTGATAATGGTGCTAATGACAATGAATTCACCTTGCTTTGTTTTATTGTCTCCCTAAGGATCTCAGTTCCAGTGCTTTACTAACATGTGTATTGGTTTTCTCCAAGATTCTGTATCTGCTTATCCTGATGTGGAGGAGATTGAAAGTTGCCAGAGATCAAACTTCCCAGGTCTGTTTTAAGTTCCTTATAAGGCATATGTATTGATTTTGGTGAAACTTTTTATGTTGCAGACTTCTTGCAGCTATGTTAACCGTACATAGCCTTTATTAATGGAAGAATGTATTTATGGGGTTGTCTACTCTGTGTCATTCTCTTTTGATACTTCAGTCGGCATGCCGAGCAATTGACCCTACAGAAGCAGCTGCCAAAGACCTCTCTTTGGTACCCAGGGTTGGCTTTTTCTGTCTGCTAGTTCCTAGCAAATTGTGAAGGAATGAGAAATCATCTCTCGTATGAGGTCATTGCTGTTTATGCAAAAAGTCATAGCAACCTCCCCGGCCACTCTGCTTCCGTGGTTTTGCTTCCTGTATCCTCTTTCCTGCCCAGTTCTTACCGTACCAATGTGAGAGCTGCTCAGTGTGCCAGGACTGCTACCCATCTGTTGGTAGCAGCTGCGTGGTGTGGCATTTGATCCAGTCCTTTCCCCAGAGAATTTCTACTAAAGCTCAGTTTTGATCTGAGTTTCTTAGAGCACTTCACTGTCAGCAGCTCATTGTCACTGGCACATTTCATGTACTTGCCAGGGGCTTTCTTCTACAAAGGCTTAGAGATGGGCTCAGCTCAACGTACATGAGTAATCCTACTACAGCCAGTGAGACCTCTTAATGTGCATGAAGTGCCCGTATAAGCTTTTGAAGAAGGTTACTTAAAAATTCTTTAAATAGACGTGGTTTTGTACACAACATTGAACTTTCCAAGGACTGCTGCTGTGGGGGAGATTATCTGGCTCATGTTGTCTCCTGGAAGGTACACAGAGCCCTGTGTGTGCTCTTTCTCACAGATCTTTGTCCACTCATGCAATTGAGTGAGGTGATATCTTCTTGCTGTTGAGATATCTCAGCGAGCTCTGCAAGGTTGGTGGGCTTTGTTAAGAACTATACTCATGGACTGTGGACTTCCATGTCCATAGGTTTGGGATTTTTAGGCAATTGCACCTCTCCACCCTGTATTAAAAAGCTAACATTGTGCTAACACACGTGATTGGTAGCACTGTCCTCCCTCATATACCTGGTATTCCCAGACTATTTGAAAAAAGGAAAAATGAGAGTATCTTCTGTCCCATCATTTCTTGGGAATCATTGAGATTTTGTTCAAATGTAAATATTTTCCAATTCTTTCTCCTCCGTAAGTTTTCTAACCGTTAACTTATTCTAAGACAATCTTGCCATGCTTGCAGTTAAGCCTTCAATTGTTCCTTTTGCCTTGGAAAAAAAATTTGTCTGTCACCTAGACAGACAAAATCATTGTCTGCTCAAATAGCAAATGGTAATCTTATCAAATTTACCATGCCTGGAGCAGAATATTTTTTCCAGACCAGACATAAGAGTGAAAAAATTACTTTGTTGATGAAAATGCAGCCAAACATTGGTGATCCCTGGTTCTGTGTTTGAGTCAGTGAGGTTTTCAAGGAAGGCCCTGTGGTTTGCTTGATCTTATTATTGCAGATTGTGCTATCTGTTAAAATACCTATTATTGGTAATGATGAAGAGCAAGAGTATAACTGTCCTCCAGTGCTTTCAAATATTTATCACACTCTTACACATCTGCTGAAACACCTTCCAAGAAGCCCGTAATTATAACACATTATTGGCAGAAATCCATTTGTTGCTTCCTTTTGCTGCTTTCTACGTTTTTCCTTTAGAACTTTTATGCACGTGTTCTTGTTCTTTATGTATAGCTAAAAAATGTTCCCAAATATGTCTCACTGCTAAAATAAGACCGGTTACAGGTAACAAATTAGGATAAATAAGGAGAAAAGAGAGAGGGAATCAACACTAAAGCAATGTTAGAGGCAGAGGAACTGAAGCTGGTATCCCATGCAATGTAACTGAGTCTCACTTAGAGCAGTTTGTCTTTTCTGGCAAACCAGCAATCCTCTCTTCACGCTAACTAATGTTTGTCCAGCCTTGATTTTGGCTCTTTCTGTGCCTTAAAGCTATAAAAAGCAGGGGAAAGCAGGGAGGGGAGAACAAAACCCTTTCATACTGCTTTTCATACTGAAATGCCTTAGCCAGGGTCAGAGCTGAGACAGGGAGGATGGCAGGACTGCAGCAGCCAGCAGCCAGATCAGCTCCAGGATCCACCACCTCAGGCAGGAAGGAGATTCGATAGCTTGATCCTTATCAAGTCTGAGACAGAGCCAAGAATTAATCAAAATCTGAATCAAAATCAGTACCTTACCCAGGAAAAACTCTTCTCTTGATTTTACCATTTAGTGGTATTTTTCGTTAACTGGTTTAACATTTGAACTGTGCCCCCATAAAGCACCTTATTTCTTTCTCTCCTTTATTTTTATTTGCAGACATTTCTATGTGCTTTTGGTTAATTTGTGTATGTACATTATGCAAACTTAGATTACAAAATGAGACAGAAATTTATGTACTCAAATTTAAAAAGCAGCATGGACGTTTTCAAGTGCACAATAGACAGCTTGGCTTTAAAGATACCTCTGAAATGTTAGAAAAATATAAGAATGTGCAATTACAATGGTATAAAACCTAAACATGGTTCAGTTTAAAAGAGCTATTTTGGGGATAGAGAGATCTTATGTTTAAATACATGTACAGTTATGTGTAGCCAAAAGTATAGAGGCACCACATAAATGATTATACATCAAAGGAAATATACTGTGTAATACAGTTGTGCAAAAGAAAATAATATCCCTAAAAAGTTAGACAATAAATGGCTGTCTGGAGCATTTAAAAAATGAAGAAGTCTAGACTTCAAAAATACGTTAAATGGACTGAGTCTTTTTTAAATACAGACAAATGCGTAATAAATAAAGATGGCATTTGCTTTCAAAACAATGCTAAAAGCGTTCAGAGTTAAGTGATTTAGTATAAATGGCTCTGGATTATGTGGCTATCAGAGTAATATAAGGAGAATGCTAATTAGCACTCCAAATCTTTAATACTGTACCAATCCAATTGTCTCCTTTGGTAATTCTTTATTGTAGCCATAGTAACAAAAGAAGAAAACTTAAGCCACACAGACATTTGCAATTCCTTTTATTTTTCTTAAAGAAGTCTTAATTTCTCTAAGAAGCTCTGTTTCATACTTCTAGCACATGTAATTATACCTTTCTACATTTAAATATGACAGCATATCCTTAGGCATAATTCATTCCTACATAGCTCATCTAGATTAAATTTTTAGAAGCTTGCCCTTGCTTTCATTATTTCATGAAGGGCCTTTCAAAATAAGCTGCAGTATTCAGAACTTATATATATATATATATAATGACAGTACTTACCAAAAATAGAACAGTTATTTTGAGGGATGTTCTTTTAGATGTACTTTTAGAAATAGTTTAGAAGATTTTCATGCCAAAGCTAAAGAAAGTTAAAGAAGGTAGTGGTTAGAAAGCTTCAGGAAAGGTCTTAAAACATGTAATGAATCATAGATTAATCCAGGTTGGAAAAGGCCCCAGAAGATCTCCAGTCCAACTTGCCCCTTGAAGCAGAATCAGTCCTGAGGTCAGCTCAGGCTGCTAGGGTTTGATTCAGCTAGGTCTCGAAAGGCTCCAAGGCTGCAGGGGGCTGTGCAGCCTGTTCCACTGCTGGACTGCCATCAGAGTAAAGGAGCATTCTCCTGTTTTCAGTGGGACCTCCCCCGTTTCAGTTTGTGTCTGTCGTCTCTCACCCTCCTGACAGCGACTCTCGTGACTTCACGCTAAATTTACCGTGAGCACTGGGGGCTCCGTTGGGTCCCCTGGATCACCGTTCCTTCTCCCAGATGAACAAGGCTCAGCCTCTCCTTACAGGATGCCTGCACTCCTGCTCCAGTCCCAGCCATCCTGGCAGTCCCCTACAGACCCTGCTGCATTAACAATGCCTTCCTTTGCTGCTCAAGAGACCTCAAACCAGACACAATCTTGTAGATAGGGTCAACAGGTGGAATTCAAGGGCACAGACTTCTCTCTTGTCACTGCGTATGTTCCTGATTATCCAGCCCCAAACACTGCTACCTTGCCTTACTGCCAGAGCGTGTTCATCTTTAGATCCACCACTGTCTTCTCCGCAGAACTGCTCCACAGCTTGTACCACTGCACAGGTTTCATACATTCAAGGAATACAACTCTGCAATTGTCCTTGTTTTGTTCCTTAGGGTTCCTGCCAGCCCATCCCTCCAGCCTGCCTGATGCTCCTGGAAGCGGCCATGGCTTTGGGCAGATTGGCTGCATGCACCAGCCTGGGCTCCCCTGAAAGTTCAGTGAAAATGAACTCTGACCTCTCCTCCAGATCACTGTAAAAGGTGTTAGACAAGAGAGGTCTTGAAAAAATCACAACTGGCCTCCAGGTAGAGCGTGTGCCATTAACCACCCACCCTTTTGGCCTCAGGGCCCAGGCAAGTTTTCACCCATCTAGTAGGCCACCCATCCAGACCCACCACCCATAATGTTCCAGTTCAGGTATCAGGATGCTGTGGGAAAGGGAAAAAAAAGTACTTCCTGATTTTTTTTTTTCACCAGAATTCATATTTCTAAACTACAGGAAAAGTTCTTTACTAAACCACACTGCAATATTTTAAAGATCACAGTTCTATAAATATTTACTCTGACAGAAGTAGTTTTATGTTTTTGTGCATTGCGTATAATGCAGTTTGCTGATTTCCATGCAATGCATAGAATACTGTTTCTTCACTGTCTACCTATAGCAACAGGAGTGAGAAATATCAGAACTACTCAAAGAGTGTGTTGTTGTCATCGTTTAAATCTACATAACAAACGCATCATCCTGTCACTGATCACAGCTTTTTTGAGAATGATTTCTATTAAAACATATTTATTTAATTCTTCTAGTAGTCTGTGAAACTGTACAGGTATGAGTAAAACAAAAGTGGTCAGGGAATGGGAGTTTTTGCTTGGGAGATACCTTAGCAGTTTTTGAGGTGGGAAACTTGAGTATTTCACATGAGGCAAAATGAGTTTTCCAAGCTATAGAAATGTGTCTCCTCCCTAACTCCTTGATGGGTGCCATCTCTGACTGATTTGGTGTCAAGGATGCACCTGTGTGCTCCCGTTAGCTTTCAGGAAGCATCTCTATGCTTGCACAATTTGCTTTACCACCACAGCTAAAGGCACCTGCAGCTGTGACCCAGAACCAGGCTGCAAAGAGTGGCCCAGGAAGCAGCTTTGTCAGTGCAGACAAACAGATTTGGGACACTGGAGGCTGTGATGCAGCCATACTGAGCCCCTTATGTGACGTGCTTGTTATAGGACAGGTGGTTGGAACACTCTCCCTCAAACAAGGGCTGGTACCTGCATCTCTAACTCTAGTAGGTTGTCTTTCTTTTCCATTCTTGGCTCACATCTGACAGGTTGTTCTTTTGCACACCAACATCTTTTGCGGCATAGTTGTGTAAGTCCTTCCATCAAGCCGTTTAAAGTAATGAAATTTTCCTCCCTAAAATTTTGAATTTCTTTTACGAAGATTTTCCACCATACAAATGTCTGAACAAAATCAAGACAGGATTATTATGAAAGAACAAAGCTGCCTAATACCTGCTTTAAGGCTCTGTGTTCCAAACTGCCGCCTTTGTGACTCCCCGAAGTCATAAAGAGGTCGCACAAATTTGGAGGCACGTGAATTCTTTAGTTGCCATGCATTTTTTCTGAGCCTTCACACCCACATGGCTGCTTAGCTTCTCAAATGGAGCAGGCATGGAGGGAGGCTTGGAGCAGGAGCTGGGTTGCAGGGAGTGCAGACTGAACCTGTCTTTAGCCATCCATTCACGTCCAAATCCTTCTATTTCCTGAAGGCTTTAAATTCTTTTTTCCTGGGCATCCCTGAACCAGCTTAGTGTGGAGTGACCCAGCCGTAATTTACATTGAAGCCTAATTTGAATTCATAAGCAAGGCATTCCTCAGTCTGTTTCACCTGAGGGGCTCTATCCAGCTGGCATCCTCTGAGCATGACTAATGGTGCAGGCTGTGCACGAAGCACAGCAGCAGCAGCAGGTGATGGATGTCTCCATTCGTTCAGCAGTATGAGTATGCAATGTGGGTTCAATCTTTGCCTGGCAGAAGGGGTTTAGGTCCATCTTTCACCCCAGTATTCCATGTAAAAGCTATTCTAATATGGCTCGCTCCCCAAAAAGCTCTACATTTAAAAGGAATGTGCAGGGATAAAAGGAATACTTCTTTTCATCAGTGGGAGGAGGTGAGGGAGAGTGTGCACAGAATTTGTGCCAAAAGAGTCATGTTATTTAGGTGTCCTGGGGCAGTTACAGCTCTTTCTCGGGAAAAGGGGAAGGCTGACTTCCAGTCCTTGCAAGTGGTTATTTAAAAGCTTTACCTGATGCCTGATTAACAAAAAACCCCATGAGCGCTAGCCTCCTGGCAGTTCCAAGTCTCAAATGGATGCCTGATTGTACTCACAGGTTGAAGAGGAAAGAGATGTACCTGCCTCGGTAGGAAGTGTACTCTCCTGCTTGCCTCTCTTTCTCCCACCCTCCCTCCATCCCCACCTCCTTCTAAGAGGTCTTTTATATCTTTTCTGAATTTAGACCCTGAATATAGGCTTCAGTCCTTGCATTCCCAAGCTATATTGATACCAAGGAGCATGAAATGAGATTTGCCTTAAGGCACAAAACCACAGCGTATGCATTTAAAAAGCTTTGTGTGCACACAACTGACTATTACAGTGGTATTTGAAAATGAACAAAAATGCATATTGTTATGCACTTTTGATGGCTGTGTGTACAGAGCATACAAAGTAGAACTGGCCTAGTGGCTTGTGTGTTCGTTCAGAATCAAAAGCAGTGAATAGAAGAGGCTAAATCAAGAAAATTTTGACACTTAAGAGTGTTTGTGCATTTTTTGGTAGAATCACTTTCCCGAAGACATTTTAATGCAAGTGCACTTGAAAGACACAAAGCACTTAAAACACTGATATGTGTATAAATATAAATTTTCACTTAACAGAATGTATGAGCTATTTGATTTATTAAAATGTTGTTTAAGAAATATTCTTACTGAAGATGTGCACTCACTGCACGAACAATAAAAGTGCCCGATCTTTATAATTTTCCGAGTATAAAACTTGAATGAGTAAGATATCATTACAAAGCAACTCCATCAGGATAAAATTGTATGGTTTAGAATGGCATTCATCTAGCTCAAGCTATTTTTTACACTGCTCAGGACATTATCCACTCTTTATGCCATTGGGCTCAGGAATGGTTGGGATGTGTGCGTGGAGGCTGATAGGCTACGCAGTGAAATGCCAAGCTAAGGGCAGATCCCTGTGCTCTTTCTGTATGGCAAAGTTGGTATACAATCTAGAATTTTAGTGTTGTGGTAAGACAATCACCAGGGATGCAGAGAGCATTTTAAAAAGAGACATTTTTTTGTTAAAGCAGGACTAAATGTGTGAGAAAAAAACATGTGGTAGTCTGTAGGTTGTAGCAAAGTAATTTAGCCAACAGGTTGTTTCTAATCAGGTTAAAGCAGAAAATCTGGGAATTGTCCAGCAGCTAAGGAGGGGATCAAGATGTTGAGAGATTAAGATTTATCTCCAAAGTATATTTTTACAGATTGTAAAGAAACTGAGAAGTTCCTTTTTTTCCACTTGTAGCACCATTATAAAAGTATCTAAGAGAGTCCATTATCTTGGACGCTAGATTATCTTGAAACTTCAGAAACTTGAAAACAAGTATATGGGAAGTGTAGTACTGCATAAGCACTCAGACTTCAGCCAGCAAAATAAAAGAGAAATTTAATACTTCAACAGTATTAACATTGTATTTACAGCTGCTGCTGCTGCCCACATGAAAAACTGTTTCCCAGGGGCTGAGATCAAAGGTACTGCCAGTGTGACATACTATGGGACTACACTATAATTATTTTACAGTTTTAACAGATTGTTTCCAGTGAAAATGTGCATGATAAAAACTGCAGGTGTTCATAAACATGGAAAGAATGATTTTTTATATTAATACAGGTTAAATCTTAAATTAGCTACTTGCTTCAGCTGTGCAACTGCCTTGTGTTTGAAAGGTACCTCCTTTATCTATAATTTTTAAAGAGTACGTATAATCCAAACATCCTAGAATTTTCATGAGACCATGAAAATAGGTTGACTGCAGTTTGTTCAGTCTGTTTGATATGGGGGTTTTAATTTAGTTTTTGTAAGGCTGCTAGTTCATGTAAGATCATGTGCAAGCGGAAGGTCCTGTGTTAAAATTCAGGTAAATAATTTATTGATTTTACTTTGCGGAGTGTCTTAGCTGAAGGAAAGTAGGCTGTTCCTCTCTGTTTTACTTTGCCATCCTGACGCCAAAGAAGGAAGCGTCATATCCAAAAGGACTTAGCAATGGCAGCAGGCTACTTGCCAGATGCTACGGGGGCACGTCACCAGAATGGTGCGCGGGCGTTTAGCCTTCTGACTCTGTTGATGTTAATGAGAGTCAGGCAGTGCAACCTCCATATACCACGCTCTAAACATATCCATTGAAGTCTGGCAAAGAAGCCCTGAGGCTTCCTTGTAAAAGTCTTTGAAACTGCTGCTCTTCTCCTGTAAGATTTGTGATGGAAAACAAGCCAGAAAGCTGCCCGCTGTACAGACATTTCCATGCAAAAGCTGTGCCTGAATATAGATAGGTCTGGTGTTTTGCCATACTGCTAAAATCAAAGCACTGTGAGGGGAAGAAGGGTGATGTGAGAAGTATGTGCTTCCCATGGGCGATGAACTGAATGGCTTTGTAGAGGCAACTCCAGGCAGGAATTTTCTTTGCAGATTATATTGAAAGCTGCTGAGAAACACCTGAACTAGGCACCACAGTTCACATCTGCATCCCTGACAAGGCATTGTGATTGATTGTGTTGTTCTGGTCTGGAGCAAAATGGCTGTATAGCCAATTTATCTCTTTTCTGGGGGTGTAGAAGGCTATTCATGCATTACAGAGGGCTGACCATAAAAAGCTGCTCTCTCAGTACGGAAAATAAGCACATCCCTGTGGTCCCCTGTTACGCGGGGAGCAGGAATTGGGGGAGCTGCCCTTACAGCAGCTGATCAGCGAGTTACCTGTAAGAGGAGGAGACTCAGCCACATCTGTGGATAAGGCCCCAGGGACCTTGTTCTTCATGCCTTCTGCCATGTGTGGTCTTATCTACAGTGAAGTCTGAAGGTAATCTTTATTCCCATGTAGGTATTGCAACAGGATCACAGATGGTGCAAAAGTGGTTTGTGAAATGCAAATAACAAGGGGCAGGAAGCCAGCCTTCATTGCTTCCTCGCTTGTAGCACCGTAAGTGTGAAGAAATGAATCTCCCATCATCAGAGCTACTCACTGTGAATGCCCAGGGAGAAGAGTCAAGTTCTTCCTTACTTGGAAAGATGCCTTAAATTCCTTATTTTTTAAGTGAATAAGTGAAGATAGATGGCTCCAGGTTAAGGCAGTTTGCAGTTACTCTCGTACATGCTCAGAATCACCGATTTTTTTAACACTGGCCTATTTTTTCACTTCCTGTATTTCTCCAGCTGTGTGGTCCCCTGCAGATTGGGCTGCCTTCCACAAGCCGTAAAACAACCTGAGGACTGCCCTGATTTAGGCTTGTTTAAAATTCTCCTTGATTGCTGTCATTGGCGAGAAGTGCAGCGGTACAGGGTGGCAAAACCCAGCCAGACGGCAACTAAGAATCTGCGCCCAAGTTGGTGGAGATCACTTAAGTACTGTGCAAGACACATCAGGTAACAGATTTCCTGTTAGGAGAACTCATTCAAATTCTTCTTGGTAGCACAGAGTTTCAGAGTTCACCTTTTATTCCTTTGTATTCATTCATATAAAGTGTCTTGCAAAGAAAATGTGTGGCTGGGTAAGCAGAGCTGGACTCGGTGCTTTAGGCTGTACCATGACCCCTGGCAGAGGCACAGGCGTCTCCTCACATGCTGTCCATGCCTTTGCACAATCAGTGCTCTGTGTGTGCTGAGACAGGAGCCAGCAGGAGTGGTCCTCCTGGTCCTTCCACGTCCCCCACTGACCCCCACTGTAGGATAGACAGCAGCAAGTTAAGAATCCATGCGTCACACTGCATCCCTCGCCATCGTGCCAGGCCACATTTCCACCTATGCTACCCTAACTTGCAGGATTTGTTTGTCTGTCACTCAAAATACTCTGAATTTACTTCATCAGCAATTTTACTCTCTGGAACAGTTCCAGCTACTGCCAGTCACTGTCTCCAGAGTAAGATACTCCTACTCTTTTACATGTAAATGGGCATTCTATTTTTAACCTCCATTTTTCTCTTGAATCAACACCTAAACTGTAGTTTATATTTTTCTGCTGCTTCATCCTTCTTTTTTCTGGCTCCTACAGGACATCTGGTGAACTATTATTTCAATGAATAGTATTTTTAATTGGTCAGAAAACCAGTTAAGCATTTTCAGAGGCAAGGATGGTGCACATTTTTCTCTGTGTGTTTCAGAAGTACAAGTTTTCTCTTTCAGCACGTCATTCAAAAAAACCCAGACAAAAACTATCAGCAAGGACAACTGAAAAGAAACTTTCTACTTGACTTCTAATGCTTTGATGATTGAGATAGAACATCATACAAATTTAAAAATTAAATATTACAAAGCTAAAAATAGACTTGACATCTTTGTGCTATTTTTTTCAGCAAACTGTGATTATTTCTCTAAGAAGTAGTGGTATGAGTTTAAGATTGCCTTAAAGATAAATTTGCCTTTACTTTTTGCAATACTGGACAGCAAGATATACAGTCTTAAAGTAATGCTAATATCTTGTTCTTGCAGCAGAGAATGCAAAAGCCACCTGTTTGTGTTGACCCACTTCCTATGCAGAGAGGGAAACATTACAACCCCAACGAGTAAAACTAATTTCTAATTCGATGGCTCACAGAGAGCTCTGATGACAATAGAGATTTTTAAAATAACGTTTTCCTCAAAAATAGCACTCCCTGAGCTGTGGATCAGGTGTTGATCTCAGTTTTTTGCTTGATAAATCTTGACTCTGCCATTTCCAGACTTTACTGCCAGGCTACTCAGATCTTCTGTTTGGTTCTACAAGATTCTGCGTTATCTTTGCAAATTCGGTTACCAGCCTATTAAAAAGGGAAAAGAATTTCCACTGAACCAATGACCCCAGATTTTTTCCCATCATCTTTGAAAATAATTACACTACTGGCTGGTTTACTCCATTTGTTTGTAGGACTTCAGAAGTGCATAACCTTGATCAGCACATGGTTTTCTATGTGTCCAGTTTGCCTTATTGAATAAGAGCCGAGAAAAGTCAAGATCCTGTGATCCTGCTGCTTATTTGTGCAGAACAGAAATTCATCACTAGAGTAAGGTTAAAAAAAAAAAAAAAAAAGAACAGTTTTTGAAAATCTACAGTAAAAGTTAAAAACTTCCCATGTGTTAAAATCACAGAAATGATTGTAAGAAAAAAAAATCAACCAAATTAATCTCTTGATCTTTTTGTCAGCATACAGTAACAATGTGAACTACACTTAACTTACACTATACAATAAAAGTCCTGGGTTTTGATTTTGTTTCTTTCATCAATACTTTAAAAAGTTAGTACAACCGATGTTTATACAAACCAATTGTTTTTTTAAAAATTATTATTGAAAATCACCTTTATTGCTTTCTTTTACTGTTTCATTGAGTTGAAGTAGAATTTTTCCTGTATCAGATGTTTAAGTTTACAAAATTGTGTAAGCTTAGAGTTTTCATAAGATAACAAAGCAGGTTAATTTACCAAAGTTTGGAGATGCAGGATAGTATAGTTTTCACTATTTTTCAGCAACGATATTTTTCAAATGGAAGACTCAGTCGTCAATTAATGTCAAAAAATTATCTCAAAAATATGCATCTTCTTCACTTCTAAGCACTCGTGAAACTAATAGTTGTGAATTCCACCACTTCTAAGCTGAAAACTGACTTATTTGCTTTATAATTTCTAGTCAATATATGATATAAGTCTTGATGGATATTAAACTCATCACTATTTGAAGTCCTGTAATACCAAGCCAAAGATAGATCCATTTCCTAAAAGTTGTCAGTCTGACATTTTCCAATGTGGGAATAGCTTAAGATTTCATTAGACTCTCAAAACAGGCACAGCTAGTGACCACACATAAAGATCATGTAAATGGTCTGAAATTGGAGGACTTTGCTAAAAGTTTACAAAATGGAACGTCACAACATTTTATGAAATATTCGTGTTTCTCTCAATAATATGCTTGTGAAACAGAATTCCCCCTTTCTCAAATCTAATTTTAAGAATTGCTTGTCACATTATCAGGATTTGCAAGATAAGAAAAATTCTTTGTGTAAATAATTTCATGTTCTGTGCCTGTAAGGTAAAAAAGCATCATGGATGTTTCCTGTCATGTCTGTGACAGGTAAGAATGTTTGTACATTTATTTTCTGCAGTCCACGTTTCCCCTTACTTATATCTCTTTGAAAACAAAGTGACATCAAGTATTTTAATTGTGGTCCCCTCCAGAGGAAACCTTATAAGGATTTCAGGATTCTAGCAAAGCATCTTCATCCTCTCTGAAATCTGGGCATTGGCTACACAGCTCCCAGCAATCATGCTTACCTGTCGCATATGAACATAGGGAATGCCTGCAAGTACTGACAAAATCTCAGTTTAGGAGGACATATATGCCTTTTTGTTGTTGTTTTTTAACCACAATCGATGCTAGAGCTGTTATTTAGCTGTTGGGTGCAATTACATTTTGCTGCTGCTCTTCAGCTGATAGAAATTGCTAACACCTGTTTGTGCTTCCTGCTCCTGCAAAGCCCTTGGCATCACAATTTCCTGTCCTTGCACCAGCCCAAGGATCCTCCAGCAGATGCAGCACTAAGTTTGCATTCCTCTTCTCCTTTGTGTTCCTGTGGCAGTGAGGGATTCTCGATTTGAAGAAAGGAGTTGCTGGCCTGGGATCCACATTGTCATCAAAGGTAAGAGTCCACTTTAAATTTAGAATATCTGCAGTTTGAGAAGGCTGAGGGAAGAAAACCCTAGTAGAATGGAAACGTTTTAAAATATTTAAAAGTAGCCTTTGAGAAAGTTAAGAGATGATTTAATATTTTTTGTGGCTTCTATGTCTAGTGGGGGATGAGGGGCAAGGACTATTATTGTTAGGACTGTGAGCATTCCACCTGCTTATGTGTGGCTCTGTATTACTCTGGCTCTTTGCTTTGTGTGCCCCATATCTGAGTGATCCGTGTCTGTGGCAATTTTGAAAAGAATGCTCTGTGGCTGAGATCCAGAAGGTTTTGAAATGGCAATTTTGAAACTGCAGCAACCTCCGGTTGCCCTTAAGGAAGAGGCACTGTAAGACACAGATAGGTACTGTTTCCTGGCACTCCTTTTCCAATCTTCTTTATTTCATTTCATCAAATTTAATAAATCCAGTGTCAGTGAATGCGATAATTTGGCAAGTACAGCCAATCAGATACTTAGTGGGATACTACATTGTGTTTAAATTCAGTTCCGTTCCCAAGACAAAAACCACAGATGGTCGTTTGAAAAGAACAAACTAATTGTTCCCACAAAATGTGACTGCAGTATATCCACCCCATCAGCAGCTTGAACCCTTCATAAGCTTCTCAGAAAGAAAACATTGTTAGAACAATACCCCTTTAAAAAGAAACTAAAAATCTAGGTGGAAGCTAAAATATTTTATCAGGATCTGGAAAGCTAAGGCTGAAATTCCTTCTTTAATGGCAAGGTTTGACCCCTGCTTTACTGTCTCCAGTGGGAATGCTTTAAGCCATGGAGTGGAAAAGTATTCTGTGATAAAGCACTCTCAGTGTTGCTTGTGGAATTGTTCAATTAGCCATTTAAATAATGGCATATGTAATATAAAATACAAAGTGTGGTTGGCCAGCTATTCCTATCCCAAGTAAATGTTCTAATTCTTAAGTTGTGCCAGTACATTTGCTCTCTGTGGATCCAATTTTTTGACACTGAGTCATTGAATATAAAATGACTTACAATGTCTTTCTTTTTCACTTTCAATGAAGTACTTTTTCCACACAAGAGCCACTTCTGTGGAAAAAGATGCCAGAGAGCCCTGTAAACCTGTAGAGTTTACTTTTCCTGTTCTATCACCTTCAGCAGAGATGGGAATTTAAAGCCACGTTTTGTTTCTTGGCCAGGTGTTCCAGTGAGGGTGCCTGTGGTATAGAGAACACCCCTCCATTCTCTCCAGACATGTGGGGTTTAGGTAGAGAACTGGGGGGGTGTTTGAAGAAGGCAAATGAAAATGATAGGGAAAAAAAGAACAATCATAGAGAAAATCTGGCAAGGAAAGGGATCGCCTTCAGAGATCTTGGCAGGGTTTGGGTCTGTGCTCTTTGTTTAGCTTTGCCAAGGTTTGGGCAGTTATGGGCAAGCCCAGAAGATCTTTCCCTTTCTGCAGAAAAGATTTCAGCCACCTCTTTAACCCTTTCAAGAAATATAGGTATCACAAAGGAAGGTAGGATCCAAATGAGATTTCTGAAACTTTCAGACTGGTGTAGTCAGGTTGCCTGAATATCTGTATGCTACTTCTAAACTGGTACCACTAACCGTGGCTTTCTAAAAAGAGGTAAATGCAAATAAGTGGGTGAGTCAAACAGTGTTTCTGCAAACCTTTGCTCCTTTAATATTGCCAGGAGCCTTTTACTGCTCAATAGGGATGTTTCGTGTGAGTTACTGGTTAAGCATAGGAACAAGCATAATGGTTTGGAGCCTGTTAAATGCATGAATATTTCCAAGCTACTCCTGTTCAACAAAGAAAGGATTTCTACCTCCACAGATATGTGCCATGCTATGTACAGGATAGGGTACTTGGAATGATTTGTCTGACAGTATTTCAGAAGTAAGCAATAAATCACAGTTGAAACTGCAAGTGGTTTCTTGTTGAAGTTCAGTCATTTCTATCATTGTCTTCAGGTTTACCTACTGATTCACATATTAGGTGAAATAAATTCCTCTCTTTTAAAGTTGCAAAAAATCATTACATTTTGAACTCCATAGCCATGAGGATGCCAAGACAAACTATTTACAAGCATTACTTCAATACTATTTAAATGAAACCAATAAATTGGCAAAAACTGTTTTTATTGAAGAAAATGTTTTGATTGTTTCATTTCAAAATTGGGAGAAATATTTTATTTCAAATATTTAAAGAAAACACTTCAAACTTAATCAAATTACAAAGAGTTAATTCATAAGGCATTTTGGCTTTTTTAATGGTGGGCAATAAAGATAATACCAGTTTCTGAGTAAATGGAGAGACATTGAGTTTTGCTGAGCTAGTACTTCTATCACTTCAACCAACTTACACATTAGTAATATTGTAATTGCCTGGATTGTTATTCTCTTTTAACATAGTTCAATTAGGTTCACAACTATGGATTTTTTTTCCCTGTTTTCAACACCAGCTGCAGAGTAGGTACATATATGGGTATTTTATTGAGAAGAAGATAAGAACTAAGCTTGTTCAACCTGCTTCCTAAGCAAGCATCTCCTCCCTTGTATGCCTATATTTGCCTTCTATTGCTTTTCCTATCAAAGGGGTTTAAAAAAAATGTTTAACACCTTGAAACAGCAGAGTGATGACATGGGATTTGATTTGCCCTCCACCTCCATTCTCTAGTAAACTGTAATGATATGGCTATATATTCTATGGAGCCAAAATCAGCTTTACAATAATTTGTATGAAAAGCTACGTAAGAGCGTAACATTTTTTATTAGTCTTGGGAAAGAGAAATTTATTGTCTTGTTTTACAAAGTCTTGCAGGAGTCAGTGATGTATGTTAGTGGCCATCAAACTTCAAAAGCTTTTGCAACAGTAAAATAGCACGCACTTTGGAAACCACCACAGGTGGTTTCCATTTCTTTTTACTTATTTTTACCCACCTTTAATTAGGAAGTGTCAAAATGCATATGAGAGAAAACACTAGTAAACTTCTAACTTTCAAAATAGTGTTGAGGTCAACTCATATGTCTAATGCTGTCCTCTCCTGAATGTAAGCATTTGGCACTGCCCACAGTGCGTGCACATAGGTGTAAATGCAGATTCTTTTTCTGTGTGACTAAGTCCCAGCAAGACCTATGGTTACCCTTGAAGCTCTAGACCAACCAAGACATTAGGTGGTAAAAGAAGAACTGCTTTGGCAGGACAGAGGTTGCCAAGGCCCTGAAATTAGTCAACAGCCACGAGAAAGTGCTTACAGGCCTGGGGTAACCTTGACATTTCTATTATCTGGGACTCAGGCTTATCCTGTGTCAGCAATGGAAGAACACTTTGGTGTTTGACCCAAGTTATGCTGGCAGTGGAGACTTCTGACTTCAGTAACAGTTCGCAGTTTTGCCTCCCTCCTTTCTCCTTCTCCTCTTTTTCTTACACCACCCCTAGTGCTATCTATGTTACAACCACATTTTGTAAGATGCACCTTTTTTGAATTAATCTCCCTGAATGATCTGTCTGTGCACGGCAAAAGCACAAAAAGCAATGTTAAAATATATTTGTAGCAAACATGTCTAGATTTCAGTGAGTTGACTTATTTGAACCCAGCTTATTTCACTTTCTTATTGTTTATATTTTTTCTTTTCCTTTGTTAATTGGATGCTTGATTTTTAATAGTAACCTGCAGGATACTGCCCTTGATGTCTGACTCGTTATCATGACCAAGAATTCCTTGGACTTTTAAATGCAGAATTGCTTGTCTTTACCTATGTGAATGAGGGGAGGAAAAAATCTTACGTATCGGAACAAGCTAGGAGTGTAGGAAAGTAGTTGGGAAGTGCAGTGCTGGCAGGGCTGCTGCTTCTGTGGTCCCCTGTTCCAGGATTGTGAGCTCTGTATAGCATCATCTCCAGTACATGGCTTCAAGTAGCCAGAAATCCAAGCAAATATTTTGATCAAAACCAGGTGTGAGTGGAAATGGAGGACCACGATGACTTTTGCAGAAACTATCATTTTGTGGTTTGTTGTGAGCTCCAGTGCTGGCTATATTTGATAACTGTGGTATTTATAATGAAGGGCTGGGATGGTGGTTTCCATGCTCCAAACTGTCAGGCACTGGGACATGGCCTTCACAAGTGTGCTGAATACAATAACAGCTCTGGACTCACAAAGACTCGGCTCACTGTGACCATGTAGCTTCCCTGACTTTCTCATGTGCCTGCTGGGCTGTAGGAGATGCTGAATAATTAAACTAAACAGGGAAAATGTGGATTGTCGGTCGGCAGCGTCAAGAATATGAGACATAAGAATAATGATCCTGGTGAATTTCAATTCCATTGACGTGAAAAAGGAACTTATTGCACTTTGAGCTTAAATGTCACTTATTTTCTTTCATTGACTTCTCTTCCTGCCGAGATATGTAGGCCCTGTATTAGCAGTCAGGATGGGGAGTCTGGGGGAAGATTTCCATAAAAGCACAATGTGACATCTTTAGTTTGGCACAAAACGAAATGCTTCTGTTTTCCCCCAGGCTCTTGCAAAGCTAAACACGTATGAAGACTTATCTTCACTCGTGTAAATATTCGTTTGAGGAATTTCATTAACATAAGTAGATGCCTAACCTCTTTCATTCCAGAGATGGTTTTATGTGCTGAAACAGAATCTCCATTTTGCAACATATACAGTTCTCTAAACTTCCAGATAATTATTGTGGCAGAATAATTGGAGGTTACCGTGGATCTTTGAACAGGGAGAAAACAATATGAGAGAGTCCTATTTTTCTGGGAAGTTTTTATTCTGTTGTAAAGTGCTCTGAACAAACTTGTCATGCTCTGCTTTTTGAGCTTTTTATTTTTCTTCTTCTGGTGGAGAAACGGGATACGAGGTGTTTGTAGTGGAACTAAAATGGCTTTTATGCATAATGGAGGGGAAAAAAATCCCAAAATGATAATGGTGTGAAGCTTGTACCTAAGAGCTGGGGTGACTCCAACCCTAGAGGCTTTGTCAGAAGTGGGGCATAGGAGCTTCCCGATGTAGGGGCCTGTCCCTTAGCTTCTCATCAAGTTATTGCAAAAATCTTTGAAAAGAAAGAGAAAACTTTAGGGTGTGATTCTTCTGACCTGTTTCAGATGTCTTCTTCATGGCAAAAAATGAGTTATTATCCTGAAATATTTCATTCTATCGTCCGTAAAGAGAGATTATTTCAAAACTAGACAGGTACATTTGTCAACACAATTGAAGCTACCCAGGGTCCTTCACTGCTACTTTAACACTTAGATAAATAAATAAATACTTTAACACTTAGATAAACAAATGAATATAAAAATGATATTTTATCAAGACAGAAATATTTTTCTTGATGTTTTAACTGTAACAACTGGAAGTAGAGTGTCTACATAAATAATTTATTTAAAAATTTCACTCTTCTGTCCAACTGGCATGTTCTTGTTGTTTCCATTCTCCATAAAAATATTAAAAATATGTAGAATAATCTGGGCAATTTAGTAGTTTATGTAATTTTACATATTGGGTTTTGTTTGCATTCTTCTTCATTTTCCCCCCTTCATTCTTTATCTTATACATAGGCACAGGCTGTTACAGAATGGATTTATTTTTAAAATAGATATAAAAAGAGATTTAACCTAGTGTTTTCCTCATCTAAGAAGAAATCATTAGTCAGGGAACACCTCAAAAATAAATAGCATTTAACTCTGATGTGTTTTATTTGCCTGTCTTTCCTTTTTGGAAGTTTATTCAAGTCGAACTTTTGTTGCAAAGGAAGTTGTTGTTCGAACTTCTTAATGAAATCTATTGCTTGAATTTCATCTATGTTTTAGCTATTTTCCTGAAATGTTCTGCATCTTAGCTGAGTTGTGAACCTCCAGCCAGCTTCCTGAATGCGGTGTCAGTATTTCGGGTTCATTCTTACCCTGCCCTCAGTCAAAATGCAGTGTGGTGCTGTAGCTTTTTGGTACCAAAAAAGAGATCAGGCTTTGTCTGTCTTCCTAGGACAGCTCCTTTCACTGCTGATACATGAATGTGCTGGGTGATAGAGACTAAAGCTTCACTGTAGTTTATAGTTTCCTGATCACCTCAGGGAAGTTGCAGCAGGACCGGTTGAAGAGGGTTTGAAGTTTTGTGCTATGTATGCTATCTCTTTCCAGAGGAATCCAAGTAGGTGTCTGCCTTTGCAGAAATGTGATTAATTCCAATACTGTAAGCTGGGTGTGAGCAAACACCATCACAGCTTTTGCAGAGCTGAAGCATTTAGCAATAAATTATGCATTACAAAATAAACAGCCAATGCAAACATGTTCACTTAAGTAGCATCTGAAGACCAACATTTCCGACTAATTGCTGTCTGGTCTGTAATACAGGTGCACAAGGAGCAAACAGTATTTGTCAATAAATACTCGGTTAACTGCAGTCATAAATTTCTTCATTTAATGGCTCACATTATTTTTTCCCACCTGACTGAATTCAGGTGTTGCACATAAGATTGGCATCAGGCTGCTGGGTTGTGTAAATTATTTGTGCGGCATTGTTACTATGCTAGAGCTGAAAAGACTTTATAGACATCACAGTCCATTGTCCATTGCGGGGAGAAGGGGGTAGTTTTCTAGTTATCATGGCTACTTTCATATCAATACATAATAATAAAAAGGCTTTTAATTTATGCCTGTGATGTTAAGGTAACAGCAAGGAGATTAAAGCAAAAAGAGACAAGGCAAGAGCATTCCCTGGGTGCTTCTCTTTGTCTGGCTCCTGCAGTTGAATAAGTTCCATTTTATCCTAAACCTGTTCAAGAGGAAGCAGGTCTCTTGCGATACTGCATTTTGTCCTGCCTCAAGAGCTCCAATAATTTGGCAAGTGCGATGGCTTTTATGCTGCTCTTGGCTTTGCGTGGGCCGTACAATACGATGGTTGTCCGCGTCATAGAGGCATTGATCATCATCTGGGGAAATCAATGGAAAATGTCATGTGATTTTTAAAATTTTTTTTCCTCACAGATGGTATTGTAAAACATTAAGAAAGGGGATGTGGTGTAAACATACACTCTGTCAGTCTTCTAAAATGTAATGATGGAAACTTGTATGCAAGTGCAAGTATAGCTGTTTACTGCTCCTCTCTTTTCTGGTACACAGGAATAGTTGTTACTTCACCCGATGCTTCTGAGATAGTGGTGCTAAAGCTCTGTCGGCCTAAATGCCAATACCGATGGCTGATTTAAATGTCTGACTCTTTTTGGTGTATTTCCAGAAGCCTAAGCTGGTCTAGAGGAGCAGCGTGCTTTCATAGCTCATCATTTCAGTGGTCTCGTGTTGGGTCTGGGGTGAGAGAGCTCTCTTCTCCCTTGGTGCTCTATTTCTCCATATTCATAAACGCTCCTGGGGCTGGAGTTGGGAAATTTATGAGCTCAGATATAGTGGGTTTGATGCAAGTAAGTGCAGAGTTTAAAAGAGGAAAAAATATATTGGGTAGTTGCAATGTGCTTTGCACTCCAAACTTCAAATTTTCTCCCCATATAAAAAAGTAGAAGGATTCTCACGTAGAACTGAAAATAATTATGAAAGGGTGTTGTAACTTTAGTGAAAAATGGCATCTGTTACCGAAAACCAGAATTTATTCGACTTGCTAGGAAATCTAACTTGCCATTCTAATACTTCATAATTGACTTATATCGTTATCCTTTTGCTTTTTTGGCCACTGGAAGTTTTCATGAGACTTCATGTTAAGTATCAAAATATGACAAAAATGTTAAACCATGTCCTCCGCTCTGAAAAATAATGGGAGAGTGCTGCTGTATTTCTGAATTCTTTACTTCTGGGTTAAATCAATTATTTCAGCACTATAAAGAAAAAGCTCACGTCTCACACAATAATTACCACATAGACATTCTCTAACATCCAGAACAAACATCTGGATCATGTTGACTGACTTTTCACCATGGCAAAAAGGGTGAATGAAATATAATTCTTGCTTTCTGATATCATTAGGATTTCTTCATTCCCACAACAGCTGGTGCTTGCAATCTATTTTAAGCCTATTTTTAAGTGTTGCAGATGTTATGTGTAAAAAAATTCACACAACTTACTGTGAAGCAACTCTTGTGTCAAATGTAGTAGACAAATGAATTAGTGTTTCCGTGAAGTTTTTATTAGTCATTAATTTGAGCAAAATATAAAATCCCAATGTCTTTACAAGATATATTAGTAGTATCTGAATGAAGTAATAACAGCTAATTGTTTATGAATAGATTAAGCTCTTACATTTTCATTTTCTGCATGTGGTTTTGGGAGTTTTTCTTGGATGTGTTATGTATGTTTGATTTTCCTAAGTATTTCTAATGCTCTATTATCTCTAGAATAATATTCTTAATACAGCATAATCTTCTGTGATAAACTGTAGCAAACTGGCTCTGGGACAAAAAAAAAAAAAAAAAAAAAAAAAGCTGTGCTAAACTGTGGTCTGCATTTTGGGTCGTCTGTTAGGTTTAAAAGAGAAAACGTGCATTAAAAATAGTTTGACTCTTTTATGTGGTGGATTAGCCTGAGTTTAGCTTCTTTGAAATCTGGTAATCAGATAAAGTTCTGCACAAAGCAACTGCAGCTCTTTGCACTAGTGCTTATGGTGCGGACCAGCTTGAGGTCAGTGATCAAAACGAAGGTACATTTCAAAGAATTTCCCTTGGGAATGTGCCCTGAGAACTGCTGATGGATCAAAAGCGCTGTTCTGTGGCAATGAAAAGACACAGAGAAGCACTTACTGTCATGGAAGTACAGACTGTGTTTGCAATAGCACTCGGCATCTTTTGTAAAGTGCATGGCTATCAGGACAACGGGAAGCATGACAGCCTGCCTTACGTACTTAATCTTCTGAGCAGAATTATTTAACCAGCTGTGGCACTTCTCTTTCATGTCTGGACAAGGACGCCCAGGCACTGGTGTAGGTTTTCTGAGAGTGAGCCCAGTCCATTTTCTTTGACAGCGGAACTGATTCAGTGCTGCTGAAGTGAATGTCTTCATCAGTGGGGCCATCCCTGGCCATCCTGTCAGTGCCTTCAGGTAGGATTGTGATGTGCACAGTCAGAGGGAGAGATGGGAGTCCTCCAAAACTGAGAAAAGAGGGGCTTTGCTGCCACTCTCGAGCGTGAGGGATTTTCCTACCGACTCTATAATTTCCGAAAACTACAGGCATTTCTGTTGGCTGGACTTTGTATCCTGTAGAGGTGAACGTGAATCATACCATCACACTTAATGTCTTGAACTTGTTCTGCCGTGACAGCTGTGTGCAATGACTGCAGACTTGAGTGATACAGAAGTAGTCTGGTAATTAGCCTGTAGCTATAATATTTTAAGAGAGTAAGTGCCCACCCAGGATGAGCAGTACCTGTGTTTAACGATAAACGTAACAAAATAGAGAATGTGTTAAAGTCACTGGAGTGTTTTTAGAAGAAAATGACTTTAATATGTCTTACACATGCAGTAGGCCCAGGGTGACAATCAAAACCTAAGAACTGCCTGGAAAGTCTTGTATCAGTGAGTAGGAAGTCGATTACAAATAGCAATTTACATTTTGGGACTATAAAAACTTGTGGTTTTCACACTTTGTCCGTGTCTTTGTGTTGGAAAGAGAATTCCTGCCATATGGGATATTTATGTTCGTTTTGCTCCTGTCTTTGTGTTGATGGTTCTCCTTCCCATATGACTACTGTTATGTACTAGGACTCACCTCAGTGAATGTACAGACTGACTTCTCAGAAGCCACTTGAAAAGTTACACTAAGATTGAAGGGAATTAATCCGTAAAATTGTAAAAATCTTTTTGTGTCTGAAGGTCTGATGAGAGCAGTGCAAATGAGACCATTAGTACAGTTATTATGTCTCAGATCAATTACAACTGAAATGTTTGCAGCTAATGTATACAGCTGCTGCTTTGTCATGTTGATATCCAGAACCAAATGGAGAAATAGGAGACAGGAACAGCACGAAGGGCAAGAAGATATAATGGGATTTAATTTTCTAAATTAGGCTGATATGGTCCTCTCCTTAGGTGGGAAAAAGCAACAGCCAAAAGGAGGTAGAAGAGATGGGATGCCAAAAAAGACTAATTTGGTCTCACGGTTGCTGCTCCCCAAGCAGATGTGCTGCTAATGCAACAACTTAAGAGTTGTTTGCAGGCATTTTTTGCAGTTATTTTCCCCTGGCCTTTTCCTTAGAGACTGGAAACGCAATCCAGAAAGTAGCCAGTAGCTTTGCTTTAGCTCACGTTCAAGTAGGAAAGTGCCAGAGGTACTTGGCAAAGGGGCACAGAGCAGAAATGGATCAGATTTTAAGTGCTGAAATGTTAAGGGGGGCCAAGGAAAATTGTCTTGTGAACATACTATTCTGTAAGTATCCAGTTTGTACCTTCCTCAGAAATATCCAATTTTAGTCAGCAGTAGATAAAATATTCTGGCTACAAGCCTGATTCATGAAGGCAATATTTGCTAAACGTTGCTTAAAGCTATACTGACAGATACTTCAGACCATGGTTAAGCAGGTACACCGATTGAAATATTATTCAGTACTGGTTTAAAGTACAGAAAAAACCCCACCATTTCTATTCAGTTTTCTTTAAAAAAATTAACCTTAATGCAAAACATAAAAGAGTATAATGAACTGAAAAGTTCACCTTGTGTTTACGCTTGTGTGTGTCCTCTGTGAAGAGTGAGCGAGTGAGAGGCAGCCACCTAATTGCACTCCTTTGCTACCATAGGTAAGAGCATTCCTAAAGGGCCAGTGCTTGTATTCCCAACTTTGTTTACTGAGATGCTTTCATGCATTCCCAGAATAGGCCTGCTCTTAGTTCTTCTTCACCACTGTTTGAACATAAAATGTAAAAACGAGGCAACAGAACAGTGTTTTCTTGGGTATCTAAGCTGTTATTTAAAAGTCCAACAGTTATTTAAAGTCCAATCTTTCTTTTAAAAATCCATTTTTGTACTCTCTAAATTCTTTCCTTACTTTTTCTACCATCTTATCTTATAGTGGTCCTGATGCTGAAGGCACATTGGACTGCACTAGCATTTCAAATCAGGGATGTGCTTTCGAAGCAAATCTCTAGATTGTCCCCAGTTTGGATTATATTATGAGGGGGGAAGGGTGGGAGAAGGGGTGGTCTGCAAGCATATAAAATAGATTTCAAACACATTAAAGTGAGAAACATCATCTAGGCGTCTAGTGTGCTCCTTTTTCAATAAGGGACATCGAGGATGCCCCTTATTTCAAGTTGCAGTAGGAAGAGCCATCATTTTTTTGATGATTAAGAACAAATGGTAAAAGAAAATAGAGAAGAAAAAGGAGCAATTATTAATTAGTTTTTGTTAAGATGATGCAAATGATTAATGTTCCGTAAGAGCTCTGTTTCGGTAACTAAATTTTAGCTTGGTGATTTTCAGATTTGGGCATGTCCTCCAGTGAAAGTGCACTTTTTTCTGCAAAGGCCTGCAATAGTGAGTGATATTTCAGACCAGTGAGAGCTGTGCTGAGCTTTTTCTGCTCTCCCTAACGATGTTACTATGGAAAAGAAGCAGAGCATAGTGGTGGTCGGGGTGGTATTTCTCTGAATACTCTTACAGATTAGGTAAATACATGGTTCCGGAAGCACGAGGGAGCAGAGGGAGTGGTTTTGGATTTAATTCATTTTCTTGCACAGATTATTGTAGAAAAAACCCAACCCAAACAAACAAAAACCCACAAAAATCACCAAATAAAAACCGACCAAACAACAAAGCACAGCAATAAACATACATGTGAGTTGTTACAGTTTAGTGGCATCAAGCTTAACTATACTTTGTACTGTAAGAATAAGCCTCGCTTTGGTTTGTTTTGACTACTCTGACCTTAGTCTCATCTTTCTTTAACCCTTATTTTAAAACAGACAGTGGATTTTTTTTCCCCTCATTTTGTCACAGTACAGAGGGTTTTATGAGCCTCTGCCACATTACCCTTCAATGATGTCCTTGCCAGGATGAAAACAATCGATTTTCTTGTGTGGAAACAAATACTCAAAACCCCCGTAACATTTGCTTTATCACTTTCCAATTCTACTGCTCTCTTCAGACTCTTGTGCTTCCCTTGTAGTTGCGCTTCAAAACGAAAATGTAGGCGTGTTTACACTGACCTGATGTCTTCATAGGCTTATTCACTGTACCTTTAGGAGTTATTATACTATGGACCATTTTCACTGTGCTGTACGTAAGAAGTGCTACTTGCATCGCTTGCCTGAGCTGGGACTGGCATATAGACCCTTCCCGTGAACTAATTTAACTTGGTAGTACAAGCAACTAAGCTGAAAAAATAGTTATTCTGCACAATATCTGACTAATATCTGATGCACAGAAGGGAGCAATGGGAACCCAAGCTCTCTGAAGGGAAGGACAAAGTCCTTTTGCTTTTATCAACTGGGCCCATAAAACTGCAGCCATGATGAATTTTTGCACGTTTCTCACACATAAGTTGAGGGCTGCTAGTGGTCTCTGGGCAGGAGGTTTAAACCGCATCATAGGAGATATGAGAGTGAAATGAGATCACACGAACTAGAAATTATGCTTAATTTGCTTATTTAATGATGTTTAGGAGTTATTATGAGCTCCATTGTGTTGCTGTGTCTCAAAACACATGAAAGGTGAAGTTATTTTGGACACAGAGCAGGGGATAACTGAAGTATAGAAACTTTCCTCAAACACGAGATCATAAACCCGTAGCACTTTTGCAAATGACTGTAAAACCAATGCCTTTAAACTACGATCTTTTGATGGGTCGGTGACAGTTGATTCAATCGGGCGGATGTTTGCCAGCTAGGATGCATTTACCGGGACTGCATCAGATCTGTTTAGAACAGTGGTAAAAAGCTCAATGAAGTAAGAGGCAAGCTAAGTTCAATGTTATAATTAAAATGAATTAGATTAGAATTATAAGTATTTGTTTTCTTAAAATAATTCATGATAAAAGTCCTGACTATTCCAAACAGGAATAGGTAGTTCTGAGATTTGCACATGACATGTTATGTGTTAAAGATCTTCCTGATTCATGATAATTTATTATAAAAAATTGTTATTTCCCAAAAGCCGATGTAGATTTGTTTAACGCTTTTCTGCGTCAGTGTAAATAATGTTTGCTCGCCAAAAGCTGGGACCGCTGTTAACCAATCCTACAAGAAGCCTTTTGGAAGCGTCAATTTATTGTCTCCTCTGTGTATTTATAGTGTAAATAGCTCTCTGTTAAAAAATTTATTCTGAACCACCTTGCTAGTGGAACATAAAACAATCTCTTATGAGGAGTTTCATAATCTAATGGAATTTCATAGTGTTCGAATACCTTTCAATCTGCCCTTCTTTCTGTTAAAGGGGGGGAGTTAGCACCAGCCTATAATCTCAACAGTTTTTGCATAGTTTTAAGAAATTGAAATGGAAGGAGTAGTAGATTATAAAGCTGAGATGAAAAGGTTTGGATTTCAGGTGGCTGCCTGAATAGGTTCCGCCCTTAAATCTGTTTTAAGAACAAACCGGGACAGTATACTGAGTGTAAATGTTGGAGAGGCAAGACAGGAAGCATTACCCTTCCATACTAATTTGACACCTGATGCAAGTCTTTCTATTACACTTGCTTTGAGGTAAGTTGAAAACATTTTAACACTCAGCACACTTGATTTCTTCTTTTTTAAAGCGGGGATAGCCTGGGAACCATCAAGTGCCAAATGCTTTCATCAAAGCCATAAACAAAAGGGGGTTCTATAGGAAATCCATTTATTCTCGGGAGGTTTCAACAAAACACATTTTCACTTATTCAAAGTGGAAGAATCAATCTGTAGCTCTTTTTAAAGAGACTTACTTCATGGCCCTAGGAGGCAGACACAGTACTGGATTTAAAACAAAAGCTGAAACAAAAGCATCCTCCCCAGGCTCAGTAAATTGTGGTAATGTTTTATAGGTCTGCAATACATCTGCATGTGAGAGCTGTTCAGTTAGTGCCCAACCTAGCAACTCAGATAGCCTATGAGGGGGAAAATATGTGCTGTGTGGATGGTGATTTTTGATCAAATGAAGGAACATTGAGTGAATTGGCTTCTTAAACAAAATAAAGAGCTGTGCTCTGATAAATGTGATCATGAGATAGAAAATTACTTCTACAGCAATGAAAGTCTTAAACAAACAACCTGGTGTTTTACCTGTATTTAATCTTTCTTGTCACAGATCGTTTTTATACATAAACACACTGGTAATTAACCTTGCCTGACTTATTTAAGGATTCAGGGTTGCTGCCACAGCCAAGGCTCCCAGCTCAAATTTTGGGCTGATGTTATTGAATAAATACAGTGAGGGGAGGCTGACTAGCTTTGGAGGTTGGCTCCTGCCCCACATAATAACCTATATATATATATTTTTTGGTGGCAGAGACTACTTCTGCTTGTCTTTCTGCCAAGCATTGGGGTGTCAGGACTAATCAACAGCTTGTTTATTTAGTACAAAATACAGAAATATCTGCTTGTGCATATTTTCTGGACAGATCAGGTTACAGCATCTATCAGAACTCTGTTTTAGGGTTATTTATTATTTGGGGTTACAATGGACCAGCACATGCTGGACCATTTGCAAGCATCCCTCTCTCCACGGTATATCCAAATACTCCACAGAAATGCACTTAATCAAATCCAAACCGATACAGACTTTTGACCGGTGATGTGCGGACATGAAACGTAGAATGCCGCAGGAGTACAAGCAAGGCTTTCATCCGACGATCAGTGTCCTTCCTCCTCAGCGATAGCATTTGCCAATGGAAATTGAAATGTTCTTGCCATCCTGATCTTAGAGTCTAGGACCATAACATACTCCAAAACAATGCCAAAAAACCCCCACAGGAACTGTCTGTTTTCATTTCTCGTCTGTTGTTTATAAGTTTGGCGAAATTACCTATTTTTGCAAAAAGTTAGTTTGTAAAGAATCACTAAAAATCCTCATTCTTACGGTAATTTAATGTCTGTTTTAGTTGCAGAAAACACCTTTTTTCTGACAGAAAGTTATTTGCATTTTTTAGTTTGCTTAATAGAGAGACAGTTTGAATCAGTATTATGCATACTATATAAAAAATGGAAATGGACTGCAAAGTTGGCAATGCAATCCTGACACATAAAACCACTGAAACATCTGTCACGTATGACCACATAAAATTAGCAGTGGGAATTTCTGGTTGGTTTTGGTGGGGCGATATTTTGCGTGGGTTTTTGTTTGTTTCATTTCGTTTGGGTTTTGTTGTGTTTTGTTTTCCGTCCTGAAGCTATGGCTTCCAGATGTGTGCGATCGACAGTAGTGGTGAGAGTTTTGCTGATGAGTTGTGGCTGAAGGATTGAGACTTTAAAGATGCGAGTTATGTGCAGCAAAAAAGACGGCAAGGAACTGCAGACTGGCTGGAAACATTAACGTGTGAAGGTCAAAATTAAAGCATATAAAAAGGAACAGCATAGGAATCATTATATTTGTCATAAGGAATATTTCAGGCTGGCAACATATTAAGAGAAGATAATATATAGAAGCTCCATTGCTTCCAATTGTGTTATACTCTGATTTCAGTTATGGTATGTAGGCTGAGCTAAGAGGACAGAATCCTTTCTCATGGATATTGCTTCATTGAAATTCCTGTGTTTTATTATTTGTTGATAATCTGTACTTTATATGCATGCGTCTTTACAGTTTCCCCTGGAAATAAAAAAACCTACGGTTACAAAAGTATACAAGACAAAAAATGCAACACGATGATAATTGAAAGATTTAGCAAGTTATAGACATATCTTACTAGGATAGAAATTTGGCTGTTCCACAGAAAATGCTGTAGACGTTTTTGGTATAATTATATTATTCCCTTGAAAGTGTGTTTAGACTTTGTTGTTAGACAGATTCTGATAATGCTGGTGCAGCCCACTTTAAGAATTAGAATAGACGAAGCTTTTAGGGTCAGCTCTTGCCCAGAAACTCCTAATGTGGCTTTCCCACAGAAGTCACAGGAACGGCACAAGCAGCAGTCCTTCCAAGTCTATAGTCGGGATATTGGGAGCTCTGATGAGACTAGAAACAAAAAAGAACAGGAATGGATTAATTGCTTCGGTCAGCACTAAACTGAAAAAAAAAAAATAGCATCCACAGTTGGTTTCAAATTAAAATTCAGTTTCTTTAGGATAGTAGCAATGCATTATTAAGGGAGTAAATGCTTTAATTATTGCTTAAGCAACACAAACATTTTGGCATTGACATTGTCTTTAAGGCTTGAAAGGAAAAAGTATGACTTAAGCCCAGCAGATGTTAATAACAAGTCCGAACTCATGTTTCCTTATCACATTTACAGAATATTTTCATGTACCTATTGAGGGGTTAAAACCTATTTTAAGGTAGGCAGATTTCCTTTCCTCATCATATATAATGATATTATTTCTTCTAACAGAAAAACGCAGCAGATAACCAGTACTTAGGACAAATCTTGGATTGTTGGGGGTAAGCTTGTAAATGTGCTTAGATCTCTGTGCTCATCAACCCACGAAGGGGGGAAAAAAATCGTTTTCTCCTTGAAAGAATAGGGCCAATCTAGCAGGAAATTCCCAGTCCCTAAGAATTTGCCTACCCCTTTCTAAGGAAGTTCTGCATTCACCCCAGTGAAAATCAACCCAAGATGTCTGTGTAACTTTATCATACTGTCTTGAAAAACTGATAAATTACGGTGAATTGAATCTTCTGTCTCTTCCTCACAGTAGTTGAATGATAATTGCACGTACTTCTGGATTTTGGACTATT
This sequence comes from Brachypodius melanocephalos, assembly GCA_013398615.1. Lineage (NCBI taxonomy): Eukaryota > Metazoa > Chordata > Aves > Passeriformes > Pycnonotidae > Brachypodius > Brachypodius melanocephalos. The sequence goes on from VZSR01003049.1 coordinate 20,318,709, forward strand.
CAGTGGATGTGCTTCCACTGAAGCCTTGAAGTCGTGAACTTCAGCTGGCTTGTGTACAAAGAGCAGTTGGGGCTGGGGATGTGAAACTCTACATACACAGGGGCGTGGAAAGGAGGCAGTCACTCCTGTGTGGGGAAGGGGGAGCAGGAGCTGCTTCAGTCTCACAAGCCAAGTTGACGAGAAGTCCTGTGAGATACAGATAATTCACACAGGGACAACTTCTTAAACATCTTCCTCACCTTCTCCTTTGCCCTTCCCCTTTCCCCCCAAAATGAGACAGGTTCTGACGGGGTGACTGGTAAACATTGTGGGCAGAAGACGTGGAAGACAAGACAGCTCAGAGCGTTGAGAATAGACACAATGTTGTCCTATTCGGATTCAAATCCGTTGTCAGACTTTTCAGTCTACGTGCCCGCCCTGTAAGAGGGAGGACATATGTAACAAATATCCATGATTGCCTGTAAGTTTGTTCCTATACTAAAATTTGGATACCTTGGACTTAACGTAGTTGAGGTATTTGGACGTTTTTAAAAGGCATATATATAGAGAGATATACATATAATATTACATTCTCTAATACTTTTCTTGCTCTATGAAATGTCTTAGGCTTTCTGTGCTGTTGTCTATACCAATTGATTTTATTTAGCTCAATTAAAAGTTCATGAATGTTGTTTTGAAGAAAATAATAAATTGACAGGTGAATTGGTTATAAAATAACCGAGGTGAAAGAATATGACAACAACAGAAGAAATTTAGGTTTCTGCAAATTCAGTAAGTCTATGCAAAACAGAAAAGAAAAGCAGATATCTGTATAGATTTGAGTGAATTTGGTGATAAGCAGTGAAGAATGTATATCAGATACCAACCATAGATTAGTCTTCCACGTGATAGAAACTTTCACTGTCTCAAATAATTTCATATTTTTTTCAAGCAGCATAATATTAAAATAAAATTTGATCTTAAATGCACTCTTCCCTTAGACATAGTTCCATTTTAATAGAGTAGGTGATCAATTAAATACAATTAAAATTTTTTGTCAGTTTCTTACCATAGTAAAATAAAGAAATCTACAAAAAAATGTAACATCAGTCTTGTGACTGACAGTTTTATTAATAAGACGATATGAGAGGGATCTTGGAATCCAGAGCAATAGACTGCTAAGGCTCCTGCTCCCTGTGGACAAGAACAAGGTATAAATCTTAAAAATTAAATTCTTTACATTCTTGAGACTGAGTTGGAAACAGGAGTTTATACTCAGGCCTGCTTGAGCTATTCCTGATTCAATTAGTGCTGCATACAGTATGATGTAAACAGATATCCAGCAAGCTTTTCCCAGTCTGACGTGTGCTACTGCCACCAGTCTCCCATGACTTTATCGCTACAACTCGCTAGCAACCATCAGATCAGCTGTGCGTGCCACATTCAAATATTACACAACCACCCACAGAAATATATACTGTGAGCTCTCTAAATGTCATGAGTCTGGACATTCTGTATCTTTGTACACTTGGATTCCCTGATAAAATATACATCAAAAAGCCAGTGGTAATACAAATGACTGTGGTCAGTTCTAACATTCAGGCTAACTCATAATAATTTCAGATATGTTCTGTTTTCAGTTGTGAGTTCAGCTTCTGTGAAATGTCACACTTCTGTCACATTCTATCGTTTTGCACTTAGAATAGCAGAATACTTGAATAGAGTTCTTAGGAGGTTGGGTTGTAGATGGAGAAATATCTCTGTAATAGCTGTGCAACACAGCTCCTGGAAAACTCTACACTGGACTACAAACAGCTTCCGAGAAGAAAGTATTGACCTTTGATTTGAAGAAAGATGATTGCCAAATATGTCCAAGAACTAAAACAAGTAAGCACTTGCGATGTTCTTACTCACGAAACCTTGCAAAACATTTCTACATACAAAGGACATCTTCAGCAAAGATTTGGCAAGGTACTGCAGCAATAGTTTTCAAGGACTACAATCAGTAGAGGCAAAAATGAACCAACCAAACCAAGTCTACACACACATACAAAAAAAACCCCAAATCAACAGAAACCCTGCAAAACCTGGGGAAGATATTTTACTTCCATAGGTTTTGTATCCATTTTGGTATCACACCTATCATAGTAAACCTATACAGTAAGATATTTAGATAGACACATCGATGTTAAAGCACTCATAAACTTAACTTTATAGTTACTTCTCAGTTAAGATACTTTTTTTTTTTTTTTCAAATAAGTGCTTATTTTAGGAAGACATCTTCCCTGCTTGCACACCACTTCCATGCTGGTCTCTTTTCAGAAGGGAGAGAATCAACTTTTGAAGTGTATAACTATGAGATCTGTATATACAGCTTGGAAAAAAAATTGTGAATGAGGCTGAAAATTATGGGTCTTAGGGACTGCTATTGCCATCAACGCTTGCACAGCCAGGAAGAAAAGATTTCTTGTCTTAATCTGCACAATATGCATTAGAAATGGCCTGAACAGATAATCAAGAGCAGTCTATGCTTTGATTCAAGAATAGGGAAGTTTAAAAATACTGTGAGGAATATAATGAGTTCATTCTCTTACATCTTTGGTAGCTTCCTTGCAGCTATCAAGAGAGCTGTGATCTATCATTTCCTTCCACAAACTGAGCAATTAGATGCCATCTAAACGATGCAGATTCAAAGGATGGATTCCAGTAGAGACTTTTCTGAACAATTTTTAAGTCAGAATGAAAACGGAATGCCCGCTCATTTGGGGTTTTTTACTGTCTTTTTGAAGAGAGTGTGAAAATCACAGTAGAAATCCGCTGTGCATTGCACAACTTGTAAAGTTTCTTGGGGTGAAAAGGATTGAGATACTTAGCTTACTCTTACTCTGCTCAACATTTCATCTGCGTTGAACTGCGTTATTGTAAAGTGAACCGTGTCATCAGTGTTTTTGTATTTTTTTTAAGGTAGTGCAATCAGAAACAAATGACAATATTTGAAATCCGGGCTTGGGTTGGTTGTGCGTTTGTTTTCACACATAAAGGAGAGTACCCGCTGCTTTAAAACAGAAATGAGGAAAAGCTACCCATCATGGTCATCATAGCATCAATAGGAGGTTATTTTGAATGTCTGAATGTCAGCATTTCTACTGGCTTATTTTGGTGCAGAAGAAAGTCTCGTTCAACCAGAACTCCACAGTGGGATTCTGCTCTGCGTACCGCTACGTGCAGAGTGATGGAGTGAATAGTGCCTTCATAGCCCTTTGGTAGGGAGGATAAACACTGCGAGTAATCGGCAGAAAATAGCCCAGGAAAAAAAGAAGATACGGTAATTTCTTTGCCAACCAGAAGTCTACGAAGTAAGGTACGATTTTATAACTTGCAAAACGTGCTTTGCCACTTCCTGCCTTCACTTTCCTCATCTTTTGAGCTTGTTTTCTTTTGGGTGGACGGTACTCTGGGGCATTAACATTATTCTTGATTTTTAAAACACAACTGAAGAAACAAAGCTGTATCTGTTGCCTAAAGGTTTTGATCAAAGTGCCAGACTATGCAGCTGCTGCTGTTACTATTTCTTCCTTCATTGTCATAGTTTAAGGTGACGCCCTGTCCTCCACCCACTAATTATTGAGGCAATTATTGCTTAGATGTACAGTCTGTTTGTTACTTGAGTAAATACATTTGAATGGGGACTCTGTAGGCTTCTGACCTTGTATATTGTCTTACTGCCCAAATAACAGGAGTGCACTGATCTTGTGAAAACTAAAAACGGCTATGTGCTTTTTTTGTGACCTCTTGGAGCACAATTCATTTGCCACGAATTCAGATTTACCGAAAATTTTGAACAAGTTTACGTTAGGTGCCTATAATTTCGCGTAAGCTTGCCGGTGTTGACTATCTAGTTGGAATTGGGTAAGACTCAAGTCTTGTTCGAAATGTTTGATTAGTATTTGTAAATTATCTAAAGTGTGTATTTGTTCTTAAAGCCTACTTTTTAGACAGAGATCTTTTATAGATGATTTATTTGTGAAAGAAAGAAAAGATCAAAAGGCTACAGAGGAGAAAGTGTTGGAGCGAGTCTCAGGAAATCTGGAGTCTTGGCTGGGCCATAAACTTTCTGTATGGACCTTGTATCTTGGTTCCTTCTGTAAAACAGAGGTGAGAGTATTTCCCTGTCACAAGGCCCGGGGGAAATATTCTTAAGAAAATAGTGAGAAATTCTGAAAGAAAAAAGACTCCATGGTAAATAACTGAACGTGGAAGCACGCTCAGCTGAAATTTGAGATTAGTAGCTTCACAAAACATTTGTCCAGCTGTGTCACGTAGTTTATATGGCCCACTGCTTTAGTACGTAAAAACAAAAGCGATGACCGTAATCTGAGTTTTGTGTTAATCGTGCGGCATAAAAGAATGAAAAAAGAAAACTGTTTTTCATCCTTAGTTAATGCTATTAATGAATTTGCTACAGATCACTTTTTGTACTTTAATCACAGCTAAGGTACTTAAGAAAATTTGGTACTTGGCAACTCTGTTCTTTTTTTTGTGCTCCTGGATGATATTCCCGAATCAGAGCTAAAAATAAAGCTTCTTTTTTTTTTTTTCTTTTTTTTCTTTTTGCCTTTTGTTTTAGCAGGCATCCTTTTACTTTCAAAGCTCAGGTTCTTGGACTAGGCTTCATTGCACTTCATCTTCATGGAAAAATTTAAAATAATATTAAGTAGTGTGAAATCATTGCTAAAATATCTGGAACATGACAGTAACTTGGAGAATTTCAGGGTATCGGGCAAAGAAAGGTACAAGTACATTACGAACAAGGAATGGGTTTTTTTCTGGTTCGTATCTATTTTGGGGGCATTTTGTTTAAGTGGAGGAATATTACAAATAATAATGGGAGTATGGTGAATATAACTCTTGGTGGTGGCAGCTCGTTTTCTTTTTAGAGGTCAAATAAAGTCAGAACTGAATAGTATTTTTCATATGACGGTCCAGCATTACTTTAACGTTAGAGGAAAATATATGGAGTGCTAAATCAATGCCAATCTAGAAATTCAAGATGTGAATTGGCAAAACAAAGAAGTTTCGGGAGCTGGTCACTAAAAGCACAGTGAAGCTGAAATTCTAGCAAGGAAGAGTGAGCTTTCTGGGCTGTTTAGAGTCCAAGGGTACAGACACACTGCAATCAGGAAGCTAACATTAGCTCAGACAGGATGCATGAGTCGAGGAGATGAAAAACGTGGTATTCAGGCATCTGCCACTCACCAATTGCCGGGCACTCTTTGTGGTTCACGCCGCTGATTGGAATGTACTGGGAAGGAAAGAAAAATAGTTTAAATTGGGTTAACAGCTGACATCTGTCATGTGACTTACTGAAAGAGAGAACTGTTTAGCTGCAAAGACATGACCAGAAAGGATAGGAAGGGAAAAGCTCATAGTAGAAAGTTTCCTTTTCCTACCACCCCTAGTCCCCCTGATCCTGTTTATCTCAGCTGACAAGGCTTAACATCTTGAAATACTGAGTATAACCCGGCAAAAAAAGCCAGAAGTTGCATGTTTTACCATATTTTTATATAATGGATTGTATTCTGAATTAACCTCTGGAATCTGCAGGTATTTGAAATGGACATCATAATGAACCTCTTGTATGGTTTAATTTAGGTTGGATTCAAAATGAAAGGTCTCAGTGGCTTTGCTCAAATCTAGGAATCGTTCCTTTTTCAGTCCACGCTTTGCTTTAGTGAACATCGCTTGCAGGTATTTGCGTGGAGGGAGGCAGCTGGTTCAATGTACAGAGCAGAAACTTTTTCATTTAACATGTGCTGACCTCTGTGCATTTGCTGTGAGCTTTAGACTGGAGTTACATCAGTAGCTGGAAATATCTACTCAGACGTGAATCCACTTTGCGTGGTTGGTGCGGATAAACGCATAAAAGGTCTTGCCTTCACTGTTTTCCTGACCTTCAAATCCTTGCCTGAACTCTAGTACCAACTGTGATATACATTTTAGTCGATTTTTAATATCATTTGATGGCCTATATTCAAATATCTTTTGTTTTCCTGTACTTCTGGAATCCATCAGTCAAGAAATCTTGACTCTTTCTTTGTTACAGCGTTTGTATCAAGACGTTTGTCGCATTTTTCTCCTGACCCGTGTAAGCTGTTTTGGCACGTCTGGCTTTTTCCAGAAGCAAGGAGTTCTCGAACTTTGAGTTATTGTTTAGCTCTGTGGTATTTTTTAGCCACTTAATTTCTCTTGGATATATTGGATAATTATAGAGAACGATAAGCTAGTACTCTGAGTAGACTGCAGGTTTTCTCTTGCTATTAAAAAACCTACGCAATGGTGGAAAAAGTTTTTTCTTGCAACTGAAATTTATTCTCCGCAGAAAAGGCAGATATTGAAAGCTTCCGGAATAACTCGTGAAAACAGTGAAGTAGAACAACAAAGTAAAACCGTCGCTCATTTTAAGACTTTCTGCATGCATTTGTCTAAAACGAGCCCTTGTACTTTTTACCCAGAAATGGTCAGTTCCCTGGTATATATTTTCTAAAACCTAAAGCTATTTATATTTCATAACTTGTAGAACTTGTAGAATTTCTTTACGCTTTTTCTTCCTTACAGCAGAGAATTTATTGAAATTATTGTTTGCCCTTTTTGGCCAGCCAAACTGGAGTCTAGAGAGTAGGATTGATTGGCTGGATGGTACCTGGCTGGAGATAATCTGAATCCATTTTTATACGTCGTCTCAGATTTATGGGCTCTCAGAGTACTTTTGCCAATTGCTTACACGAGAAAGGGTTTATCTGACATTTGTGTTAACATAGCGTGATGGACTTGCCTTTCCAACGCTGACTGGTGATGGAGGTTATCTTTTTTATCTCCTTATTTTTATCTTATCAATAAATTCACCAGTTTTACTGATAAATTCCCTGGCTGGGAACATCAAATGAACACAAGTCAGGGGTTGTTCTACATGCCCGTATCATTAAGACAAGGAAAATGCGACAAATATTTTTTCAAGAAACCATAACCCGAGAGCTGTGGAACTTTTATCGCATTCACATTTTATATGTTTGTCTCTGATGCAAAACCTAGTAGTATGTGTTTGCTGCTTACTGCACATCTGAAATTGAAGCATTTTCTTTGCCTTATAAGGTGGATTTTACTCAACAGCTGTCTGACACTTTATTTAAATACGTTGGTGCGGCCAAAAGGTGTTGCCAAGTTAGAATTAGGACATCTACTGCCCAGAATATTTATTGTAGTGCGGCTCAGTTACACGAAAAGTAATTTTTAAATGACGTGACCGCGACTGTTTTATAGTGCCGGATTGTGTTTGGTAGTAGCTGCGGTTCTTTGAAGACTTCTAAGGTTTCCTTTTCATTTCTTCTAAAGCTTTCTTTTTTTTCAAGCACCCCAACATCCCACCCTTCAAATGAACAAACATGGAAAATCTCTAAAACATTAACCCCTACAGTTCTTTCAATAATTTCGGAGACATTTTGAGCTTCTGGAAAGCCTTCTGTCTAATTTCTAGGTATCGACACATGTTGCTATCAACTGTGATAAATTTCTTGAATCCAAATATGTTTCAGAAGGACCCAGTCTCTCTCTGTGTCAGGGTGGTGTCTGGTGCACATGAGGAATAAAGGTAAAAGCAATATATTCGGCTTAGCTGGGCATCCAGTCCCTAAGAGGAGTTTGTTAGGCTGTCTGCAAAAGCGTAGTGGGCTGTGTGCACCAGCTGACAGTCAACAGCCACCGGCATTGCTTGTCTGTGCTTTTTTCATTCTATCTTTCACCCCCCCTATTTTAAATAATTCCTGTCTAGTGACTGAATGGAAACCCTGTAGTCTCTTAAATCCACAGCTGACAGTTGAGTCATTCCAGCTTTTGTTGCAAAAAGTGTGAACACTCGTAAGTAGGAGAGAAGATCTGAAAGGAGGGTCTGAAAGGATGGTGAACCTCAGGAGTCTGCCCTTGTGGAAGAGTAAACCGGTGCAATGCAGTTCAGGAAGTGCTTAGGGGCATTGAATACCCTCATCTTCAGTTAGTTCATGACTGAAAACAGGAACTATGACTCCTTCACTTTCTTCCTGTGCAGACAGTGCCCCCTTGGCTGACAAGCTGCACACCTTCAGAATAGATTGCCCTTGGCTGGGCCTTGAGACGGCCTTCTCTCAAATCTACAGACAGAGTACTGTCTATAAGGCTGGGCTAGAATATGGACTTAAGACTTTTATGTTTAAAACTTTCAAGTGTGTTTTCTTTTTTATCTTTAGTTTCATTTTTGTTTATTGCTTATGTGAGGTATTTATAAAAATTCTCTTGTGTTATACGCATGAGTACCTCAAAATTTGCTTTTGACCTGATGCTACTCTTGAAATGCTTGGGACGACTACTGGGTTGTTTTTCTTTTTTTTCCTTTTTTTTTTTTTCTTTTTTTTCTTTTTCTTTTTTCTTTTTTCTTTCTTTTTCTCTCTTCTCTCTTCTCTCCTCTCTCCTCTTCTCTCTTCTCTTTGAGTTTGTTTTCCTCTAGAGCTATGAAAAGTATATTGCTGCTAGTGATGTTATCACTGCTATTTAATATATTATTAAATCGAAATGTCTAAGGTTTATAAATTTAACAGGCATAATCTAAGAAAAGAAAATAAATTGGAGACATGTTTGAATGGATCTTTTCAGGTGAGTTGAGACCATTGTGTATCATTTATTTCATTAGATTAATTTTGGTTTTATTTAGTGTCATGGACCCTTTTTGAGTTCTCCCTCAGCCTCTGATTTAGAAATACAATATCTGTTTGCCCATTTCTGCCGTGAAAAGTCTGCAGCTAACGGTTCTGTCAAAGAGACTAGGCAAAGTATGACAGTAAACGCTTACAAAGGTAAAAAAAAAAGAAAAGGAGAACTGGATATTTGGATTGCAAAGTGCCACCACAGCGATTTAAAAAATAAAACTGAAGCCGTTCATTTGATCTGAAACATGAAGACAAGTTCATTTTGAGTTTACAAAGCTGAGAACACTAGCATCCTTCAAACCTCTTTGGAAGAGCAGCCAATGCAAACTTCCCGAGAGCGAAGTTTGTGGGAAGTGGCTTAACATCTCAGAAAAGTGTTTTGAACTCCAGACAGAATAAGGTATTATGTTTAGCAAAGGAAACTACAAATTGTGAAGCATTTGGTCCGTGGTTTGACTTAGGGCACTGTTAGAGTAATGTCTGCAACCCTTCAAAATATTCTCATCATGGCGAATGGTCTCATTTAAAGAAATTTTCTTCCTTTTTCTTTTTTCTCCTACTGCGCAAAGAAGGAAATGTTTAAGAGCTTTCAGACGTTGCGATTAAACATTCATCATCCTTACAGGTACTTTGGAACAAAGTAAACTTTAAAGATTAACCTGACCAAAATAAATTTAAGAAGAAAAGGAAAAATCTTATACCCAGGTCCTTGGAACCTTACACAAAACTACATAAAGGCTCACCGTATAAAATATGGTCTACAGGGACATGTGAGGTATGTGAACCAAAGAGTAGGCAGGCCTGAAAAGGGATCTTTACCTCAGACAAGCATCGAGTTAGCAGACAGGGCGCCATTAATCGGGCGAAATTCTGCGTCAGAAGCGGAACTTGGGATTCTGTCTGTTTGTGGTTCTCTGCGGTCCCGAGCGGTGCTCGAGCTGATAAAATTCAAACGGTTTTATTTTGTCCTTGCCGTGTTAAGAACCGGTGCCCTTTTACGGTGTCACTCATGAATATTGTAATCAAATTAAGTAACCCCAAGCAGGAGGAGAAGCTGGACTGAGTTCCCTTACCTTTTCTTCTTTTTTTTTTTCCCCACATCTTGCACTTATTATTTTATTTTCTTTTAAAAATGTTTTTTTTTCAAGGCTTGTCTTAGATCTGCAGTGGTACGAAACTCTATGAGCAATAGACTGTGAACACATCACGGAGGTGCCGCTGTTTAGCTGTAGGTGGTATGCTCAGCTGCAGATGTGGTACATTGATAGATATTTATATATATATATATATATGTATATCTATTTCTGTTGATATGTATTTGTGTCTGCATATGAGAAATTATGAAATATTTCCCCAAGTTATGCAGAGTGAGTGTATGGTTAGATCTCAGAAGACTTTCTGTTCTCTAAGGAAAATAATTACATGGCTACTATTTAATAATGGTTTACAAAAGAAATTATGGAAACAGACTTTTTTATTCCAACACTAAGAACCGGTAGAAGTGTTATACTTAATGTTGTCACGTGTACCTATGGATGAGCACAAATGTATCAAGTAGAGGTAATGTCTGTAATGTTAGAAAGATATTTCTTTTTGTAGTGAACTTTGACTTACGAAGCTCATGAGCAAAAGCTGATGCATATTGTTAGGCATTTATTTGTTTGTGAAGGAAAGTTTTCAATTTGCATAAAGTGTAAGGGTGATATCCCTAAGTCTGGGAGTCTGTCCAGAAAAGAAATCAGTGAAAGCTGCGGAGAAAACGGAAATTTCTATTCACGACTTCTTGCAGATCATTCTGCTATCGGTTCTCTGTTATATGTACTTCTGTTGTGTCTTAGGTCAGAAGGTAAATCTACCTGCCTAGTAGTTTGGTTGATATTTAAGGGTGAAAAAAACATTTTCTGAATTGCTTTTCATCTCATGTGTCTAAATATAAATGCCTCTAAAAGTGATGGTTAGGGGGAAAAAACCACATGATAGGAATGTTAATATTCAGTTACTATTGTGTGTTATTAAAATGGCTTTGTGCATTCGCTGTATCAAAAGGCATAACATGAAAGTGATGTTAGGAAATTCACATGCTTCTGGGTTTGCGAAGGTTTTGGTTACTTTGATTGTTGTTTTTCAAAAGTATAAGTAGCGGAGTTCACTTTTCTTTCATGTTTTCTATACCGCAAAAGATGTAGGAGTTTTTTTCACTAAATTTAAAAGGCAGCAGAAAACAAAGTTATGATACACTTCTGGTTATCCATGGGCTGTCAGGTAGCAGCTGAAGGGAGACCTCATCATGGTCTACAGCTGCCTGAAAGGAAGTCGTAGCCAGGCGGGACAGGATGTCAGGTTGGACATCAGGAAGAATTTCTTCCCTGGACAGATTGGTCCCATGCTTAATCACTCTTTCAGTGAAGCGGTGGAGTTTCCATGCCTGAAAGCGTTCGAAAAACGACTGGATGTGGCACTTGGCGCTATGGCTTAGTTGATGCGGTCGTGGCGTGTCAAAGGCTGGACTAGAATATCTTGGATGTCTTCTCCAAAGTTAATAATGTTATGATTCTGTAAAACCTGAATTCTTGCATGTTTCTGCATGCAGTGTCGTTCAGAAGAGAGATGATTTTTTTCCCCCCCCTAATACCTTGCTGGTTTTGTCATCTTCACAGGAAATTCAATGCTATGACATGGACAGAAATCAGGTAGCAGTGGTTTGCACTCTGGTGTTTAATGGATGTGAAGGGAAGATTTACTATTGTTTCAATAACTCCTCCTACAGAGGTTCTGGAAACAGGAAAGCCCTTTTCAGCAGCTCCTCTACTGAAAGTAGTATGAGTATGTGCTATTGCTTTACAAGTAACAGAATTTATGAGACTTTGAATGTGGTGAGGATGTCAAAGGGTTCTACTAATCTGGTTTTCATTCACGGTGTAAAGGCCCTTCATGGCCATGGAGCAAGGGGCTGTCACAGTAGATCAGAGGGTCTCATCATCATGCCCTAGATTTAATTAATTTTCTGTTGTTTGACTCATTATTAATAGGAAAGAAGTTATACCACAGACTTTTGTAAAACTAGAGATTCTTTTGGGCTGCAGCTACGAGGGAGTGAACAAGCTGCACTCAGAGCTAGCAAAGCATTTCAGCAGCATCACCATCAAATCCCAATGTATTTTCTCACTTGCCATTCTGGGTTTTAGAAAATGCATATGGCAATAAGTCTTATCTGTATTTTATAGGAATCTTGTTCTGCCTCCTCTGCCAAGGATTATTTTACATTATAGTTGAAAACACCAGTTTCTGCCAATGGATCAAAGCAAGGGTAACCTGACA
>VZSR01003049.1:20339756-20429071 GCA_013398615.1 Brachypodius melanocephalos
CCGCACGGAATAAACATCTTCCTAACCGCAGCAGAATCCGTCTCTTCCTTACCAAGCCTCGGACCACGCGGCAGCTAAGAGATTGAACCCCCACGAACTATCTGAGTGGAGCAAGGGCTGGGAACCTTCCGCTAGCCGGAGCAGAAAGCCCACTTCGCTATATAGATAACATACGTGTGCCTACAATCAAGAATCCTTAACTTGTCCATTTAGCTCTTTTCAGACTATTTGGAGAGAATGAGCGACACTTCTGAATTTCAAAAATCCAAATGCTCATTTGCAGGTCACAGCAATCATGTACCTCACTGTACTGAACAGCATGAACAAAGACTAGTTACAAGATGGACTCTTGAGTTACCCTATGGAAAGTATCAGTCTGTTGAGCTTCTTTTGGTACTCATATAAAGCAGTTCTGAAGTCCACTGCAAATTACTTAAACAGATAAGGTTCTTCTGAGGCTGCAGAGAGCACAGCAACTTAACACATCCAATGCTTTTGTCAGGTCAATGAAAGGAGAAGAGGAAAATACCGCATTTCCGGCACTGTCTCCTTAGAAACATTCTTATCCTAGGAGGATGTTCCTTTTTCTAGTGTTCTTTATATTTCTGTATTCTATAAGCTCTTATTAACATTAGCAAAAATAAGTTGTGAGCTGTCCTCAATGCACACTTACTCACATTTAATAGCACACACGGAAATTATATTCTATCAGTTATCTGTATAAGCTTTTGGCACAAAACACAGCTAAGAAGAAATCTGCTGCTACTCTAATCCATAAAAATGCTTTAAAATGGAAAACTATAAAAAATCCTCATTTCTCTCGTTGTATACCAGGCATGATGAAACTATTTCACTTGGATGGTATCCTCATTTCTCCTCTTACCTGAAAGGCGTTGGAGCAGGGGAAGGAGGAGAAAAATAGAAAAATTACTTTTTCAAGTATTTCTTTACTTTAAAAGTTTTTGGTGCATTTAACAACAATTAAGCAGGTTGTCCTCACGGTTACCTTGTGAGGTCTACCTTAACCCATGCCTACCTGCTATTTATATAGAAATCATTAGCAGTTGTGTTTGTGTGCCCTAGATCCTGCTTTATCCCATGCTAATTTTCCTTGCCTGCTTTCCTTGGGCTCTATAATTTAAGCAATATTTCTTATTCCCCTCTATAAAAATGTGAGAGCCTAAATTAGAGGTACTGGGATAATGTAAGCCATAATGGAGAAGCAGGGATCACAAGGAGAACTTCACAGCTGAATGATCCGACTTATCGGCATTTCTTTGGTACATCCGGGGTGTCCTAAAGCACAAGGCATAGCTATATACAGACACAGCTACACCAAGTGATATAAAAATCATTAGCAAAAGGAGCTCTCATTACCAATTATTGTGTAAATGTTACCTAAATGTGCAGCAAATAATCAATTCCACGGTTAAATTTGTGTTTTATGAGTCAGCTAAGGCAGCTCAGGACAAGACTCATACAGACCATGCTTATTCGCATCTTTTGTAGTAATTATTTTTGCCAAATTCTATCTAACTTACATGATGTTACATAACAACAGGTTATTCCATTATTTGTTTTCTCTCCGCTTTTAAGTAGATAGTAGTACAATATCTAACATTTCTGACTAAAAACATTTCTTTATTTTATCGGATTAGTTAATTTTATCTGATGATCGCCCAAATATTAAGAATAGAATAAAATACTTTTCTAGACCTGGGTTTTCTACATTTTTCATTTTGTTAAACAGCTGTTTCTCTACAGATCTCCAATGTGCTTCACGACTTAAAAACACCAAGTATTAAAATCTCCACGGTTGAACCACATCAAGCAGAATTCAGGTGTGACTGAACTGTGAAGCCTAAGTGGAGAGCTCTGGAGCATTTTTTGTACTGCACACAAAACTATTTTTATTTCTGTGAGTGGCTAAACGTACAAAGCTTCTCAAATGAGCTCTGCTCCTACAGCTTCTGCTTCAGGGCTATGTTATACCACTCGACATTTCTTGTACGTTTACAAGCCTCGACAATCACTTAACCTTCCTGTCTTCTTCATTATCCATTTATTCTCTCCAATTAACAGATTTCAGACAAAATTACTTATAAATTCCTTTTCTTTTGGCAACACGTCCAGCAGCCAACCGCTACGGCTTTCCTGCTTCACTCCAGATGACAAGTACACTCTACAGAAGCAGCAGCATTTGAGGAAAAAAACCACTCCCTGCTATGTCTAAATTCAGAGGAAGTGAGACAGAGAAATCTGTCCCAAGCTAGGCTCCAGGGAGGGGAGCAGGGGCATGAGCAAAATGACTTCAGAGATTGCAGAGCTTAGATTTAACGAGCTGAGCAAGAACTGGTTACTGCTAATAAACATCTCTGTTTATTAGCAGAGATGATTATTAGATGATATATGCATCTCTTATGCAATTGCAAGTTTAAATGCAGATTTAGACATTTTCTTCTACTACCTTCTTTACAGAAAAATATAATTGTGCATGTTGTTGGGGGCTGGAGTGCCATATGCAGTAATATGCAGAAAAAAGCCTACCTCTTAGGCCCCTACCTTGCCTGAGGATCCTCAGCTTCACACGTGGGTGCTGGTACATTACGTTACTGAACTGACAAAAGCAGACACTGGGACCGTACAAGGTGTAACCATAAGGTATTCGCATCATGAGCGAGGCAGACTTTCCAAATGAGGATGTCGAGTCAGACCTGGAAAAACTGAATTTTCCAGCTCCTGTTCTGCTACAAAGCCTAAAGGCATAAGATTAAAAACTGGGTTTGTGTATTGGCTTGAGGAAATGGTAGCATATGTCCAGAGCTAAATATGCAGAAGTACTGCAGACCATCACTTTTCATCTTCCTTTAAATCTTTTAACAGGAGAGACACCAAAGAAATGCTCTGCATTTGAGTTTTTGAAAAATGCATAACTTACGCTGTAGCATCCTGCAGAAATCTGCATCACTCACCACCATTTTCTTCTGCTTTCAAAATGTCTGGTAAATTAACTTTCCATTAATACTTTCCTTGCTCATGTTCGCAATCTTTAGCGCTATTAGGGTTATCTTTGCTGATAAAAGAATGGAATCTTGCATTACATTACAAAGGTATGTAAAAAATATTAGTTTTCCTATAGCAACCCTATTTCATTTATAACTTGTCATGCTGCAAATCTGAAGATATGACATAGCACACTCAAATCCCTCCATAACACCCTCTCCTAATGATAACCTGATCAGACATGTCTACAAAACCACCCCTACAACCACTGTCCTACAAGACTGCAACGGCTGGCAGCTGCTGCTGCACGGAGCCTGCATTTCTCACCCTTACAGAACCTTAATAACCCTTTCTTTCATTTCTAGTACTGCATCTGCTACTTAACAACGTGGGGCTTGGCAAGATGGGGTGATGATTTAGGTAGCCTGCTGCATTCAGTAAGACAGAACACAGTCTGTAATTTAAAGTAAGGATTTTGCCAGTTCTCATTATTGCCAACATTCTATGCTGTGCTTTACATTATTTCATAGGACCCAAAATATTTAAATTCTACCCCCTACAAGGAAGTTTCCTTGCGCTACGCACAAATACTTTTTTCTGATAAGCAAGCATGAGACTTTTATAATAAAAGAAGATACTTAAAAGATAATCATCTTCGTTCATTGAAAATTGATTTAGAAACATAAAAACAAAAAAGATGATCCATCCCTTTCTTATCCCTTTCAGTTTCAGCTTTAGCTGTTCGATACACTGGGTTCTGGAGTACGCTTCCCAGGGCTCAAAACAGAGGAAGGAAAATGAGCTTGTATTGCCAATCATTATTCAGATTAAAAGCTTTTTTCAGCTTCAGTGAGACATCAGGTGAGGGGCAACACATTTTTACCATAATTCCGGAAGCCTTTACGCAATAGACTCCAAGCTTGTTGGCTTTTTCCAAGTGCAGTATTGATGTCAGTTGTTCTCCCTTTACTGCTGAGAATTTTTTTACAAGAAGCTGATTTTCCTGCCCTATTCTTCCATATCTCATCCTCCTTTTCACAAGCAGGCTTCCTACTACAGTGACTCCCAGAACCATGAAATATGATCCATCCACATGAGAGGAAGAATCTTCCACCTTTTGCCCTTTTCCTCTCCCAGTTCCAGGGTGTACATGGCTCTTCACAGTCATACAACAGTCTTGCAGCAGAGACTGTTCAAACAGGTCTTTTTTTCTTATGCTTCTTTCTGAAAACAAAATATAACTGGTTTTTCATTTTGAAAAACATTTTAAAAACCTCAAAAACTGTTGTGACATCTCCGGTACAGTTTTCTGGTTAAAGACTCTCTAGTCACAGTAGTTCAAAACCTAACTTACAAAATTCCGTATCATAAATGCTAATTGAACTCTAGCGTCCTGATATATGGCAATATCTTTACTAAAGATCCTTGAAGCACTTATTTTTACTCATGCTGCTGATTCTACTCAATGTTAGCAATGGAGAACACGGCAGCAGTCCCTCAACAGCTTCAACAGAAAGTTCTCAATTCAGGTCAAGAACTGGATTTGAATTTTCCTGTTAGTCACCTGCTGAAGAGTTCATGTGTATATAGATTTTGTCTTTCGATATTCATTCACCCCTACAGTTTACCTTTTGGGAACTACTTGCTTGCAAGGTAGCATCAGTGGAAACCCAGATTGCAGTAACATGAATAGCTCAAAACTTCAAAAAAGGAAGGGAATCTAAGAGATGCATGTCTTGGCGAGATTCATGAGCATTTTCCAGTAGAATTGAAGCATGCAATGAATCCACCCTAACGTGTCTGTCAGAAGGCTTCCATCAATTTTTTACCGCTTAATCCGTATCAGAATGCACGTACAGCTTTCCTGCCACAGCACTGCTCTTCAGCAGATGTCAAGGCTCAGGTCCTCAGCAGACCAACCTACTTCTATTTCATGGGATCTGATTCTACCATGCAGGCACCACAGACCTTCAAGGAAGACCAGGGCACTTCCAAGATGCCATCTAAGCACAGAGGAGCTGACCAGGTCCTGCTGATGCCCCATGGTTCAGGACACCTTGAACACCCTTCAGGCCACATCTGGGAATGTGCTGACGGGACTCATGAGTGAGCTGTGCTCTGTGTGCTTTACTGGGATATTCGTCATACCCTGACATATCAGAGTCCCATAAAAGAGAAAGGTAACAAAGAATGTATACAGCCTGGTATTTAAGACTCCAGCTGGAATTTGACAGTGTGAACTCATTTCCTTATTTCATATAGATCTACATTCTCACTGCAGAGAACACATTTACCAAGTTAGAAAAATAAAATAAGTGCTTTTTGACACACAAACTGGCTAAATTGACACTGTTATATTCAGAAACACAGAAACAGGAAAGTCATGGGAATATGCAGAGGAAAATGATCTCTCTTTCACCAGTTTCACAGCCTTAAGTCTCCCTTTAGTACTACGTTCTTGGGTAACAGTAAACAATCTCCTTTTATACAAAAATACAGTTAAAAATCTTGTTCCTCTCTCTTCCCACCCTGCCTGGATTTTTGCAGTGTTTAATTCAGCGTGCCTGATGTCCAAAAGACCTGATATTAATATCCCTTTTTTGTTTGGCCCTGTGTGGTCCTTTAAGCAGAAAAATCCTGGATCCTCATCCAACCTTAGAGAGCAATTCTTTCGGCTGACTACAAAAATGCTCCAGGACCCTCAAGATGAAGGATGAGCTATCGACATTGTTCCTATGGGATGTGGGCCTTTTTTAATGCTGCAGGAGTCTAGCTCTAAGGATTTCAGTACTGTACTTACCCATACTACAGCAGAGCTGACTCTCTTTTATCAGTTATCAGGCTAAAGCAAGCACAGATCATATATTTGGATGCATCAAAGTATTTGCCAAATCCTGTTGACACAATTCTACACACATGATATTGAGCTGTGGACTCCGACATTGTCATTTTATATAAAACCATCTATAGAGAAAGAACATTATTGAAGCAAAATCAGAATGCTTATACAGGAACGTGAGTTTGGAGTTCTACATGTCTATAAAAGTTGAATTCAAAACTTTCGAGATTAATAATTTTTCACCATAGAAGTGATCATCCTTCCCTCCAAGAAATGAGGGCAATTTTTTATTTGGCCTGTATGGAACAGCTTGTCTATAAGGCTTTTTCCAGGTTTCCTAGAAAGTTAACTATGCAGATGGTCAGGTCTCCCCTAGATAAAAGGTCCACCTTTACTAAGGATGAATAAAGACAAACAATTCTGGTGCAGTAACTCCCCAGACAACCCTAGTTTTAAGGCAATTTAGAAACGAAAATCATTTATTACAGCCACCACATTTGCACTCTTTGGTTCTTTGCCGGTGACAGGTCAACCTCATAGCTACCTCATCATCTACCAGAAACTCAGTTTCTTTCTGCTCCTTTTCTTCCATTTAATAAAATAACGTTTAAACAAACCAAGAAACAAACAACGCCCTGTCCCCCAAAACGGAGGGGTTTTTTCCGCTCATTTTGATAGCGTGAGGTCTACTTTCTGCGGTGGTGTAAAAACAAGGGAAGATGCAAAGCTTAACTGTTTCCGTGTTTAGTTTTGTTTCAATATAAACATTTGTAAACATTTCTTTTCCCAGTGACCTCATGCTGTTTCAAAAAAGACACAGTTCTAAAGTCATCTTCCTAATCTGACAAAAGGTTTATGGTTACCCCCCAAAAATGGACATGCAATATTTTTAACACCCATCTGTACCTCAAAGTGTTTGCCATGACTATTGTCTTTTTTAACAGCTTCACTGCAGAATATAATTTTGAAAGAAATGCTCAGAATAAACCAGAATTCTTATCCTGAACTGTAACTGATGCCCAAAGCATGCCATGAAGAAGAGAACTGCAAGACAGGGAGAAATACAAGTCAAAATCTAATACAAATGCTAATGTACTTATGTACTAAAAATCTAGCAAAAGCTGAAATAAAAGATGTGCCTTCGTTTCTAGACCAGAAGTCCAAATAGTTGCTTATTGCTTTTAGACATGAAATGGCCTTACAAATAAAAAAAAAAAGGATTTTACTCCCTGTGCCCCATTTCGCTTCATTTGTATAATTAACTTAGATATTAGACTGGGGTGATGCCTGCAGAATTTTTAAAACCTGATATTTGCCAAAATATTGCATGTAATTTAACTGTCAAAAACCAGAATTAGAATATGTTATGAGCATACTTTGGCAGTTTAGTCATCTAAGAGCTAAAAAAAGAGGAAAAGAATCTGGTAAGTACATGAGAGAGAGCAGAACCAATTACAACTATTTATTCAAGGTAAGAATTTCTAAATCAGCTCCATTTTTAAAAGCAGCCATTTAAATATGCAACATCCAATCTAGAAGACAAAAAAAAAAAATTCTCAAAAAGGAACACAGGTAGACAGTAGGACTGTTTAGGAACAGTCAGGAAATCTATTTTAGCTAAACCAAAGCAAAACTTTCAGTCTGCTTTCTCCATTAAACTCCATCAGACCACCATTTTCTCTCATTTTTATTTCCATTTAAATTACCTTTATTTTACTTTCTTTCAGTTCAAATAAAAGAGTGCCAAAGAAAATTTATGATTTTTGTAGGTTTTACAGACTGCGAAATAATTCTAACATGTTCTCCTGAGGAGGAATCTTTTTGAAACTAAGCAGTAGATAATCCTTTCCAGGTTCATATTTTGCTAATCCTTGATACAGCCAGATAAACTTAGTAATGGTAAGAAGAAAAAAGGAGAGAAATTTTGCTTTCTTTTAATACATCCTATATAAAATCATATATTACACAAATGTGTACAGCGAGAGCTCCTTCGATACAGTTGAATCTATAAAATTCAAGAGCTCTGCATTCTTCTCTTTTAGGGCAGAGTGGGCTTGGCAGCTGCAGTAGCCACTAGCCTGGGTAATTTCTTGAGTGTAAAAACAAAACAAAACTAAAAAAATCCACCACAAATCAGAAAAAAAAGGAAAAATCACAGATACTGTACTGCATAGGCCCACAAAATATTCACTGGGGGGTACTAACGTTATTGTGCAAGTATTTTCCAAAGTATGTGCACGGCTCTTGGGTTCAGCATTGACCTTAAAAGCAGAAAGATTTGCAGTACATTGTGGAAGATCTACAATTTGGCTAGAGAGAAGTCCAAATACCGACTTTTCCTACTTGGATGCACCTGAAAGAAAGAACCAACAGTAGCCCCCACCTTAGAGCTCGTGCATTTAAGGTAATCACTGTGCAGCTGCTTCAATTTCCCGACTGCAGAGGAAAACCAAATTGTGCTGCTGGCAGAAATTCCTGTGTCAGGTGCAGGTTCTCTGCATCCAGAGCCAGGGCTCAGCTTTTTATTGCCTCGACTCTTATACCTAGCACCGTTATGAATACTTCTTTCTAACTATTATAGCAGCTCCTGCTGCTCTGCCCTCTCACAGAAACATACCTTCTTCCCTCTTCTACTGAAATAAATCCTGGGGTCCCAAATCTTAGTGGATGCACAGACTCATATCCTTCCCTCATTACTGTGGGAGTGCTCTAGTAATTCATCTAAAGAGAGAAATTAATGCATGGCTCATAGTGACAACAGAAATTACTCCGGCAGTCAAGGGAAAATTGGAATATAATGCACGCTTACGGCAAAGGCAGAGGGTGGATGGTACATCCTAAGCTTGCAAATATAGAATTATTTTCAGCTATTTCCCTCAGAAAATATACAATATGCACAGACCACATGATGCAGCGAGGAGTAGTGTGGACAGAGAGAGTTACATGGAAACAGCAGAGAGATGAGATGTAGGTCTGTAAGATATGTAGCCCACTTTTTTCTTTAACACATATTTTGAAAACTCAGTCTGACTGTTTACCAGGGACTCAGACTGCATAGAGATATCAAAACGATGTCCCAGTAGTAAAAATATTTCATACTTACAAACCCCCCCATCAAACTCATAAACCTTTTTAGCCATGACTCATTCAGCAGCTTTGTTTGCATTTCTAGTGTCACCATGATGACTATTAAATACACTTCAAAACAGGATTTATTTAATCTGACATAACTCCACTGAAAATAAGCCTTTCTAAAGTTTTTTCCTCTTCCTCTATCAGGTGGAACAGAACAAGCTACCAACAAGCAGGGCAATCAGAAATGCTGTAACATTACAGCTAGCCTATTTATCATTTCACTTTGAACGATGGAGCATTCACTTATAATGGTGGCCTATAAGGACAGAGTTGATACTACAGTTGTCAAAATGGTCTAGAGAAGGAGCTTGTTAAAGAAGCAGCTTGCAGATGAGTGCCTTACTCCATCTGGACTAGAATAAATGCAGCCTTACAAGTGATATAAGCTTAGATAAGTGATCAGCTGCAGTCTCTAGAAGGTTTGTGTGACAGTCCAGCACCTGAGCCAAGGAGAAACAAACCATAATTGTCCCTTCTGGAACTCAGGCTTATCTGTAAGGCAATAGTCTAGAAAAATAATAGTCTGGCTAAAGGTGAGAGTTGAAAACAAACCCAAAAAACCCTCAAAAGTCTTTTTTTGTGCCTGAAATTCAGACTTGAAAAGAATATTTTTTTTTCTTCCCATTTATGATTTTTATGTCAAAAGTATTCACGATTACCAGAAATGCCTCAGACACAGATTTGTTTATGAATTCCCATACCTGTATTTCCAGCTTCACAAAGGAACCTCTTCTGGTTCGAGAATATTCTTAGATCTCTATAAAAGTTATCCAACTCAACTATCCATTATTTCCCTCTTCTTCTCTTTGGTGTTGGTTGGTTTGTTTTGGTTTTTTTTTAATCACCTCTTTGAGTAAAATAGAATTGTTTATACTACTCTTACTCTGAAGAAACTTTACATAAAGGGATTAGGAAAAGAATAAACTATTCATTAGCAATCCTAAACATACACAAGGCATTACAAAGGCAGGTAAACCAGGGGTATTAAATTAGAAAAAAATCAAGCTAAGTTTTTTGGATCATATCCCATGGTCTCTCACTTTGTATACTGAACTGCAAAGCTGCTCACGTTTTTCAGTCATGTGATTCAATCCCATGTATTGCAAGACCTTTTTCTTCTATTTTGCTATCAGCAAGCAGAAGCACAGTTTGTGCACAAACACTTCTTCCTCTCAACCTTTCCATTTCTTTTTTTTTTTTTTTTTCCTTTTTTCTTTCTTCTTCATTTAAAAAGCTCAAGTTCTTCCCAGGATTACATTTAAGAAAGAGGGATACCTACCTAAAACTGGTACCAGTTCTTAATTCACGGAACAGCTTGAAGGTTTATATTCTTTTTTGGAATATAAACTTCTTCCACCTCTTTAGAAATGCTAATGTCCCGCGGCTGGATAAGCCACGGTCATCCGTTGTCCTCAAACGGATGTTTCTCTAAGTTCTAAATAAATGATTAGCCCACAGAGAGATAAAATGTTCTTTCCTGCATCACACAGCCGTGTCCAAATTTCAGGGTGAAGACTTTCCACATAATTAATCATGTATTTCATGGGAGTATGCACACTGAATCATATTTTGTACAAGTTTATGAACTGGATCAATGCACACAGCTTACTTACTACAGGATCTTGAGTGACCTTTTGAATTCAGTCACTAAGGAGCAGATTGGTCTTTGAAGGAAAAGTCACAAGTGACTTTTTGGAATAATGGTCTAAGCATTAAATCCCACAATAAAGGCATATCTTAATCTTTTCCCTTTCCTGCCCATTGAAAAAAAAATCAGAAAATAGCTGAGCAGGATGAGGCTTATCCATATTTTCAAGCAAGAGGGAAACTGAAATTAGCAGGAAATACTGGGAGTTAATTGGGAGAATAGTAGAACTTTGGTAGTCATAACTCTCCTTATCATACTAACTATAGTTAGGCTCCTACACTTTCATCTGTTCATTGAGAAAGCAGTAAATTATGAAATAGCCTTGGTTCTTAATAAATATTCATAACCTCAGGGCACTGAACAGTACAGGCAGAATCCTGTGCTGATCATCCCTTCAGGTCCTGGGATACAAGTACGTCAGAATACAGTGAGCCGGGAGAGTATATTTTAATTCCTCTGCAGTATTGAATTTTGCTTTTGAAACAATATGAAGAGTTATGAGAACCAAAAATTACTACTGCTTTTATGTAAAAAACTGCAGAATCTGATTTTAAGCAGCAGGATGTATGGGGTGTGGCCCTGTCTGGCAGTGCTGAATAAGGAAGCTTCTTCCCCTCTTCTGAAGAAATGTCATGGTATGCAATATTTCAGACATGAACAACAATTTTTATGTTCATTTACTGGTTTTTTTTCCTACTCTGCCAGGCCACAAATCGCTTATGCCGTTTTCTGACCTGATCAGAAGCGAGTAGAATGAAAGAAATCTGCTTTTTAATTTTCTCATACTCTAATCTCTCACAGGGTTCAATGTTCACATTTTAATTACAAAATAAAGAGAGGCCAACAATTTGCTCCATCTTGGTGAACATTCGAGAATTTCAGTTTCTGATTTTAGCTGTTTTCTACCCTAGAAAACAGCATCTTTCCTACCATCTGAAAAGATATACTGGCTTCTGGTTTAAAAATACTAGTAAAGAACAGAAGTCATTAATAAGATTATACTGAGATACGCTTTTAAGGCAAGTTAGAAAAAGAACGAGAGTTTCAACATGTTCCTGCAAATATTTTGGCCATGTCAGTTATATATATATTCTAATTGAAAATTCAATTGCTTAATGTTCACCTTCCTCACAGCACTTTTGTGTCGACTACCTCAGGATTCACCTTTTAAAGATCTTTCATGAACTGAGGCATATTGAGTTGAACTAATCCTCACATAAGTACCTTATTTCCTACACTACTGAAGAAAAAATCAAAATCTCTCACTTCATACCAGTAATCGCTTCCAGTTGATCTTGTCCTTGTAAAAAGACCCATTCCATCAAATTATGCAAATAAAGAAAATAAAAGAAAAAGGTTAATTAATGTTCCACTACATTGCATCCCTTTAGCCTTTGTATCTCTCTCATGGCAAGAGATTTAAAGTGCTGCTTAGGAGGGCAATTGGAAATTTAACATCCTTCACAGCTGTATGGTTATTGCATCCTCCAAACCTAGTCCTATGAAGAATTCTGTTGTCCCAAACATTTGGAAAAAGAAGGAAAAAAAAAAAAAAAGGCATATTTTTTGTTCCTAATGGGACCAAGTAGTAAAAGATAATAGGGAAAAAAGTCATTAAGGTAAAAAAAGCAATAGTTTTGGCAAGTATATCAGATGAATAATTAAGTGCACTCTTTGTTCAACGGTGCAAAGAGAAGTTAATTCCTGAAAGTTTTTGCTAGGAGGCATTGTGTGGTATCTCCAAACTATGTGGGATAAGGGTGGGGGCTGAGGAATGGAAGTGATCCAAGGAGAGTTAGGGATTAGATTCCTGAGAGATTGCAAGAGTCATCTAGGGTTAATAAAACGAACAAAGTGAGGGAAAACATTGCCTGTAATGAAGTCTATTGATTATGAAACTGCCTCCAAAGGGAGCACTGTTTGCCTTTTAAGAACACAACCAATGCAAGCACCAAAGACAGCTTGTAAAAGGACACAGCTGAACTAACAGAGAATGGTACTTGACCTGGGGAGAGTTTTAGCTTTTTAATTTTTTACGCATAGTGTGGTATCTGTGCGTGAGCACAAAATGCAATCAGTGTTATTACCTGTCCCTACACAAGTGTCAACGCCATTCTCTGCAGGTGCCAGCTGGTACTGTGGTCTGCAAGAATCAGCTACCCATCCCATCAATTAAATGTTTGCAATAACTATAGACAAATTCAGTCCTCCACATCTGGTTTAGTGCCTTGGAATGAGGATTATTGTATAAAGATGTATTTTACATTGCAAGTCATAAGTCATTGAACTCAAGATTCCCTATAACCAAAACTGTCATATCATAAGTTTCTTCAACCACTCATACAAATGACATCACCTGTAGAAAAGGATCCAGTCCCCACTGGCTAGGGGGAATGCATGGTTCCACCAACTAAATCAAGCCAGTTTTTATTCCAGTATACCCACAGAAGTTTAATCTGCAGGATTATCTATTTAGTTCCTGGCAAAGAAACCAAATAAGTTTTTGGTATCATTGGGAAGTTACAAAAAGTAAAGACAACTGTGTGAGTTTCTATTCTATGTTACTAAAAAACACACATAGGAAGTTAAAGCGTGCATCAAGCTGTTTGAAAATTTAATAACGTTCTAGAGAGAAACGGTAATAATTCTGTTCCCTCACTGCATCTACCCTCTCCCCCAATAAGAATCTTTAATTCTACCCACTCCTTGATCCTTATTTTCCCAAAACATTGATTTTGGGATTTCCTCAGCAAAGGCTTAGAATTTTAGCAGCCATATGATCTACACCAGAAAAACGTGTCATACACAGATGCAAAATACATAGAAGAAAGCAATACCTAGCTTATTGTTTTAATAGAACAATCAGTGATATCGAAGAACGCATTTTTGTCTCAGTCACAAGTGATTACAACAAGGAAAACAAACAAGCACAAAAAAAACCCAAACAAAAACGAAACAAATCAGATGTGTATGGTTCCAGCTATGTAAGAGAACTTACCAAAATGGCAGTGATTACTAAAACCTACAGGCCAAATTCTTTCCTAATAATCTAGTGGGGACTTTAATTAGAAAAA
Organism: Brachypodius melanocephalos; assembly: GCA_013398615.1. Classification (NCBI taxonomy): domain Eukaryota; kingdom Metazoa; phylum Chordata; class Aves; order Passeriformes; family Pycnonotidae; genus Brachypodius; species Brachypodius melanocephalos. The sequence continues at coordinate 20,353,456 of VZSR01003049.1, forward strand.
CAAAACCAAGACCAAACCAAACAAAAAAACCACACACACACAAAAAAAAAAAAAAAAAAAAAAAAAAAAAAAAAAAAAAAAAAAAAAAAAAAAAAAACCACAAAAAAAAAAACCAAAAAAAAAAAACCAAAAAACCAAAAAACCAAAACCTGGTTTCAAGAAATAAATCTTCATCAACCCTATTTAATTGTGTATTTGGTTTGCTATTTTTTATGTCATAAAGTGCAGCTGCCTTTCTACGTAAGATTTTGATCAAATTCTCCCTGTCACCCTCACTCTGATATAAATTACCTTACTGCCTTGTGCCCGAAGTTTAAAAATCAATGGTCTGCTAAAACAGTGTGGAGAAAACATCTGGTTCTAGAATCAGATTTAGGTCCTCCACATCTCAGACACACAAATTGTGATGATTTGCAACTACAGTCTCTAAAATCGAGTCTTCAAACGTTTGGTATGAAGACATGATATTTCTTTGTAGACGTCTACAACGCAATTTAAAGAAATGTTCCGGGCCTCATTTCCAACGTATTATAGCTGACCTTGTGGATGTGGCATGATTGTTGCAGAAACTGTCAAAGCTGAGAGAATTTATAGGATTTTTACAGATATTTGAGAAAAGTCAAAGTCTTATAAGTCTGATGAACTAGAGTAATTGTTCCAATACAAAGAGAAAAAGATGATGGTACAAAATGATTAAGGATCTATAATCTTCTAAAAGAAAAATTAAATGAATGCCAGTCAGAATTTCTATGTTGCTAGACAATTAACCCTCAAAGAAGATCTGTACTACCCTCAATAAAGCTTCACTTAAGGTCTCCAGAGAAATAAATCAATTCCAAAATGGAGCTACATGTAACGGAACTTGTTGCCTTCCAGCCGCTCAGTAACTCTCTACAAATATTGCACAGCACTTGCTGGGATTAGGGCAAAATCAACCATGAAAGGCCTGAATTGCACAAGCATGAAGCACACCGATCTCTTATTATTGCTATAATCGTATCAGAGCAGCGGTAAATTTTTGTGTTGGAAGTGCAGATTCAACAATATTAGAGTGCACATTGATTCTGGCTGTTTGCTGGAGATAGAAGTGAAAGCCTTGGAGGGAATTGAAGCCAACTAAGACCATACAAAGTAATATTTAAACTAAAGAGATTTTCGTATCTTAGTTAATTGTTGAGAATATTTACACAGCATTAATTATTACTAAATGCAGCTATTTTATATACTATCTGAATGGCACTTTATTGCATAGGTTTGTTAGCTAACATTTAGTTAATTTATATCTGGAGGGAGAGAAAGACTTTCACCAAACACTGTTTTCCCAACAAGCACAAATCTCCACGCTTTAGTCTTCAGTTACATGACCTGAGTATTATCTTATGAACTAGAGGAAGGAGAAATAATTCTGTTTTAGCTTCTCTCAACCAGCAGCTCTTACTATAAGAGTCATCAGTTTCTCATTTGTGTCTGACACTAAAAAACAAGACAGAAGGACAGAGCTAATTTTCTGGTCTTAATTATTCCTATTTTCCCAATAGAAACAGGTGGACACCATTGGATTCAAGCATTTTCATGCTTCAAGTTACATGTGAATACACACTTTCCTCTTCAAATATATTTGAACAGAGTTAAAGCGTATCGATACACAAAACACTGCACCACACTGGATTACCAGGAACATCTTATCCCATGCAACAACTAACAACTACAAATAGAGTTTTCTCCTGCTGAGGTAACCCCACAAACTTCTGTTTTTAAGAAGAGGTCAGGCCATGCATGCACAGATGCAGGGTCTCAATTTAGAATCATACTACCAGAAAGAAACAAGAAAGTTTTTTTTTTTAGCTAGAAGATAAGACACCCTTTCCAGTGCTTCTGAGTAAAAAACAGTGCCAAACCATGGCAATGGAGACTTAACAGGCACTGCCTAAACTCCCTCCCTTATTCTGTGGTCCTTGTGGTCTGTAACTACTCAAGAAAAGGATGACACCACTTTGGAAGCAGCAGATGTTTCTCTCTGTGCATCTATATAGGCACATATTTGTGGAGAATATTCTTTTCTGGTAAAGGTAAGATTCCCCTGTCCCCACTCCCCAATCTTTTAAAGCTGTTCTACCTTGAAAAAGTGGATAGAGTGATGGTGAAATTCAGCTTCAGCAGTACCCAGCTCAAGATAACACATTCAAACCCTGTAGTTCTTAGATTTTTCAACAATATTATTCCTTCAAAAAGAAGGGGAAAAAACCAACCAACCAACCAACCAAACCCAAGAAAGTAAACCTCAAAAAATCATGGTATTTTTTCTCTGTTTTGTTTGTTCAAGATCATAAGCAAGACAACTACTAGTTAAGTCAGACTTGGTAACTAGATATATTGTGTATAAATGTATACCCAACCTAACACTAAAAGCAAACTCAGCAGCAGCTACAATATTTTAAGCCATTACCAGTGGATCTTTCTTCAAATATATCTTTTATGTCTTCCAGTAATTACCACTTGTATACAACATACCATTTTTCTGTCTTATTGAGACCACAATAGCATAATTACATCTGTTGCAACCCCCAAACTGTTTAGCATGACTTGTTATAAAAGATATAAAAATAAAAACAATCCCTTTTTCTCCAACACAGGATTAAGAAAACATACTTGAACACAAGCCCAGATCTCACAGATACATTTAAGCCAACAATACCTGGCTACATCAGTTATCTGTGTCAATAAGACCTTATGTACTCACAAGACAAATTTGGTATTTGTTTAAAAATCACAGACTTCATAGAATACATGTTATGTGTGTGAATTAATATAAATCAAAGCACTAAGTCAAGGTGAACAGCTGCTGTGCAATCCCTTGAACTGGCTAAAACATGAGTAGCTCTTTAGTAACCATCCTGTCAAAAGTGCTTCACTTAACGCCCAGTAAACTGCATATCAGTTGAGGTAGCTGAATTCACTTGCAAAGGATCCAGCTTTTCTCTTTCTAGCTGTCATTCTTTCATGGCAATTCATCCATTCCCTAAAATTTACCAGTAAGGCAGAAAGAGCACTGGAAGAAAATTCAGAAGCAGCTGCAACCATTGTGAAACAAGGTGTCACAGCACACTGAATTCCTAGCACTGATGCTGGGGTGGAAAGAAGATTAAGCAAGCTAGGCAGCTATGAATCTGAGCTATAAAACAAAATTCTAGTTTAAAGATTTTCACAAATATCTTTATTTTCAATCTGTAACCTAAAATCCCGTTTGTAAACATTTGATATATAGATCCTTCTGTTTTATTGCTGACCCTGTCTAGAGTTACAGTGGAGAGGAGGAGGAAGATGAGAGATGAATCAGAAGAAAACGGAAGTTCTTAACAGCATCCAGGGACTAGGAGGTGTTTCCTGTCAAAGATCAGCCTACAAAGAGTCTTGGTGGGAATTGTACTGCCCAGGACAGCTTCTGGGAAGAAGCTCCCTCAGGCAGGTATAAGTCAATAAATACTCAGTTGCAAAGGATAGGTGGTCGAGAGACACACCAACACTTCTGGGTGAACGGTGTATTATTATAATACACGGCAATACCCCCAGCAAAACAAAGCTGACAAATGCTTTCACTCCCAAACAGGTGGCATGCATCCAGCTGAACACACTAAAAATGTTAAAAACCCTGGAAGGAACAGAAACGCCAACATGAATTTTAAAATCTGAAATCCACCCCCAGTGTCTAATTAGTAGCCATCGAATGGACGTGGCTTGTATTTTCTTAATGGCATTATTCCAGCAAGCAACTTTACTGGCAATCAAAGTGACAATCTTTAAAGTAGTGATTAGAAATGACACAAAGTGATTTTTAATAGAGCACAAAAACTTGGAAAATAGCAACAGTAAGATCATTCACAATCACCGATCGTGTTGCTTTTGCCAAAGAAATGCTTAAATGATTTCATACCTTAATTAAAACGAGCTAGTTGAAGCAGAGGAATATGCCATCATGCACAGGAAAGGTCCTGGAGCAGCTGTTAGCCCAGTGCTGTGCCACTGAGTTTTGAACTGCTCAGCCACACCTGGCTGCTTCACCCTCTTGTCCCTCAGGTGCCACTGACTCAGATGTTTATCAGCTTTGTGACTCTCAGCTGTTGAGAGACGACAGTTGGTTCAGCTGCCATCCAGCTGGTTTTGAGTCCCCTGATTTTTCCTTCAAACCACCAAAAACCTGACATATAGGATGTCCAAAATCCCCAGAAAGCAGGTTCTGGCATGAATTAAAATCAGCATTCCCTCACATCAGTAACTTCTGCAAGGAATGCTCTTCTGAATTAAACTCACACGCCACTTTGGCTTTGCCATCTCTAACTCCTGCACAGTAGCGTGTGTATGTGAGACCTTTCAAATATACATAATATAATATACACCATTTTCTTCCTGGAGAAAAATTTGGGAGGCAAGAGGGAAGAGAAAGCAATGAGAGAGTAGTCATCTTGATTAACCCAATATGAGCTGATGCTCAGGTAGCATGGTACAGACAAGAATGGTGCAAAGCACAAAGAATATGGGCACAAACCTTTTTTGAAATGTGGGGCTTAAAAACTACTGATTTTCTAATGTAAAAACAGCTTGAACAAAACCAAGTTCTTTGAAATCAAAGTTCTTTCATTATTTCTCCATAACCTCTGTGGAAGTACCTTCAGAGGAAAACTTACTGGCTGTAGATGTCACAGTCTTTAAAACAGCTATTGGTTCAAAAGGAGGCAAGTTTCCAAGATCTGACACTACCAGAAATGAAACTATAGTGAAATGACCAAAAATTTAATGCTCCTTTGTCTGATCCAACCAAAACCCAAACTTTGTATTTCACTTAACTCACAAGTTGTTGGACAATTACAAGTCATTCAACTGCTTCGGAAAAAAACCCTTTAAATCAACTCCAGCTGCATTTGGCAATTCTAAATATGAGAACTATTTCAGCTCAAAGATGGAGGAGGAGCATCAGCCTCAACAGGGAAGACAAATGTGTCTGCCCTTCTCCAACCGACACCCCCAAACCCCCTGCATCATATAAACTCGTCATAAAACCTACTCTTAACTTATCAAGACCAAAAAAATCTGCTCCCTGAGAGCCTCTGGGCATTCATAGAATCATAGTATGGCTTGGGTTGGACAAGACCTTTAAAGATCGCCTAGTTCCAACCCACTCCCATCCCTGGCATGAGCAGGCATGCCATTTACTAGATCAGGTTGCTCAGTGCCCCAACCTCGCCTGGAACCCTCCCAGGGATGGGGCAGGCACAATTTCCCTGGGCAACCTGTTCCGGTGTCTCACCACCGTCACAGTAAAGATTTTCTTCCTGATAACTCATCTAAACCTGCTCTCTTTCAGTTTGAAACCATCGCCAAAATGCGGCCTTCCAGTACCTAAAAGGGTTTTATGAAAAGGAGAGGCAATTTTATATGAGCAGATAGTGACAGGACAAAGGGCAATGGTTTTAATTCTGTAGTCAAGGTGGAGTTGACAGATCTCTGAAGAAAACAATTTAAATATGTGACTTTTTATATAATTATATACAAATATATTTAAAACTTAAACACCAGGTATCTTTGTTGAGAGACAAATGCCAAGTAGAATAAATAGTAATAAACATTTCATTCAAGGGGGGACGATTTGGGTTTGTTTTTTTTTAAGGATCACAGGATCACATGCAACATGGAGCAATAATTCCAATACTACCTCAGATTCTGGTACACGTTACTTGAAAAGCCTCACTATGACTCCATTCCCAGTCTTCCTGAAAAACTTCTCAGCAACTTAGTGGCATTTTACGTGGGTCTCCAGATTTGTTTATTAGGATTGACACCAATGCTTTCAACTTCATTATATTTTATCACTTAGAGAAGAAAATATGCTAAGCTGAAGATAAACAGGCACATACAGGACAAAACAATCCCTTTTTTTTCCCTCATTGCAGTACACTGAAAGTGCTCTCGAATATCCTAATTCCTACTCCTGTTTGCAACCCAGTTCTCTTCCAGCATACTTCTACTTTAAGCCCAGGTTTCAAATTTTCACTTTTAAAACATCATAACTCTTTGCCCTACCAAAATCTGTCCTTATTGCCTCATGTACCACGGACCTTACTCTACTTCATTAAACCTTTCATCTCCTTTTTTTCACATGTTCTTTTCATGCTATCATTTCTGGGTTTGAAGGTATCCAGTGCACCTTCTTGCTCATTTTTCCAGATGAACCCCTCCTAAAAATGATTTAAAACGAGCCCAACAGTATGTTCAACACCGAGTTAATTTTTCAGCGTAACACCCATCTAAGCCCTTGTTGGTGCCTTATATGGTGCTATGGACCTCTCCAAGGATTTCCCTCTCTATTGGGACATAGGGAAAACAAAACAAAACAAAAAACACAACAACAACAACAAAAAAAAAAAACCAAAAAAAACTGTAAAGAAATTATTTTTTGTGTCTAAAAGTCATCTTGCCACCTCATTCTTCCTGCACTTTAATTGTAAAATGTCAGTTATGAACAGATTCAAAACAGCTGCCCACGAAATAGTCATTGAAAATACATATTATCATCTTCACAAATGCTGTGTTAAAGCTCATGCAAATTTGATGGGTAGATGCAGAATTCTCCCTAGCTGCATGCGTACCATTTACAGAACATCTTAACTTAAATGCCTTTGATTCCCTCAGTATTTTTTGTTACATCCAAGCATTTCACATTCTGAATGCAGAGATGGAAGTTAACAATTCTGTTTATTCTTTAAAATATTAAAAAAAAGATACAGAAGGTAAATAATCGTCGCTTTAGAGACTGATTTGGTGCAAACCAACTTACGGTGTGAAGCCTCCAGCGCTGCTGCCACAGTGGTGCTCGGGGGCTGGCCAAAGCCCGCTCCTAGAATGACACCCGGTGGCCACCAAAGAGAACAGCACGGTGTGATCCCTGCCCTGCAGCCTCCCTGCTGGCCTCCGTGGCACCAGCCATCACCGTGGGACAGCCGGCCACCAGCTGGAGATTCATCACAGAGTCTGCAAAACGCAGGGAAACCCTCTGTGCATTTCAAATTGAGATATACCCTCTGTGCATTTCAAATTGAGATATATACAAATTTTGAATAACATATAATGTTTTGGTTAATTATGCACCTTTTTTTTTTTCTTTTTTTTACAGTTGTATGAGACTAGTGGCTAATGGTTTCAGAAACCTTAGAATGAAATTTCTTGTTTCATTCTGGAAAGAGCTAGCAGTGGGTGAGTGGCATCTCCAAAGCGTGACTGTGCATGCTCAAGATTAAAAAAAATACTGTTATTCCAAGGTAGGGAAGATTAGTTTATCTATTCATAAATGTTAGAGGACTGAAATGCATTTTTACAGTGTTATCGGAGAAGAAATACAAATTAGAGGGAGACACTGTCGGGCTTAAAATAAATTTGAACAAAGTAAAGCTGTAACAGGGTTTCAAGAAGTCATCAAGTTGAAAGCAAGGAGTCATGCTCTAGAAAAACAATTGGCAACATCGGCAAGACTTAACAGCTTCTTGACACATTTCATTCTGATTAAGTACCATACGACTCAGAGCAGCACTTTTTTTAAGCAACAGCCTGTTCAAAATTATTTGATAATATTCAGTACAGTTTTTTTTTTTACAGTGTTACATTTGTAGGACTTCTGGAAAATGAAACAGAATATTTACTACTAGTCAATTCTTATATATTTTATTTTATTTCTTAGATCAGAGGCAAAATTCCTGGTGATGCCCTTACAGCTCTTTAGAGCAGCTACGGGTATCACAGAAAATATTTTCCCTTTTTCCTTTGGACAAATACCTGCTTTTCCTCTAGTAAGTACAAAGTCAAATAAAGAAAAGACGTCCTCACATGATGGAAATTTTTAAGTCAGTGTCAAGTCTGAGTTTCCTTAGGTGACTCATTATCCTCACTGGGCACGAGTTTGAGGGAGATGGTGGGGACACACACCCACACTCACATTCTACAACTCTGAGCCCTGAAAACTGGTTTACTGCTTTCTCATCTCAGCTATGCCTTAAAATCTCGACTTAGAAAGACAAGTGTTAAAACAACAAAGATAATTGTTTGTATAAGCGTAATGAAATTGTTCAGGTACTTTGTCTGAAGCAATAGTTTATGAAGACACGTTAGCATACAACAGCTGAAAGAGATTACCACCGAACACAAAACGACAGGCGTAACAACTACACCAGTCTGGAAACAATGACAAAAATGTGTCACTTATCAGTAAGTTATACACGTGCTCTCACTGGCCAACCAATCGTGCAAGAATTTAAGGCTTGTGGCAGATCCAGTGACTGCATGAAATCTAAACAAATAAGAAGCATAGCAATGGGAAGAATGACCTCCCACTGCATTAAGTTTAAAGCCGGATATTGCCAAGAGACATGCAAAGCTGTTGGAGTATGCACACGGCTAATCCTTGAGATACCATGGAACCAGACCAAAAACAGCATTGGGAAGGCAGATGGAGGGTTAAAACACAGCCTTATAAACCGCTGCCAGAACTGAGCAGGGGTTCAAAGCTCTGTGTTCCACAAGCAAGGCTGTGACTGAGCAGCCTTCAGAGAGAGACTGTTCAAGCATCTCCTTTGATCTTATTCTTCAGTGGATGCAGCCATGTTTTTCAACAGTTGAAAAGTTTTTAATTTTTAAGTTCACTTGCTCTCTGTTCACTGAAGAATGAAAACTTGTTATTAGCTGGGAAGTAGATATAGTAATTGCCAATGTGCTTACTATATTTTATACTCCTTCTTCCACCTGCTCCCTCATGCCAGATTTCTATGTAAAGCCAAATTATAGTCTAAGTGTACTAGAATCAGGTGTGGGAGAATAACAAATTTACGGTATCAGTGTAAACCAGCTATAAGGTACAAAGAGGCACAGCACAGTATTTCAGACTGTTTTGTATTTACACCCAGACCAACTACCATTACACACATGTTGTCATCTTTACACAACTTCACATATTAGGGTCAAAAGAGCTATGATTGTGAACCAACAATTGATTTTAGGAGGTTGAGCAATCCCACGAGGAATCAAGAACAATCTCAATAACAGTATTTTGCAATGGTGGTTTCTTTCATGTATTACACTAAATCTGCTGTGGAGTAAGACATGTTCCACGTGACAGAAATTCTACCTGCATGTTGTTTCAAGTTGTAACTTTCTAACTCTCCGAATTTCAAAAGTCATGTCTGTCTTTAAGAGGAGAAAAATCAAACACAGTCATGCACAACCACCCTGCCCTCCCCGCTAAATCCTAAGCTAGTCTTCCAAGTTCCGGAAGAGAAAGTATAAAAGCAGAGGAGCAGAGGCAAGCACCATCTCCTAACCAACAAGAGGTAAACAAATGCAAAACTCATATCAGTCACATCCCTGCTGTCTTTCTAGCTCATCATTAACTCCTAGCTCTCTGGGAAATCAACCATAAAAAGTTGCTTCATGTCAAATATTCAAGGTAAAGTCTTTACTGGTGAGTTGCTTGGTCATAAGATTGCCTTTAGTGAAAGAGCTCTCTTCAATTGATCATTTTTTTCCAATAGTTTGGACAGCTACATTTTTAAAATTCTCACCATAAATTACCCTGGTGAGATTTTGCAAAGCATCTAAATGAACTCCTGTGTAGTTCTGGCAGCAGTAAAACTTCTTACTTCTTTGTGAAGGTTTCTTGCAATTTTGGCATGACATTTACATTCCCAAATTTGATAGACACAGCAATAGTTAGTCTTGGCACTCACTATTGTACAACTCTGGCTCAAATGTTACTTCGTGTACTTTGTTTTAAAGAATTCCCTCTGGCTGTTTTCTTTCAGCACAATTTTGCTTTTAATTATTGTTCCATGACAAAAGCCAAAATATTTTTTTACAGGGGCACAAGATCAATGTATTTTGATGCCTTACAGGACAATTCAGAATAATTTGCAGATGATAAAAACTGAGTGGGAGATGCTGATACACTGGAAGGCTGTGCTGCCGTTCAGCAGGACCTTGGTAGGCTGGAGGGAGAGAAATCTGATGAGGTTCAACAAAGGCAAGTGTGGGGTCCCACAGCTGGGGAGGAATAACCCCAAGCACAGGTTGGTACTGGGGGCTGACCTACTAGAGAGCAGGGGAAGGAGTTGGGAGTCTTGGTGGGCAACAAGCTGTCCATGAGCCAGCAGCGCCCTTGGGGCCAGGAGGGCCAAGGGGATCCTTGGGCACATCAGGAAGAGTGCAACAAGCAGGCAGAGAATCGATCCTCCTACTCTAACATAGCCCTAGTGAGGCCACATCTGGAGTGCTGTGTCCAGTTCTAGTCCCTGCCATTCAAGGAAGATGAGGAGGTCTGAAGCATCTGTTGTGAGGAGACACTGCAGGAACTGGGCATGTTCAGAAAAAACACGACTGAGAGGGGGCTCAATGCACTTAAATATCTCAAAGGTGGGTGTCAAGAGAATGGTGCCAGATTCTTTTCAGTGGTGCCCAGAAACTAGAAAAGTAGTAACGAGCACGAGAAATTCCACCTCAGCATGAGGAGGAGCTTCTTTACTTTGAGGTTAGCAGAGCACTGGAACAGGCTGCCTGGGAAGTTGTGGAGTCTCTATCTAGAGGTGTCTAAAACTCAACTGGAAGAGTTCCTGTGTCACCTCCTTGAGGCGATGCAGTCATGGCAGGGGGTTTGGACTAGATGAGCTCCAGAGGTCCCTTCTAATCCTAGATATTCTGTGATTCAGCATCAGTTCTTTAGGTTTATAAATTAAAAAAACAAAAACAAAACAAAAAAAACCCCCAAAAAACAAACAAACAAAAAACCCACAACGTTTTCTTTACTTAGTTTTCCTGTTCTCCTTCCATATTTTCTTCCATCTTTTCTTACAGGATCACCATTAGCTAAGAACCCTTTTTCAAAAAATTTTTACATTATCTCCTGTTCTTAAAATATTTTAATATATTAAACAGATGCATAAATTCATTTGCAATTCTAAGCCACATATACACTCCCCCAATAGCCCATAATATGCAATGGAGTTCTGCCTTTGTTTTGCCCACCAGGATATGCCTTTTTTATTCTAAACTGAGCTGATGACATTTCACTTACAATATTTAATTAAAATAAACAAACTCTTTTAACAGCAGGGAGAGGAGAGAAGGAAAGAAAAATGGGTCAAGTAGGGATGATATAGTTCTCAAGAACTGAGAAAGAGTTGTATTAAATCCACAGCAGAGACCCACCCTTACTCTACATGAATGTGGCTGCCATACAAAGTTTCTGTAAACATTGAGGGAAGCTCATTTATACACATGTATGTGAAGAGTCCAAGGACAAAAGACATCTAAGCTGTGCAATGCAGAAACTCAAGTAAATAGAGATCAGGAATTAAAATCCTTCCAGCATGGCACCTTCTACAATTTGAAAACCTCACATTTATTTGTGGAGATGACAAGAATATTAATACTGCATTCTACATTCTTGTTCTACATCATTTCCCAGCATCACATATCCCTAAAAGTAAACTAGAAAAGAATACCACATCATTTGTTTGACAAAAATCCCTAATTTTTTGATAAATTTTACAATTAAAATAATTTATAGCTAAAAATTTTACTATTGAGTCAGCATGTGGTAGTCACTGAACTGCAAGAAAGTTCTTTAAAGTTATACACCCTTAAAAATACACATAAAAAAGGTGAAAGAGGCACAGTCTCTTGAGTGACAGAAATAGAACAGACACTTCTTACAGTCATTTAAACTCCTGATGCTCTGGAAACAAGGATGCACAAGTTTAAAAATCAGGATTTTAAACAATTAGTAGGATAGATCAAATGAAAAATTACAAAAGTCAAGAAATGTTAGTTAAATAGGAAATTGGGTGTTATTGAACATCTAGATTGTGCAAATAAGGTTTTATTTAGTGAAGGCACTTGTTTCCCCTCTACTAGCAGGTCAATAACTGTATAAATAACTACTATTAGTAAATGCATCCATCACTTTTAAAAAAGACAAGTGTTACCATGGTGACTCTACAGGGAAAAACGTTCAGTCATAATTAAGAAGGTCAGGAAAGCGAAGCCCACATTATGCTTGCTTTTCCACAGTAGAAGAAGGGCTGCAGCTGCCTCTAAAATTAACGCAGAACACTTGAGATATAGATATAGAATAGATATAGATACAACAAAAAAAACCCAAAAAACCAAAACCTGGAGGAGATGCGCTGTGAACCCCAGAAACTGCTCACCAGCTTGGCACCAAGGTAGTAGTACTGATATACAAAAATTAAAACACGCTTACATTTATGCTTTTCTATAGCTTATTCCCAGGGTAGACAACACCCTTGTTTTTAGTAAGCTCCCGAGGTGAGACACTGATGTCCTAAAACGCTAGCAAATATTCCAACCAGGTGCTCTGCAGGAGGTCAAACTCTCCCTTTCTCTCTTAATCCATCCCAAAGGGTTGGTTGTCCTGCCCACTGTAACCTTCACCTCTCCTGAAGAATGAGGCAGGAGCTCTCTGTGAAAGCTTCCCTTCCCAAAGCTAGGAGGCAAAGGTGTCACCGAAAATTTGTCCCTTGGCTGTCAGCAGGCCACAGTGAAGGCACAGAGGCTCATGGACAGCAGAACTGGATGGATGCCTCTGCAACTGTTTGGAGGCAGCTGGGGATATTTAAATGATGGCTGCTGTCATTCAAGTTCCTTTGACAACCTCATGAGGGATGAAATTGACCCTTAATGCATTTACATATAACTTCAGGACACACAACAGGTTGGAGTAAACGTGATCCATGTCTGGGCTGCTTCTCCAGACAGAAATCACTGATATTTGTTCCAAGTGACTGATGCTAGATTTAAATGTAATTTTGAGAAGACGCAATATTTTCATTCCCAAAAGGAAATAACACGTTGGATACAGAGATAATGAAGGAATTCATACCTTAGATGTATCAGTACAGAAAAAATTCAAATAAGCCAAAGAAAACCACCACACACACAAAAGCAAAAAAAGGAAAACAAAACAAGCAAGCAACAAAAAAAACTTCACACATCAATGAAAAATTACTCTTCCAGAATAAGTACCCTATGCTGAACCCTCACAATTCTCAGGTGAAAGCCTCTCTCCTTCAACAAGAACAAAACTATTACAGGTAATAACTGATCTTTTCAGTCTTCATTTACCTTAATATATTAGAGAGAAGAATCAGGCATGGTGTCTCGAAGGGATCACTCTGGGGAGGAAAGAAAGTAAAAAGAAATTAAAACACACTGGATTTTTTTTCTTCCCCAGGTAGTTTTGGTGACAAAGGTCTAAGGCACATGTGATAAGTCTACAAGCTTTGCTGCAGCAATGTCATTATATGTCATGGCACTCTACATGTGACATTTATTGAAGTTGTCTTTCTGGAAACAGAGCAAAAGGATTGCAGCAGCACACAAGAAATTGCAACCCTTTAATGGAAAATAAAATTAACTTTATTTTTACTTTTAAAAGTAAGTAAGGTGGCCTTTCAAACAAATTAAAAGAAAATAAATTGCTCAGTAAATTGAAATAAGTATAGCTCACTGATTAAAAGAGGCTATGGGGTTTAAAGGCCTACATCTTTGGAGAATTTTTAATGTAAGCTACCAAAAAAAATCCACTAACATCTCAAGCACGATTTAAAAATGTATTATACTAAGCAAGTATGTAGGTAGATGCAAGGAGAATTGAATTTCATGCATTCTCAGAGCATGACGGAATTGACAGATTAACAGTATTTCTCCTTAAATAAATGACCAACTGGTCACAGCTTCACTTTAAGGAAATGAGTCATGAAGAAATGATAATGATAATAATGACAATGGATGCCTACCATTCAGGTTATTTAGGATTCAGAATGCTGCAACACATATGGAAACATTACACTTAAGTACTATGTAATAAAATAAAATTAGGGAACATTCCAGAAGACAGGGTTTTGTAGCCCTCCAATCCCTTAATTCAAATACAGATAATCCTATAAAACTACAGGTTAAAAATATGGTGATGATCAAGTAAATCAGGTTTACACAAGTAAACAAGAGGAAAAGAGGTAAAATTTATTAAGATTAATTAAATTTATTACGAATATTGCATCCCCTCACTAAAATCGGTGTCTGACATTCATCATCTACTTTCCAGGTTTTATATCATCAAATAAGGATTTTGCTACTAGTTATAAAGTTGACATTCGATCAAAATCTTTAGAGGAGGAAAAATGAATCTGTTGTGAATTCATCTTTGGGTGAAACATGTAGCTATAATAGCACTATACATTATTCAAAGTTACTGCTATATATACACATTAAATATATCTCTCTATATTTAGCATTAAAAGCACTGCACTGTAAACTCGCAGTCAAGACAAGAATTACCATTTCTGTGGCTATGGCTACTCAAGACTTTTACGGGATGAGTTTAGCCAAATTATTTTTCGAACTAATTTGTTCAGCCTTGTAATTTTTTTCTAGATATCAATTCATTGTGCTTTCCAGGACTTCATTAGTCTTCCATATCCCTCTTTATACCCAGTGCCACTGCCCTCAGTTCAATTATTCTCCATTCACTGCTGAACATCAAGCCTGAAGCCACTGTAAGTCAGATCAATGACTCAACCATGCAAACCACTCCCAGTTACACTACAGATCATGAAAGAGATCTGTCTTTCACACTCCAGTGGAGCTGTGAAAGCAATCTGAAGGAAGGGAGGACAGTTACAATAGGACACTTATAGCTTCCACCAAAACCAATCCCAGTACTGATTCTACTGGGAGATGCTACACAATGTGATACAAACTGGGATGTTCTGGTGCCTTAGCTAGGGCAAACTCACTCAGCTTCACTGGCTCCCAGCTAAGAGTTTGGTAAGTTCTAACTCACACCTGAAGCAAAGGTAGTTTGGTTTGATACATAGTGATTTGGCTACCATATAAGACCTTTTAACCAAGGAGTTAATTTAGCATTTCTTGTTGTGCACCGACATTACATTCAGCCAGGTATGAAGCCTCTGCAAAGTGCATTCATGGGAATTAGCCAACCAGTATTGATCTCTGCACAATTTTTATCAAAACAGAAAAATATATTAGAAATCGCTCCCAATAGCCATTGTTCATATAAGTATACACATAAAAATCACATACACACCCATGCCCTTCCAACTGTTCAGCACACATCTTAGGAAAGACTCACAGAAAAATCTTCACCAAAAGATATTAGAGTAATATTATGTTCCTGCTTGCCTTTATCCTGGAAAATAAACCTTAAAAGTTCAGCTTTCTTGCCTACTAAGCTCTTGACCTCTTTTTCAAGTTGACAAAAGATACTGCAGTACCCAGGCAGACAGAAAAGGGCAGAACAGCATCTTACTCATTTCTTAGTCTTTGAAACAAAAATGCACTCACGAGTAACACACGGGCACAAGATTCCCTATATGCTCAGATCCGTTTTTTGTTGTGGCCACGTAGGCGCAGCCTCGACAACAATCACATGGGGGATCTAGGCAGTAAAAAAGTCATTCCTTACAGACAAGTGCAGGACCCCAGCCAAATTTTTGAATGGTGTTGTAGAAGATCAAAGATTATGATTAAATAAAATAACAATGGACTATAGAATGGTCCACAGGTAGCAGCAGCCTTTCATATTGTGACTGTAGAAAATTGTTCGCATTATGTTCACATTTCTTATCATCATAGCCGAAAACCATCTATTTGTAGCTGTTCCATTCATTTTACTGTTGGGAAAATGATTACTGGTGTAATATTATTAATGCATAGATACTTGCACATTACCTGGTCCTGAGATACCAAAAATATCACTTCAGTTTCTAAAAGGAAGTGATATCAGAAAGGCATCCGCAGTAAGTCTTTCAGATGTGCTGGAAATAAACAATTTGCCACAGAGAGCATGGAAAATTCCACCACCTTCCTCTGAATACTGGGAATATTGCTTAATAGGAAGCACTGAGTCACTGAAATTTATTTCATATCCAGGAATGAGTCTGGTAAACAGGTAGGTCATCTGTTTATGTAGCAAGACACTTTGGGGAGAAAAAAATCCTTTAGAACTTGTGTGATGAGGGCAAGGAGGTCAGTGTGTTCCCAGCATCCAACCTGCTTTTTCCAAAATTCATTATGAAAGAGATAAATAGAATATTCCACTTCTGAGTGGCCTCACAAAAAAAAACCAAAAAAAA
Organism: Brachypodius melanocephalos; assembly: GCA_013398615.1. NCBI lineage: Eukaryota > Metazoa > Chordata > Aves > Passeriformes > Pycnonotidae > Brachypodius > Brachypodius melanocephalos. Next base: position 20,369,664 of record VZSR01003049.1, read on the forward strand.
AACAAAAAAAACAAAAAACACCTCTACCAAAAAAAAAAAGACGCAATGTTCAGGCCAATTTTTTTTTCCTGAAAGAACTATAATCACAGCTCTACAATGGCCCTTAGACTTACTAAAAGTGAATGGAATAAAACTAATAGCCTCTTTTGATAGTAAAGCAAATTAAAGGACATTCAAATCCAACAATGCTAACAGATCTATTCAAGATAGATGTAAAGTTCTGAAAACCAATTATAAATTAAAAGATAAACACCATCATAAAGAATTGGTCCTGACAAACAGATAAATAAAATGCAGTTCATATATCCTAGCTGCACAATTAACCATATATGTGTGTGTGCACAAGAATCCAACAGGTACAATCAAGACTGATGGAGCAGCATGCTTCTCTCACAAAAAAAAAAAAAAAGGAATATTTTAGCTTTGCTGCATAGTTACCTTCAGGTGAGCATAACCGCTACAAAGCATTCTGACTAGCATTTATAAGTCACTAATGGTATTGCTGTACAACATCTCATGCTGCTCCATCTCAAGTGTCCCCCTCAGTTCCACATGGTAATTTGCAGGAAGGGGAATGTTTTGTACCTACTGAGAAAAGAACCAGTGAGATGGGTACACAACGTAAATAGTTGCTTTGCATAAATGTGTTAGCCCATAAAGGGGTTTTTTGGTAGATTTTGCTGTAATTTAGAAGGGACACACTAGCCCCTGCCTGTCTCCTTCTGCTCATTTTTTTCTACACACCAAATCTGTTACATTTACCAATGACATGGGAGAATGCCTTGGGGACAGCTTTAAGAGATTTGACTAATGTGGATAGGCCTCCATTTCCACTCAGAAATGGTAAGTATCTGAGTCATAGGCAGAGGAGTAAAGAGAAATTTAGTATAAAGAAAGGTACAATCAAATCATTCCTCACATGTGTCAGAAAACGCTACCACAGGTACGTGAAAGTTTCTTGACACTGCTACAGAAGAGGATCCTGATTCATGTTCAAACAATCCAGGAAAACAAAAATAAGATAATTGGAGCCACTTTAGCATGGTAAGACCCAAATATTCTATTTTGACTTGTAGACAATGGCAGGAGGATAACTAACTCTTTGAAGAAGAAAAACAGGACAAACCCTTTCATCTTTGAAAGAATACCCATTTTTCTTCTCCTAGTTACATAACAACAAAAAATTCTAGAGAATTGCATCCTGCCTTTCTTCCTTTTTTGGGTCTTAAATTCAAGCTCTCCTTTGAATTAAGGCTTCTGACATAGAGGTACAGAACAACAACAAAGGAATTAAAAAAAAAAAAAAAAGAAAAGAAGAAGAAAAGAACAACAAAATTCCAAACAGAAAGTAAACCACTCTCCAAACTTTCCTGTGTTTTTCTGCCCCTCTGTAAACAGAGGAGCTCCTTCAGCTTTACTTCTAAGTTTTTCGTGATACTTAACCAAAATTCAGATTTAGCTACCTGAAAAATAAGATGCCATTTCTACCCTCAAATAGTTTCCTGACGTTTATAATAGTTGCTAAGTGAGTTTGCCTAACATAATGAATTCAGGTCAAATATACCTGGCCATAACATGACTATTTATTAATATCCATTGTATTACAGAAAACACGAGCTGGAGCTCATTTAGTCAGGATAAGCCTGCTGATGAATAAGTCAGAATAATTTGACAGAACAAACCTGGACCACAAGGAAATTCACATAACCCAGTGAGAATTTTCCTTGCAACAAAGAAGACTGCTCCTATTTTTCTATGAACACCCCTGCTAAACAGATAATAAAGACTAAATACACAACCAGATCCCTCTCCCCTTCCCACATATTTTCCTTCTATTTAGACTACAAATAGGATTTTAGATATTTATCTCACAAGGATTAATACATTTCCATTATAAATCTAGCTCCTGTACTGCTATGTAAGTTACTCGAGCACTCCATAATCAAAACAGAAGTATAAATTGCAAATGATTAATTCAAGGTGTGGAACTGGAGAATGGACTGCAAAATCTTTCCATGGATTTCAAAGTTATAGCTTTTCAGATACACCCTGCTGTACAGTCAGTCACATTGCAGAGTTGAGATCCAGATTTATTACGTGCTTATGTGCACTGAAAAGACTTAATCATCAGCTTTTCCTCATAAAAGCCTTACAGTCCCAACTTCATTTAAATGCAGAAAAGACACATTTTTCAGCAAGACATTTGCCTTTTTCCTGATCCATCCATCCAAGGTTCTGTCTGTTCAGGAAAGGCTCCCTATCCCAAAAACCACTTAAACCATCACATAGTTTCCTCAGTTATCATATCTATATGTCAGATGGTGAAAGACATACTAGAGCATAGACAGAAAGATTTTATGATCATCATCTTTGTCCAGAATTTCTCAGTTCCATAACAGGGATTATTCTCTTCCCCTTCTCCTAAATTACTGAACAATTTATTAAAACTTTGTACAGAACTAACGAAAAAGAGATTATTCACAGACATAAAATTAGATCTGCTGGTTTGGGTTTTTTTTCCTTTAATAACAAGAATGTTGATTTCTAAATCTTTGTCTTTCAAAGGCATTAAGAATTCCAACAGCATTGGTAATTTCATTTTTTTTTTCTCAGCAGAAAGTCTACAAATTTTAACCAGTATAGGGTCAAGCCCAGAAGCTGTGGCTACTGAGTTGCCTCTTTGCAGAAGCAGCGAATTGCAGAATTCTGCCCAAAATCTGTCTGCCTAGACCTTATCCTTCGTCAAAGTTTACCTCTGGCCTTTGCAGGAAACTGTTCCTTAAGACAGAAGCAGTAGTCCTGATGCACCAGCCCGCTCCAACAGTCCATGATGTCACACCTTGGCACTGAGCCTTGGCTGAGGGGGAACACACCAGACGCCAGCAGCCCATTCGTCTGCTCTGCAGCTCAGCTACACTGCGGGCAATCGTTTCTGCAAACCTTGCTCCTTCCCTTCCCAGAAATATCACCAGATCATCAGTGTCCCTTCTGGAATACCACTGAAGACAGCTATGCTGTCACAGGGATGCATCCTTTGTATGCTGTGCAACCCGCCCTGTGAAAGGAAACCACAGCAATTGTTGCAAGACCACCTATGCCCTAAGACTGAGATGATGTGAACATTGCATGGTGTCCTATGATAAATGAAAATAAAGATTTTGCATTGAATTCGGCAAGCTTGAAAAAACAGAGCTTTTTCAGAAAGGAATGAAGGTGAAAAACTAGTAAAACTTTTTTTTTTTTTTTTTTTTTACATTTTATGAAGGTGATTTTTACACACAAATGGTCAGTTTTCTAGACTTGAGAGTTTATAACCACTAGCAAAGTGGCAACATAAACCCCAAAATAACCCTTCCCACACGCCCTCCCCAGCATGAAAATCTTGGTAGTTTGTATTGCCACACACCAAATAAACAGTACATTTAATAAAATAGCTCAGTAAAGGGCTGCCTTTGGGTGATCACACTTTAACCTCCCTTCTACAAGCTGAAAATCATGCTATTCTACACTGACACAACACAGAGATTAGTTTTCTTTTAACTCTCAATCTTGGTTTCTGTTACAAAAGATAAATCTCAAAGGAGAGAATATTTCTTGTATCCTTCAATGTATTTGTTTTGACATGTGCTTTTAGTTCTCCCTTCCCTGCCACTGTCCACAAAGCGCAGGCTTCGACTGTCCTGCACAGTCTCTTTTTCTTCTCCTTATATGTTGCACAGATTTATTTTTAACTTGTTTTTACATCGTCCTGAAGCCCTTTCATCACTGGATATTTTTCTGGAGCATGCTGCAGCGTGAACACTGCAATTGTGACCACATGCAGACATTGTAGCATAAGCAGCATGCGGCAGCCTCAGCTACTGTACACAGGATATTTCAGAAAGTCTTTCTAGCACAGTGCATGCACTTTGTCTGCAGCTTCCAGACAACCTATCATATAGCACTCAAGGCAGCCAGGGCTTTTATGGGAAACACATGGCAAGCAAGAGTCATGACCTACTTAGTAACTAGAATTAAAAGAAATTTTGAAAACCTGAGTCCAGCTACTTTTTCTGTTCCCCTGAGACACAGAAGTCATGCTGTTGAAGTCAATGGAACTACAGCAATGAAATTCTAATAGTACCCCCAAATTAAGACTGCTGAATAGCCTTGATAAGGAAAACTTTTATTATTGTATTAAAACTTGTATTAAGGAAAACTTTCCTGGATAAGGAAAACTTGTATTTTGATTCCTTGATCATTCATTTGAATAGATACATCAAAATGGCCTCATCTGCATGTCAGACGGTATTTATTCCTCCTTTAACTGATGCAAGCCATTTTTGGGGTGATTCAGAGAGGTTTTGGGTGATTTAGGGAGGTGTTACAGGACTGTATCTGCCCTCAGGCTGGATTCTCTAGCACTCAATGGTATCACACCTCCCAGCAGCACTGGCCTCTCTTGCATTTACCTGTTACTGCCCTATCCCATGACTCCAGGACCCATAGCAGCACTGGTGGCAGAAACAGAGAGTACTAAAAGCTTATTTACTCAAAGGAATTCCCTGGACAGCCAGTCCCAGGTTAAGGGAAAACAGAAGCAACACTTGAAATACTTTCTCTCCAACAGCAGCAGCAATCTTGACCTAGCCATTAAGATCTTCTCCTAAAGCATGCAAATTGTAAGCCTTTCAGGGAGAAAGCAGCTTTCAAATCATCAAGTAGACATATTTTTGAAAGGAACAACAGTCATGTTTTAGTTTCAAGTTTTGATTTAACATCCACTGAAAATAGTTTGGTTCCCAAATTATAGGCTCCAGCACATCCTTGCAGGAAAGGTGCTGAATACTTTGCAGGCTTTTGAGGAAATAAATACTTCAGGAATGTTGGAAGAATGTACTTTGTAATTAGTAGCTTAGCACTGATGACAAGTTGCAGAATAAAGTGTTTCTGCAAGTCAAAAAAGGAAATCTAAAATTATTTCTCTGCAATTCAGTATTAGGCAGTGATGAAAGAGTAAGGTGAGGGCTGTCACAGGCAGAGAAAAAGAAGGGAACAAGGACAATGGTAACACCTTGAGCCCAGTTAGAAGAGAGCTGCAAATTGATGCTGTCAGAATTCCTCCCTTCATGCCACATCCCATGCTTCTATTTACTTGTGGGGAAAAAAACAAAACCCTACATAAAAACCAACCAACAAGCAGAAAAACCCCACAATGTGCATTACTGGAAAAGGTCAAAAATCACATGTGATCATTCTGGGGGAGCAAGAAGCTTTCTACTTCCTCATCGTTGTGGAGAGAAGAATGTAGACTCCCACCAAATCTACCAACTTCCTGCACACAAAGAAAAATCACTTCCAAACACCAGACTGATTTTAGCACAGCTTACACAAGGTAATGCTCATGAAAAAAGAAAGGTTAAGAAAGGGCACCAGTAGCACAAGCAATTTGAAAATGCCTGAAGCTTGATACAGATTTATTCTCCTTCCCATCTTTGTTCCCTCCACTAAGGCTGCACACTGAAGATTTGCATTTGAAAAGGACTTGCTCATGCTCTCCAGGGAATCAAAGCAGAAGGAAATCTTACTGCTGACTTTAGAACTCCATCAGTTCCCACAGCAACAGGGCCATCACAGACACACCCCTGAGCAGCTCCGGGAAGAGGCTTGCAAGAAATCCAGACCTTGTTTGGAGCAACTGCACGTGTCAGAGAGCAGTGCCCTTCACAGAGGGCTGCAGCACAAGAACCATGCCTCTGGACAGTGCGGGGCTCCACCAAAGCTCTCAGCAGCTGACACAGTCTACTTCACCTCACTCAGGTGTTGCATTTTGGAATCCATCAGTGGTGCTTTGCAAGCAACAAGAATGAGTCTCCCAAATACCAAATAAACAAAACGGGACAAAAACAGGGCCTTTGGAATATTCCCTCTAAAAACTGCTTCTCAACAAATATCACGAAACCATTTTCTCCAGTCTCTGGAGCTGTTGGCTCTCATTTTTCCACCCTGTGTCCCTAGGACTCAATGTCTTGGCTGATGTGCAGGAACCTGGTGAGACTGGTGATGACACGTGTGAATGTGAATTTAAAGACATATTTGCCCAAAGACAAACGCTTATTTCTGTAGGCAAAATCAGGATATATCACCCTGACTTTTAACAATGTCGCAGAAAATATGATCGCTTCTGGCATCTGGTGCCCTTTTCCTTTTTAATATAATTATTTTTCTGTGAAGAAAAAAAATAAAGTATTTACAAAAATAAGGTTTTGTGATAAGTGATTTAAATGGCCTCAAGTGGGAAATAGTTTTGTCCCAGATGATCCACAAAATTTACATTTGAAATGAGAAAAATGTGAGCGCAAATGAAAAACAAATTTTCTTTGGCCTTAAATGTATCATTTCTACTGATTAATACCATCATTTGGAGTTTAATATCTTGGGCAATCATATTTACTGAAGACAGCATAAAAATATTTTAAAATTTTCATATTACTGCTCTGGGAGGCAGTTTGAAAACATAGGAGAAGAAAGAAGGCATATGTACTTCAGTATAACTTCTCAAACACAAACACATTGGCTTATTTTTTTTTCTCTAGGAAGTCACTGAATACTTGTTCCACTCAGCAAAATGATCTCTAGGGATGTTGCATTTGAAGCATTTCAAGGAAATGATGATCAAAAGACATTCAATGCCATTTCCTCTCCCACCTCACACATGGAAAGACTGCCTTTTCCAGCTGGAAACAGACTTCATCATTTTGTACTTAAGGGCCACATAAATTTTTCTGAAGTCACATCAAGAGATACTTGCACTGCCAATTTAACCTTATTTGTTCTTTAAAAGCCATTTCAGATGCTGGGTGGTGGTGTTTTTGTGGAGGCTAGATTAGATCTATTCTCATAGATCTAATCTAGCAACCTGCAGAAAAATAAAAAAAAGCATATTAGATTTATTATGAATTACAAAAAAAAAAAAAATACTCTTTCCTACTTTATGATCTGTCAAGCTGGCTACTGTAGAGAAAAAAAGATGACAGGTATTATTTTACTGAAGGAACTCAGCCTGTGACACCAGCCTTGTCCAAAAGTCCTGGATAGAATGATACCATAATTCAGGTCACCTGAAGACAAGCAAATTCAGAAAGAAGTGAGGAGGAAGAAGTGAGGGGGAAGAAGTGAGGGGGAAGGCAACGTGCAGGGAGATGGAACATGCTCCAATTTTAATCTTAATGCCAAAATATTTCTTCAAGTATTGTTACATGCAAAGTTCATTTCATTCACACATCCTTCAAAATAGATCTTCTCCTGTGTCCTGACCAAAAAGTAGGAGGAAAAAATGTCATGTTTTCCAGCAACTTAAAAAGGTGGAGGAAAAAAAAAAAAAAGTTATTTAGCATTCTCTATTCTCAGCATGAGATTAATGTTTATCACCATAAGCCACAGTGCACAGCACTGAGATGTGCTACTCTTAGTACCAGGCTAGCTTGTTATCCACACCAGGCACTTCTCTATCACGTTCTAAAATGCTGACACACAGAACACAGGGATGTACAGATTTTTACAGAAAGACTACTGGGATAACTTTTATCAACAATGGAAAGAACAAAATTGTCAAATAAGGCAAATCTATATTTCTCTCTCTCTTCAGTTTCTCCAAGCTCCTGGATGTGGTACAATTGCCCAAAGGAGCTAATCAGGAAGCCACTTGGATTAAATCACAGATCACTTCTTTCCCACCATCCCTTGGCTGTCTGAAACACAGACTTTCTTTCAAGCACTTAATCATGGCTTTGCAGAGAGTGAGGAAGAGTAGAAGGGCAACAGCTTACTGTGAGTCAGAGCAAATGCAGCTACTGGTTCCAGTACTGGTGGCCCTACAAAAGGATCTGCCAGTGTTTCCCATTTTCCTTTCAGAGCAGTTTGGCTCCGCTTACTTCACAAAAGGTGATCTAAGTGTACTGCATGATGGAGTGCACGTACGTTCTTTGCTGACGAGCTCAGAAATTAAAGGGATGTTTCTTCAGTACGACAGTAAGCAGAGTACTTCCCAAGGCAAGGATTTTTACCTTAAATCAGATTAGGTCTCCTAAGCTAGAAAGTGTCTTGATGGCTAAGGATGCTACTTTGCACTTCCCTCTCCTTTAACCGCTAACAGTAATGTAATGATAGCTCCAGTCTTTTATTCTACTAGGTCACTCAAAACTGTCTACACACAGTAGCAACACTACTTTCCAAAACTTAGAATAAACCAGCAACCCCAAATCCAGCAACAGTTGAAGTACTTTAACCACTTTTCTCCAAAAGGCTTTAGAGGTCCCAGATCAAGTTATGTGAAATACAGCATTAGACTCTGTGAGGAGAATGGGGTGACACCAATCAGAGCTCTGTGAGGAATGTGCAGAACATTTTTTTGCCAGACCTTCCCAGGCAAATAGATTCAGATGTAATGAGAACCCTGCTTCTCTACTGTCATTTAATATCCACAAGGAAATTCAGTTGCATTTCAAATGTTCTCTACTGTCTTTTTTTTCCTTTTTTCTTTTTTTTCCTGTTGATTGCCAGGCTCATTCCCTTATAAATTTCATTGTCAGTCACTTTTGCTGGAGAACCCAAGGTATACTTACCACAAGGGGAACCTTCATCCCTTAATACCAGTAATGAAATTGTCTTAGGTTTTGCCAAAATATTCAGTCTGCCCTTTCTTTTCATGGAATCATTTTAATTATTTTCTCCCTGTCACAGACCCAAACTTCTGAACAAAGTCTGATTTGCAGCTCAGATGTTTATAGGGCTGCATAATTTTACTGAACTTTCAAGAAAGAATTTATAGGCTCTGTGGAAACTAAAGCATTTCAAAGACGGGCCAATGACTAAAGCAGTGTAACAAATTGCTCGATCTTCTTTCAGAAACTTTTGCTTACCCTTCTGATATCCTCCCCAGACTGTGAGCATATCTCATCTAAAAGTAAAAGGCTTCTCTCTAAAAAAGTCAAGAAAATGGAATTTTGCCAGGCCTATATTGGCTTCTTTGCATCATATAGACTGAAGACAGCCCGCAGGAAAATGAATGCTTGTGTGATTATTCTGTTGGTTTTGCTTATGTCTTTCTTTTAAAACTGTACATGACAAATAGTTTTCATTATGTTCCTTTAATCTGAAGTTATGCCACTTTTTCCCCCATATTAAATCTTCAGATAAGTTTTTGTGGCATCTGCAACCGTGTTTGTTGATTGGTTTGCAATTATGAAATTCAAAGTCACCCACCTTTAAAGAACTCTGCCTGAAAACTGCATTCATTTGCAAGTGATTTGCAGCATTTTGACAACACAGATTCAAAGCTGACAAACAGAATAACAGGACTGTCAAAAGCCTTACTGGCCAAGATACTTAAACTTCCCTGAATAATCAGCTGAAGGTTATTATTTTGCCCTAAAGGCAGTCTGTTCTTCTACCTGGTTTACCTCTGGATTTTGATCAAAATATAGAGGCATCTTACAACATCTTCAGGGGCTACAGGAATTTTTCTTGCTCTTGGAGTGGGCTACCAGTGAATCTGTTTGAAAGCCCAGCCTCGTCCTAAATACCCAAATTTGAAGGCCTGCAACGTTAAATCTGCTCTCAATTCTGCACAGAAATTATTAGGACTCAGATCAATGAAGCCTGTACTCAGAGATGTGCTTAATTTTTTCTCTTTTTTTTTTTTTTTTTAATTGACTAGTCTATGTAAGTCCTAACAAAAGAGAGGCTACAATGCCAGTGACACTTGGACCAGTTAAGATTAGTTCAGTTTAAAGCCCTCCGCATTGTTTTGATGGAAATATCAGTTATCACTGCCATAATAATTAGTTGTTCTGAAATTAAGTGATCTGGTTCTCCAAACTCCCCCCTCTCTCTCTGCTCAGGTTCTTTGTTCATAATTGCTTTTTTGAATCAAGACATAGTTCCATTTAGCAATCACCAATGTTGCTGCCATGTTCAGTGATTCACAGAAGAGTTTTATGATGTAGAGTGCTACAAGAGTTAATATTATTTCTGTGTCCTGATTTGATTGCTCTGGAATTTAGTTTTCGTGATGTTCCACTTTCACTCACTGATCCTGCTGAGGTTCACAATGTCCAATGTCGTAAGAGTACAAAGGGAAAATTACTGCAAAGTTTAATTCTATAAAGAACATCTACCACTGTTGTGACAGTTGAATTCATGCTGTTGAAATTCTTTTAGAAGCTTGAAAAGAAAATGTGTGACTGGTTGATCCTTACATGCTGCTGCAATTATTTAAACTGCATGACAATTCTTAAGACCGTATCATACCAAAGCCTACACACGCAGCATTTGACCAAAAACTGTCATTTGAGAAAGTTCTTAGAGATTTCTAAAGAAGCCCTATGGTGCACCTGTATTTTGGGTGCTACTTCTGCCACTTATCAGAAGGACAAAGAACAGTACCACCAGCCCCTGGCAACCTGGTAAAGTTCATTATGATATGTACATATTCATGTAAGTGTGTAGATATGGATATACAGATATACACACACACACACACAACTATACTTCTCTAGAAGTTTTGTGTACTTTAACAAGACAATCAAAAAAATCTACTGTTTTCCATTTTTTTTTCTCTCTGTTGAGGAGCCATTTTGCCATTAAAAGTGGTTTTTTAATTCTCTAAATTAAAACAACACCAAGAAGCCTTGGTGAGCTATTTCAAGAATAATGTTCTTCCCCCATCACTATTAAAAAAGCACAGTAATTAAGTCCAACATGATCTCTAAACACATTCCCTACTGTCCAAAACTTCATTATTGTTCTTCACAACCAGATATTGATTATTTATTTCCTTCTGTAACCTAAAGCACCAACACTATCTAATAGTTAATGCCTCATAAGGTAATAACAAATCCCGGTTGTCCAGTCATTTAACATGTGCCCACGTCGACCAGTCGGGCAGAAAAACAAACAAACAAATGAACAAACTGAAACAAACAGGCACCAAAACCAAAAACCACTAAACCATGGCCATTGTCACTCACAAATGACATGACATCTCCAAGAACAGTGTATACTCACTAGAACCCTCAGATTACTTTGCACAACTGAAAATTACCAAACCATGAAGGATGTCTGAAACTACTTTCAGATGCCATCCCAAATTCTTGGGCTACAATATCCTCTCCCCTCAGCCAGCATTAATGACCGGGGCCTCACCGTTTTCAGTGAGCAGTTTGAAGCCACATCACCTCAACAAGGAAATAAACACGTCTGGTCTCAACTGAGCAAAAACAGACTGACTGAGAAAGCTCCCTGGCAGAGAATCAAAGAGCAGCCTTGGGGAAAAAAAAATTTTAAAAAAAATTAACTTATGTAGGGAATTTCTAGCAGGTGTCTTCGCTTACCAGCTACCCAGATCCTGCCAGGTCACCATGGCCCACAGAAACAAAGAAGCTGCAAGACACCATTCCCTGTGCTTTTTAACTTCACTAGGAATAACACAAGCTGCCACCACCAAATGCAAATAAATAAATCAAAGTTATTACCTTTCAACAGCAAACATTTTGATACTGCAAGTCTTCGCTCCTGCTAATCCAAGAAACAACATAGAAGAGGAGACCGAGAAGAAAAGCCTTTCCCAGATCTAGGCTGGATAAAACTACCCCAGCCTGCAGCCTTAATTGCCTTAATCAGCAGCAATCACCAGTAACCTCTGGCACCTGAGCTTAGACCAATGGAGAAGTGAAAAGTAACGTAACTCTTCACACCTTTTTAAACTGTGGTATTTTTTCTACACCATTTCTGGTTTCTAACCGTTCCTAAAAATGAAGTTAGGCAGTTTCAGGGAGATAAAAACAACTCTCAAACACCCATTGAAACTTTACACAAAAAATATTTCAATTTTACTTCTGCGAGGAATATGATTCATAAGAAAATGAAAGTCATTGTAGTGAGTGTTTTGTTAGTTTAAAATAAACATGGAATATGAAATAGCAGACGTTTGAGCAAAGGAAATGGCTAAGGTAATGTAACAGTTCTAAGTAAGGCTAAGGCTATGGTCAAGCTGTGGTGATTACCAAAATGTCATAGAAATGTATCACTAACATTCAGGATTTCTCTTTCATATAAATTCAGTGTAATACATTCTAAGAGAAAATTTGATCCATTACTGCTTACTTAGGAGTAAATTACATTACTAATATTTTATAAATACATTGCCTTACATTATAATATATATATATTGTCTTTATTTTAGAATACATCAAAAAATCCCAGATAATAGTTGTATCTACTAAAAGTGAAAAGGAAGTAAATTGTAATTAAAAGCAACAGCAACAAGAGATGGAATATCCAGCAGAAATTTAATCATGATATTTAGAGACAAAACTATTCACTGCAAATCTTTACTACTATGGATTAACAAGGAATAAATGTAGGCAGATGATCGAAGTGATTACAACACACTCAATTCAAAAGAAAAATTACTTTTTAGAGAACCAAGTTAGAATATTTATTATTTGGGAATCTCAAAACAAGGCACAACAGCACCAGTTCCTAGAAGAGTTAGAAGTAGTTTAATCTGGTAAACTAATCATAGTTTTCAAATTGTCATCTGCATAGGCATACAAAGGAGAGTCGGTATGAAAGCAACAAATCTTCCTTTATTTCTGCCTCTCAGGGAGAGAAATTGGTGGAGCTGAGCTCCTTCAGCTGCTATGGATACAAATAAAATGACCTCTGCACCTCTTATTGTAGAGAGTTCAACTCAGCAGCTTTAGCATATGCAAGATTCACTTACAGCAAAGAATAACTGCATTATCTGGTTAAATGTTAATAAAATATGATTTCCTATGGTAAATAGCGAACTCTGCTACTCCTCACTGTTAAAACCAACATACAATCACCTCCTTTATTTGGTTTGTGGTTATGTAGACACTTGTGTATCCAGGGGCTTTTGCAAACACCAGCTTGAAAAGCAGCTGAGACATCTAGCAAAACACAGACAAAAGCCATCATTTATTGATTAAACTCATTTTTATAAACCCTGAGCTCCAGTTTGCATGCTATTAATGAGTATTAGAAGCTCTGTAGCCCATGCTACCTGATTATGATACAATTTTTCTGTAATCTCTTCCCTAAGCAAGGTCTCTCCTTATCACATCACTAGACCTGTAAGATTCTGTAGAGGATGAGCCTGTGGAGCTGAGCTCTCCAAAGCCTTTACTGCAGCTTGGCCTCAGAATGGCCTCTAAGGTACAGCAATGCTGCTGGGCCAAGCCAAAGTGCAACAGAAACAAAGCAACATATTCAGGAATATATTGGAAGTATTTGGTAGCACAGCAAATCTGGTTTATGTTTTGAATTCTAGATAGAGTCCTACCCATGGAATTTGCTTTTTCTTCTCTGGTTTTGTTTGACTGGTGAAATACTGAGTAGTCCTTTTAATTATCTCTTTAGCAAAAGAAATTAAACAACCAAAAAAAAAAATTTCCCAACATCCCTCAAATAAAACAAACCAAAGGGAAAATACCCAAACCAAATCAAAAACAACAAAAACCCACCAAAAAAACCCCAAAAAACAAACAAAAAACCAAACCAAACAAACAAACAAAACAACAACAACAAAAACCCAACAAAAACAACAACAAAAAACCCAACAAATGAACCAACCAAAAAATCAAAATACCTCTGTGCTTGCAACATGTGTAGAATGCAATAAAGACTACATTTTAACTCATTTCTAAAATAATAGAATAGGTTTATACTGTTTTGGGAAACATACAAAATTAAAGACAGAAAAAAGTATTATTTGCCAAAAATACTTCTCCCAGTTTTCACAGCTTTTCAGTTTCATATAAATCATATAAATCTGGCTCCTACTATTCAAAGCCTGCTGTGTTATATACTGGCTCTCTTCTCTTAAGAAAATAACTGAATTTCACACATAATACACCATGGTATCACAGTGAACCAAACTAGAATTTAAAAATAATATGGAATTACTGGCCTATTAAGTGTTTAGGAGTCTCTGTGTTTCCACTTTTCTTTAATGAAGTGGCATAGATCAGATCAGACATAAACCCATTATTTCTTTTAAGTCACAGAACAACGCCCTACCTCCAACCTTCCACTTTAGCAGAGACTCTTTGTCTTTGTGGTGTGACAAACATACCTGAAATATGAAAGCTGAAGTGGGCTTGTGTCATGTAAAGAGTGAACATGAAGACAAATGTAGGTCTCAATGATAGAACTATCCAAGGAGGGAAAATAATAGTTGTCTTTTCCACAGGACTCCTTTGTTTTATCCAACCTGTGAGTGGCTCTGTTAAGGGAAGTCTCATCTTTGGGCCATTGCTGATGGCTCCTATTCAGTGCTCTCAGTACCACTGGGAGAGAGCACCTCAGCAGGCCTGATGGGAGGGATTAACATTAGTGCATTTTTAGTCAGTTGGGAAGGTCAGAATTAGAAAAACAGGCTCACGACCATAAAAATGTCACTCATGTTGCTACTTGGCAGCTGCAATCATTTGCTTGATCTCACTGCTTTTTGCCAATAGACTTCTTATGCTACAATTTTCCTTTTTCCTTTTGGGACTTTCATGGCAGGCCAGTATTTTCCCCTGGCATCGACATTTTACTACCAATCCATTATCCATTACCTTCCTGGCACGTGCAGACTTCAGAAAAACCTTGTCTGGGATTTGGCACTCTACCCAGTGCCTGATAAATGCTATAAACTTTATTTCTTCTCTTGTGGTGCAAATTGGAAAAATATGGCACGCAGTTATGCAAGCATGACACCGTCCTCAGCACAGACTGCTTTTCAACACAAAATCCTCCAGAAAGGACTGAAATAATTTAGTGTCTCTGAAAGCACCACTAAAAGAAAGGGGAAACAAGAAAAAGTGGCAGTTTTCCTGGAGATGTTTGATTCTCTGAACACACCAAAAAAGTTTATATTTTGAAAATAAAACTTATAAAATCTTTGAAACTCTTGCTTTAAATCAGTAACGCGTCATCCATTTCTGAGTGGACTGAATTTCAAAACCAAAGAGGTTCCTTTGAAGATATAAACCTTGCTGCAACTTTGTCATGAGTACAGAAAAGTAAAAGAAATAAAGGTTAAAAGATAAAAGCACAGAAATTCTGGATTACAGATAGAAGGGTTGCTGTCATCTGACTAAGTGTGTATGTGCTCATTGTAGAACACATTTTTCTCCCATTAGTTTGCACATTAGGTTGTTCTGGATATCAACTAACAACCATATTTATGCATGAATAACAGTAGAGAAAAACTGAAATTAACTGCAGTAATAAGACATCCATTGAAAAAAAAATCCTAATGAATAAGCTGAAAAATCTCCCTGATGCTAATAAAAAAGTGTGAAAATGTTACTGTTTAAATATTTTGACCCCTGCATCTTGCATTTTAAGTGCCCTTTCCTGTGATATATGTACCATGTTCTCTTTCCTTACCAATTACCATATTCTATTACTTTATGCAGTTATACTGGAGAAAATAATTCAAAATGAAATAGTCCAAGGTTAGCCACCTACTGTGGTTAAAACAGTCACCAGTGAACTAACAGCAGTGCATCTGTGAAGAAGGCAGTGAAAAAGGTGTCCCCTCTGACTTAAAAATTACATTCATGTTGGAAGGTTTGAGGCATAGGTACTCTGGAGAATAAATACTTTGGTTCCCTATGATCCAAAATGGCTGTACTTGTCCAATATAGTATTTGCTCCCTATGTCATCACATGCTTGAAATTATCAAATTCTGATGCTGCTGGTGTGAATCACCCCAAAAGATTTTGTAATCATTTGTTCTTTGGCAGCCTTAGGGTGCTCTGAAAGCATACCCGCTACTGTTACATCCATAAAAAGGCTTGGGATGAAACCAGATTTAGGAGAGGCTTTGCTTCTTATTTTACACAAAAATTCAGTGGTTTAGTGCTCACCCAACACTTTCTGTTGCTCCTCTGCCCAAAACTAAAACAGTCATTGAATGGTGAGACAGAAAGGAGACAGACATATACAGACAGAAATACCCATACCATCAAATATGAGAAAGTGGTTCTTTAGTTTCATAACCATGACACTTAATAATGTCAAAGAAAAGAGATGTTTAAGTGACTCCTGAAATTAGCATTTATTTCTACAAAATCTAGCAATTCCAATCCGAGAGGCTGGGAAGTAATGCTCCCAGACTGCCCACTTTACCTGACATTTCTTAAAACATGACAGAAATAACTTCAAGCTTTTCTAAGCCATTCTAAGTCAAACAGAAGGTAATTGAAACAACATCACTTTCATTCTATTAAATGTCTACACTGCTGAACTTTTGTGAAAAAAAATCCGTTCACCTAAGTGAATAGTTCCAAAGTGCTGAGATTCACATTTCCTTCAAAGTCAATAACTACATGCCAAACAACCAGGGTGCAGAAATCTCATCTTACTTCCAGTTTAACTACTAGAATACATCCATTCAACTCACTGGTTGCTACAAATATCATTTTGAGGCACTTTACTTTATCCAGGATGCTAGTCTTTTTGAAAATAACAAAGACATATACAAAGGAATATTATTATAAAAAAATCTTGTGCCCTAAGAAAAATGCTGCACTGGCAAGACCCTGGCAAGATTCCTAGGGAGATGGTGCTCCAATCTTAGGTATTTTGCTTCACCCTTGAACAATGATACATTCATTTTGTATCTCCGACATTCTGAACAGGGAATCTTTCCTCTCTCTAAGCATGGATATGCATCCCTGATCATCAGCAGAGCTCTAACTGCTCTAGAATGCTGTAGCATGGCACATGCTCTGTGATTTGGAGCATGGTATCTCTCCTAAAATATGGGCTTATGCCCATCTGATTAAATACTAACTCAAGAAGTTTAATTTTCTATGAATTCTTTGGTCACTCTATGGATATCTCATACTCTGTGACAGCTATAGTGGCAGAGTATGACTGGTTTTGCATATTATTTGAACAAAATTATTTGACTGTAAAGCTAAAAAAACCCCAAAATATTAGCAGACTTTAGGAAAAAAAAATCTCCAGTATACCAATCATATTTCTAAGATTTATTAGAGCAAATAACAGGGAAGTTAATATCAGGCAGGTGGATCATTTCACTTGGATTAAAAGCAAGACAGTAAATTCACAACTAAGTAAATCATTCCAGTAGCTGCCAAACATTCTGGCATAAGAGATAGGAATTTCTAAGTAAATCTAAAAAGAGGCACTCCATTAAAAAGCAAGAAGAAATCAGGAAAGCGTTGTCCTAATACAGCAAGCTTAGACTCTCTGGCACCACAAATTCAAATGCTCTCACTGAATCAGCCACTCCAAATACTCATCAGGGGAATAAATTCAATGTTGTGAATGCAACCGTGACTAAATCTTGCAGAATGACAGCATAATAAAAAAGCATGAAAAAGTAAATATATTTTGTTAATTTTTTACATGAATATTAACAGTCCAGTGACAAATTTTTAACAATAATGGAGTATGCCATTCTGGGAGCTATTATTCACTGTCTGCAGCTAACACTGCTTGGTTAAATGGCAACCAACTTCCTCAGGACCCTGAAATGCATCCCGTTGGATCTCACAGACTTATGTACATTCAGGTTTCTCAGGTGGTCATGAACCTGATCTTTTCTTACAGTGGGAGGGACATTGCTCCCCCATCCTGCCACCTATCCACTCGGAAGGTGTGGGAAGAGAAGCTGTCATTGAAGACTCAGTAAAAAGTTGTTGAGTACCTCAACCTTCTCCATTGTTTGTTTGCCAGTACCATTTATCAGGAGGGCACACCTTCTCTGACCTTCTTCTTCACTCTTACATACCTGTGGAAGCCCTTCCTGCTATTCTTTGCCAAGTACAGAACCATATGCTGACTCTGTGCCCTTCTAAGGTCACCTGTCCACTGCTTGTGCATTTCTCCTTTCCCTTCAGTCTCACCAGCAGTTCCCTATTCAGCCATTCTTGTCTCTTGCCTTCCTTACCCAATTTCTTGGCCCTGGGAATTGCGAGTTCTTGCACTTTATGGAAGACTACCTTAAATATCTGCCAGCTCCATTTCACTCCCTTGTCCCTGTAGGCTTGTCTCTCAGGGGATCCAACTAACTTAAAAAAGTTCACATGTCAAACTTACCTGATTCATATCCTTTAGGACTGAAAACTCCACCAAATTCACCAAGCTGCCTCCAATCTTGAATTTGCTCCGTTATGTTGGTGACCATCAGCTATAGCATTACTTCCCCTCTGGCAGAAGTATCCCTCTGGATAATTCTTGGACTTCTGATAGAAGTCTCGTGGAATTATTTTTCAATAATTTTTGTTCTGTCTTAGAGAACTGTAAAAGATTAAATAAATGTGAGAATTCAAGAAAGAACATTTTAAAGCCCAGGTATAAGGTCTGAAACTTTGGGAAATACATTTTGTTCTGCAGCATGAACATAACTGTAAGATAATATAAAAATATGTGCCAAATTTTGCTTTAATTCAACTCAATATAAATCAGTATTTAATATAAAAAAGTATCGGTACACTTCTTAACTTATGCACATTCAGCCATAAAGAAAAGACATTCCATATATTTAACACGTGTTTTCCTATCATTATGGAAGAAATACTCAAATGTCTCTTTGCCAAATAAGTACTTTATTAGGAATTTGCTGTACAATTAGACATAGGCACTGCATTTTAAGTATTTTGAGTCTTTCAAGAAGAAACTACACTCCTCAGTTATGATAGATATAGAGGAGATTACTGGCAGCAGCGACGTGTCCTAAGAGTCCCTGCTAAAGAATGAAATTTACACATTCTGATGGGCCACACTTGATGATAGGTCACTTAACTGTGAAAAACAGTCAGCAAGACATAACTGAAAGCAATTATTTCACTTAATTAGCAAGCCTGGTGAGAGAAACCTTACATCTTCTTTCTTTCGCAGGATTATTTTTAAAAGGTGAACATGGGCTAACAAAGGCTTATGGCAGTAAAACAATACAGAATATTCTAGAAGAACAGTCAAGATGAACCAGAGAAGTGGCAATTCGTTTCTGTTCCGTTCTGAGAGACATTAAGGTCACGCATTCACGCTTCCATTGATCCTTAAAACAACTCATCTAATCCCATGCCAGCAATATTGAATCATTCAAATAATGTACTGATCTATCAGGAGCTTCAATGGACCGTGTCATCTGAAACCTTGTTTTAGTTGATGAAATTAACAGGGGGGAAAGAGGAGATGCACATATCAGTGGCATGCAACAGCCTAGGGAAAGAACAGCTTTTCTGAGTCACAGAAAACTTGCATCTTCAACCCCCAGTTAAGGTATAAGGAAGGTGTGAGTATATAGAAACACTTTATTGGCACATCCATCCAGTTCCTCAAGAATTTCTCTAAGCCAGAAGACTACTTCATTACAGAATAATCTTACAGAAATATTTTTAGACTTCAGTCTAAATTGTCAATCACATTGCTGATGCACATATTTTGGTTTACTTTCAGTTAACTTTGCAATATTTATTTTCAAATTATTTACACAGTTATAAAAACCACCACATTAACTGGAAATCTGATTAGGCAGAGGATAGAAAAGCACGTCATGATCTGGTTGAAGACTACTGAAATAACAGCATTGAAATATGAATACTGGTGTTGGCATTTTGAGTGCATACAAAGTGGAGCCCGAATATGCTAGCTTATTTTAGGTTCAGTAAACTTGCAAAAGATCACATACTTACCTGAACATTGATTTAGTGTTTGAGCTTACTCTTTAATTCCACCCCTATCACTTTAATGGAAGTTCGTTCTTATTTCCATAATTTGAATAATAAATCCCCTACGGTTTTATGTTAGAAGGAGAAAATAATGTAGCATATGTTATTAGTCATGCTATTGTTATTTTTTCAGGGCAGGCAGAACCAAGAGGTGGCAAAGGTTAATGCCCCGTTATGTTGGGCATAGTGAAAAAACACGCACAGTCCCTGAGCTTACAGGCTTCACTATTGTAATGGAATACAATTCAAGTGACAGAAAAATAGCAGAAAGTATTTACAAGAACATGACTCACACCAAAGGTCTGACAAGTTCATATTTTGCTCCTGACAGTGATCAAAAGTGGAGGTCTGGGAAGAGCAGAAGAAAGTACACACAATACCTCCTCTGAGTTTTCTTCCAGCCCTTAATCATGGATGTCACAGTTCCTGTGTTTCTAAATACTCTGATTACTGTGCAAAGAGAACAAAGATA
The DNA here is from genome assembly GCA_013398615.1 of Brachypodius melanocephalos. NCBI lineage: Eukaryota > Metazoa > Chordata > Aves > Passeriformes > Pycnonotidae > Brachypodius > Brachypodius melanocephalos. Next base: position 20,389,900 of record VZSR01003049.1, read on the forward strand.
AATTCAAAATCCCAGTGTTTTCAAATCACCAGGCTGAAAGTTAGTCTTAAAAACATTTATACTGATCCTCAAAAGCATTTCCATATACTCCATCAAAGCCTTTGGAAAACGTTGATTAAGAGTACCAACTCAGTCTTTTCTGAGCAGAAGCACATCGCAGTCATTGTTGACATAGGAACGTAGTATCACATGTTATTCAGACTAAATTTCAGGTGTTGATTAATGAAATTATTCATGGAGTCACAGAATGTTTTGGTTTGTCACAGATCTCGTAAAGCTCATCTAGCTCAACCCCCCTGCAGTGAGCAGGGACATCTTCAACTAGATCAGAGTCCAGAGCCATGGACAACCTGACCTTCAATGTTTCCAGGGACCCTCTTTCACTTTGGCATAAGGTCATTTCACCAGGTTTTACATGCCCTTCTTCTAAAAAGTCAATCTCCAGCTCTCTTGTAGGCCCCTTTAAGTACTCAAAAGTGCCCTAAGGTCACCCTGGAGCCTTCCCTTCTCCAGGCTGAACAATTCCAACCCCCTCAACCTGTCTCCACAGAAGAGGTGCTCCAACTCCCTGATCACCTTTTTTTTCTTTTGTTTCTACAGGTCTTTCTCATACACACCCCTAGGAAACTGAATTTATTTAGCTAACTTTTTCAAAACTATTTAAAGGGCTTAACAATCTAAGTAATTGAGATACTCTTGCAAATCTTGTTACTCAGAAGAAACAATAACATGCAAATTGAGAGGGGTTTTAGATAAGAGCAGCAGAACCTCGAAATAGCACGGAAAATGTATTATACGTTTGACAACTCTAAAGGAAATCAGAAAGTCACCACTATACAACTTCACTGTTGAGATATATTTTATAGTTTTTTCAGATAAAAACTATAAAACATGCTTGAAGAACTTCAAAAGGGTTCTTTTGTACCTTGATTTAGACTAACAAAGCAGTTTATCTGTGATTATCGGTCTAGTATCATTCATTTCAGATATTTCAGTAAGATCTGAAAATTGCGAGAAAAATAAAGTTACTTATAGAGCTTGTGGATGCATCTGAGACTGCACAGGTTTGTGCAGCTTTCCAGAAGCACCCTATGGCACAGCAAATTGATTTCCACATGTTCCTCAGTATTCTCTACATTCATCAAGGCCACAAGATAATACTGTCCACAGCTGAAAGTTAGAACAGATGTAGCATACTAATCTGGAAATCACTAGTTTCCGTTTATGAGTTTTAACAGGTTTCTTTTACACTCCTGAATTTTAATATTTATTAGATTGGAAGCCTTGGAATACAGCTCGGTTGAATGTTGAGATCAAATCAAAAGGGTGAGGATGTCAGAAATTAAAACAGATACAATGTGTGCCGCAAAAGAAAAAAAATCCCAGACATAAATAACATTTCTTTCTTCTCAAAAATATTGCTTTTTTTTCTGTTGCTGCTGGCAATCAGAGTACATATTCCCTTGCTCCCTTCAGAAATTCCCACTTCTCTGTTTTTTACGCATACCTCAGGAGTATGGTAAATGGGTTGCAAATATCTCAGTATTAGGTTCAGCTATAAAAAAAAGGCATTAAATTCAGAAATGCGAAGGCTACTCAGTTTGAAATACGATATTTTTGCTTCTGGGATGCAGATTCAAAGCTACTGTTCCTCTGTGTATGTCATGTGTAAGTGCCTGTTCGCTGTCCAGTGAACAAACGCATTGACTTGGCAAATGCAAAGAGAGTTCCTAATGAGGTAATTCCCCTGAGAAATAAATATACTGCCTCATAACTCAGCCCTCTCTTGGCAGATTTCTCCATAAATCTGCAGAAATCAGAGGAGCAGCATCACGAGACAACATCAGTAGGGAGAAAAGGGCTGTTGTGTGGTCACACTCTAAAGCAGAGGAAAAGTGAGCTGTGTTAGACATGAGCAGCTATGAAGAGGCAATAAGGTGCAGGTAATCAGTGCCACTTCCATGGGCTCATTCTCCAGACATCTCCACATTTTGCACAGGTCATTGCTGGTCTGATTTTTTTCAGCCTTACACTGATGGATGCATTAATTTCTTATGAGAACTTTGCATAAACTATGGTTTAAATTTCATTGAAACGGATGTCTGCCAAGAACAGTATTTTACTGGTGCTAAAGGCTTTGATAACTTATATTTTTCAAACCAGAATTTATATGCATCACAGACATGTATTATCTCAGAGAAAAACTAGGTTTTCTGCTTTAATCAGTACTAAATCAATGTTATGAACACGATCAAAAATATTTATTTTCACTAAAAAGTTTCTTCTTTCATCTTTAAAAGTTAGCCAAGGTATCTGGATTTACTTTGTGAGGTTTAAAAGTCACAAAAATTATAAAATATTAAGAACTGACTTCCAAATTATTGTTTGAAAGAAGAGACAAGGTTACTATACAAGAAAGGCAAAGCATTTCCTATGAACTTCAGGGAATTGGGTTGTAGGTTAGTGCCAAAATGAAGCTTCAAAACTAATCAAAATTTCACAAGTCTATAGTCTTGTAATCTCCTGCTTTATTGTCCATTATCCTATTTCTGTGTCTTGAAAGTTCCAAGACAACTAGTTCATTTGGCATTATTTCCTAAGGCACAAATCAAGATTTAGTCCAAACTTGTCACAGGAGAATTTTTTAAGACAGCAATTTTCCCCTGCAGACATCCAGAATTATGAAAAAATATACTCTAACTTTTCACAAACAACAGTTGAGGAAAATACAGTGCTGCTTCTGCCATAGTTTGCTCTGCTGTCGAACAGTGTCTGAGTACACTCCATACATATCCACGTGGGCTAACTAAATATCTTTGGAACTCACAGTCTGATTTCGGCGGAAATGAAACAAAAGCACATTGATCTCAAAGATTGTTATGTTTCCATTCATTCTGTAGAAATATAAAACTTAAGGATTGAGATCAGATCCTGTAAGTTTGCATCTGAAGGAAAAGCTGCAAAAGGAGTGTACAATTTTTACGATACCTAAGAATCTGCATGCCAGCACTTTTAAGTGTTCAGCTGTAAGAAAAGCCACAGGATTTTCATACCTTAACCATCAAGGCCAAAGAACCACAAGGCACCAGTCCATAGGAAATGGGGCTTCATTCATGCTGGAGCTCTACATGCCACTTGTTAGTTGTATTACTTTTTTCATTAGTCAAACTTGGATTTATAGCTGGGAGTGGGGCAGGAGCCAGTATGTAAGAAATCTTAGCCTCCATTATTAACACAGCAAAGTGCTGTGCCTTTTTCTGGGAGTTCTGATATCTGAGCTCCAGCCAAAATGCCATGATGAATGGACATTGTAGCCAGTATCTGCACAATTCAGAACCCCTCATGCTTTGGATTTACTGTAGGTGTTTTGTGTAATTACCCTGTACAGGAGCATACCTCTCCTTATCTACCAGTTAAGATCAGTGGGAATAGAATTAGTTTGAACAAGTTCAAGTAATGAAAACAATCCCTCATTTCCAGTGTTGCACACACAGATTCACATACAGATAAGAGAGAACCTCATCCTCCACCCATTTGGAGACTACTTGGAATGGATGGAAAAAAGGGCCATTTTGAAGGTATGAGGAGGGAGGAGCAGACTTCATAAACAGAGAATGGTGGAGAACACGTGTAAAATTATCACATTCTGCACAGTGTTGTGATCACAACGAGCTAACAGTGAGTTCTCAGCTGGTTAGATTAGGCTGCGGGAAAGTGCTGCACTAAGGTAGCTGGAATTTAATTGAACACTGTGTAGGTGTCTCTGCCCAGTCTTTCCCTGTCTTTTGCAGGCTAACACAACCAAAGGGAGCTCAGACCTACCTCTTTGGGCCAGTGCAGGCATGTTCTCCTTCACATATTTGTAGTGTGATTTTAGGCAAGCTATAATCAGCAGAAAATGGGTGGGTCTGGAAAAAGGTTGGAACTTGTCTGGAATTTTTTGTGAAACATCATGAAATTCTAGTTCTTCAAAACACAGTCTTTTTGTGGAAAAATACTGATTTTGAAGGGAAAATCACAGGAGGATAATTGAGATTGAGAAGCAAGTGTACGGCCAAAGGTGAAGATCTAAAAACCTGGATAATCATGAAACCAATTAACAGCAGTTTTCATCTGGAGTTTACACAGCCAGGTTTAGAAATCTTGGGGTTGTAATCAGATATAGCAGAGATATAAGAGCCAAATAACAAATAGGAAAGTAGTAAATATCAATTTGGGCTTTTGCAACACTTTAATAGAACATCAAAATACGTGTAATAGCCCTGGTTAAGCTAGGTACCGTTTGGAAAGTCAATTTGCAACTGTCTGAATTCACACATCAACTTTATTACAAATATACATAAGGGTTTAGCAAGTTTTAAAGCTACTGCAGCTCTGACCTCTGCTGCAAGAAACTGTTCAAGAGCAGAGCCCTTCTCTCAGATGACACATTCAAGTACCTTTGACTTTGCATGAGTTGTTGGACAATAAGAATATTTTTCTATGGGCATGCTCATGCAATATACATCTAGCCTATTATCATCAGAATCCTATTCTTTAGAATTAGTCTATAAAAGTGATTACAATCCCCCAACCAAAACAACCAAACAAAAAAAAATTAAAGCGTTTACATGCAAAGTGTAAAGAAAGAAGTGTTCTGAATTTATGAATTGCTCTAAATTTATTCATATCTTTCAACTCTCAACTACATATTTTAGTGGTAGTTTCCTACTGAATTTACAATATTCCCCTACTAATTATGTAATTGATATTTCAGTAAGGCTATCAATATTTAACTTGTATCGATGAGCAGATTGATTGAAAACAGATGTCATAGCTATAGCCCTAAATAACTCACAAAATCTATTTCTTTAAACCACCTGTATACAACTCTAGATAATGTCCAGCATTCTAGTGTGAGCTATTTAGTTCCTCTGTTGCTAAAGCTCTGTGGTATTCCTAGCAATCCACGCACAGCAATACACAAACTGATGAGAACCAGGATATAAACGAAACATTAACTAACAGGATTTTTAAACTTACTAAATGAAATAAATAAGAAAATAACTCATCATATCCTTTGTTTCCTTATCAGTCCTGATGTTTTTGTTAATATGCCTTTACATTTAATATTTTCACTTTGAAATATTTTTAGATTGTCATGTTTCTAGCTCTTGACTTTATTACCTCTTTAACCTGCAATAGCTAATTTCATGTTAACAAACAGAAATAAAAGGTAAGGTCTAACAGGCTAAAAAGTACTTACACATTCATTAGCAAGCTTCAGCTTTCTGAGCCTTACTTGTTGTACAGTATCATATAATTTTAAAGAAATTTAGGAAGGGAAATAATGTAGATTCAAAATCAGGATACAAATATGAAGCCTGAAATGTCTGGGGATGGCCTGAACAATGTCAACAAGTACTAGCTTCTAATCAGAAAAAAAAGCCCCCAATATTTTGCATAGAGTTAAGCACAAGCATAAAGACTTTACTGTAAAAGATGAATACAGTATAGAGCTTTCTCAGATATTTGTCAAAGAAGAGGAAGCTACTGCAGAAAGTTTCAGTCCAGAATCATACTGAAAGACTTACGGATGAGATTTACCACTCTACATGTAAAGGTAGAAAACCAGTGTTCTACAGATCTACTCTAGCATGAATGATTTTGCTGGAGTGAGTTCTTAGGAGGGAAAAAACAACCGTTGGTGGCTATTTTTAAATTTCTGCCCAAATGACCTAAACTATACACTAGACTATGTTTTGGGAGAAAAGAATACATCAAAGCACAATCTTACCTCTGTGTGTACTGAAGTCCCGGTTCTTTCTCCATTTTAAAACTGATCCTGCTTACAATGAACATTTAAATAGTTTCCTTGAATTTCTAAGAAAAATAATTTTCTTAAAATATAAATCCACTCTTCAATAATTCCTTGATTTGGAAACCAAAATATTAGCAAGAATAAGCAACATATGATGGTATAATGGCACCGACAGCATGCAAGCATAACAAATATGATATTTTTCATATTTTATACTCCTTTAATTTCTGCTGCAGTTTACTGTTCCACTAAAACCTAGTGTAAATGAGGTTCAGCCTTATAACTCTTTTTTAAACTACATGCTGGTAATTTTATAACTGTCTAGTAAAACTGTACGAAATCTTAAAGATCCATTATATAAATTATTGTTTTAACACTAGTTTTGCTATCATGGCACACTGAAAATAGATTTTTTTCATAGAAAGAGGTCAATTCAAACTTACAGATGTTAATTTGAAATTTTCTGATAAAATACCTCATTCTATATTGGAATAGTGAACTGCTATTAATTTACAGCTCATTGAAAGCAAATTGGAAAATATTAATAAGGCATTTCCCTAAAGCTGGATCCAAAAGTACTTTGGCCAATTTAATTAACTACCGTGCACATTGGTTCTATTGCTGCAACTTCGGGCTGAACCCTTTAAAAGCCCTTTGCCAGGTGGCTAATGGCAAAAACAAGGGCCAGATACAACACATCAAGGCCCCTCACAATAAATAAATAAACCTAGCTTATATCCATGCTAAAATCCCAGGCTGACATTCAGCAGCAGCACTTTATCTGTCCTTTCCCTTTGCTCACTGGCAGAGGAAGACAACCTCCCACCCAAGTCACTCCCACCCAAGTCACTCCCACCCAACCACTCAAGTCAGGTTGAAACTCTTCTTGGAGCTTCTCAGCATTCCTGGAGGAACTGTGAGGAGGCAGCCCATGCAAATAGACTATTACTGCAATTTTGCCTCCCCATTAACACAAGGAGTGATTTCAACAAAACAGCTTGGATGAATACATGAACATGGAGTAACCAATATTACAGTAGGTTACTGCAGATTGACCAACAATTTCCACTGGTCAGCTGCACCTTAACCATTTAAAATTAGCATCAGATAATCATCATTACACTTAACCAAGCATTCTCTTTTTTTATATATATATATATATCTATATATATATATCTAACGTATATATCAAAGCAGAACAGGACACTATCAATAAAACTATGGAAATGCTGATGAGTAACATCTTCCCACATTTTTGACTCAAAGTACCATATTGAATTTTTTCAGGAAGACGCACGCTTTCTATCTTTTGTTCTGTCCGGTTGTTTCTCGAAACAGAACCAGTGTTACTTCTGTCTCTCTTCCATCAAAGTATGATTACTCAGAATGGTATTTTTTTTCCCAGTGTATTCTGAACTTACTTCAGTGAGAGTGCTCCTTCCAGCAGAAATCTGCCAACTGCTCAAACGCCTCCACTTCACAGCACCTTCCTGCATCTCAGTTGAATCTTAATGTTCTCACTTATTTTATTTCTGTCTGTATCACCATAAATACAGTGCTCACGCTCTGTTCCTTTTTCATAATTGCATCTCTCATGCACACATTACCATATTGTGTACAAGGACTGTTGAGGAAAGCTGTGTTTGTTTATCATTTTGCTGATTTCGTAAATCACCTCCTAAATTTCTTATATGGGTCTGGATGCATTCGCATTTAAATACATAGTGCAATATAAAGATATGTTGTGTCTGTGAAAGAGAGAAAATATGCCTGAGAGATCTGTTCTTCCAGTTCTATGCCAATGTTTTTTCTAGGCAGAGGTCCCTGGAAATAACATTTCCATCACTGGAAATATCCTAAACTTTTTTCAAGAAATGGAACCTTATGAGAAGACTGAGTTCCAAAATAGGCGGCAGAAAATAAGCTTAACCAAAAATAATTAAATTTTAATAGGAAGTATACACAGATTGTTAAGGTTCCGAATCAAAAGTCCATGGCATTAAATTAATTTTTGGTTAGGGTTTTTCAGGTGAATCCAGCCTGCTGCCTTCTCTTTCCAAGGAGGACTGCTCTCCAACCCCCTGATAGCTCAGCTTTTAGGTGCTCACGTGCCTTAATATCACAGTCCTTCCTGATATTTCCAGTTTGATGCCTTCTTCCCATATGTAGCCTCTAACAGCTAAATAAATATGCCCAGCCACAAGCATGGCTTGATTTATTCATGCTTTTGCTGCTAAATACACATGCCTGCTGCAACTGGCAGCTTTGGAGCAGTGGAGGAGCACAGGGTATACAGGAAAGAGAAGTATCTCTTTCAGGGTAGTGTAAGGCACAAGCATGTGCACAACGGCAGCCAAAAACGAGGCTCCAGCTCCTGCAGCAACCAGTACTGCAGCATATTCCACTCCTGTCCTGCTGCACTCCCAGGTATCCAGCTTATTTTCAAGATGTCTTAGAAGGGAGTGCAACTCACTGGCCAGTCACTGCTTTGACATATCAGGTTAGTGGCAGTTTCTCATCATCACCTTTCACTTGTGTCTTTCTAAATTAGCATCTTTTGTCATCCTTTTTCTTGTCTTTAGAGACACATAACAAACTGTACAGCCTTAATCTGGGTTTTTACTCAAAAGATCGACAGGCAAAAATAAAGAGGGGGAAAGTGGTTGGCAGAAGTTCACATCATGCTGAAACAGTTCAGGAGAAACACAAGGTAGTCACAGCCCACCTGTGCTTCATGCACCCTTTGTACTTTCTGTCTTCAGAGGGCCTCTAGCAGCACATAGATGAGGACCTCAGAAAGAAAAATATGACTTTCACATCGATTGCTGAAGAGGGCCTTATTCCTTCCATCTTATTCTACCACTCACAGTTTTTACCTGGCTGTCCACAGGATTAGGTGTTGGCTCTTGGGATGCCAGTGCTCCTCAACGAGTTGAACAGTTGTTGAACTGTGACAGCTGATTATGCTGATGCTTCTGGACAAGCACTCAGGCTCCTGGGCTGACACCCAGAGCATGGGGAACAAGGTAAGATATTGGGCTTCTTTTTTAACCAGTGCTCTTTTAGAGATCCCTGCCCATACCTCAGGAGGAGCCCTACAGTGCCCTGCTTCTATTTTGAAAAGTAAAATTGGAACTAACAAGGTGTGCTCACAGCTCAGACATTCTCACCAGGTAATGCTTCCTTCTGATGTACATTTCAAATTCCAATCCTCTTGCTGAGATAAAAACCTAGAATTTAATATAAAGAATTAATCAACTGTTATGCTTTTGAAATAGAATAAATAGTCCCCCTATCTCCTCAGAAGAAACTTTTCTTGTACAGTAACAAATGCAGCCATAAAAACATGTATCAAAAGGAAAATGTCTTTATTCATGGTTTGCTCAAATTGCTTTCAAGTGCTAGTTTTCTTATTAGATTTTTTTTCTAAAAGAAAATATACTATTATATGTAGCTACTTGGATCTTTTCCTACATGCTTATTTCTTCACAAAAAATACATTTTATATTTTACACACAGAAGTTTCACAATAGATAATTTCTCAACATCTAGAAACTTCAAAGGATCACTATTTCTTATGCCTACTTTGATATTAATTTTGCTTTTTTTTCCCTAATACTTATTAATGTGTGAAATATGAGTACTGCAAGAAGAGAACTGCTGTTTATTCTTCCAAAGCAGCACAAGCTGTTTTCCTCATTCTTACTGTGAACTGCTTTGAACATAATTTCCATTGAGTATGCCAAGTTTTTATATTTTTTGAGCCAAGGCCTCCTAATTTCATAGCCAGCTTGCATCACCATGCAAGTTCAATTTCTACTTTATACCTTAAGGCTTACAGTGATGAAATCTGACCCAGTTACCTTAGGGCTAAAAAGACTGAAGTTTTGATCAGTGATCACTGTCAGCTTTAGCACACATTTTCTTTAATCCTTCTTAGTGTGCTGGAGCCATTAGGATTGTTTTTTGTGGGCTTTGGACTGGAAACAACCCTTAATTTAATCACAAACGTTTGCTCACGTCAACCAAATTTTTGGGTCTGTGAAAGTTTTGTTAAACATGTTGTGTGTTCAGCCATGCTTGGAGACATAGGTGACTGACATTCACACAGAAATTATTCATGACAGCCAATTTTCTGTCAAGGGCCTCAAAAAGTATACCTTTGAATATGTGAAACACAAGGTATTTCTTTCAAACAGAAATAAGGCAAATGACACTACTCCAGGAAACAAAAAGATGTGGAACTACATGTAGTGGAAAATAGAGAAATCATCTCTAATTCTCGTTTTATTCACCCCCCCGCTCCCACTGCATTCTCCATGCTCTCAAATACATGACCATATACACAAGGAGAAATCTAACGTGATCAGTCCTTGTTTCTAACGCAGCAAAAGAAAACAGGAATATACTTGGAGTTTACTCTGTACTAGCATCGTTTTTAACAGAGCTGTTTCATCCAATCATATCATTTCATATTGTAAATTAACATTTTCACCAACTTTTGATAAACAAGTAAGTGGTTTAGCAACGCAAAGCAAAATATTTTCAGGATGAGTAAGATCATCAACTAATTCATGCAATGAGGATTTTTTTACTTAAATGAGAGATCAGCTCACACCACAGAGATCTAATCTCATCAGACTTCAGCTCCATATTCAGCAGGTTAAGAGATTCAATTATTTATTAATAGAGAACCCTGACAAAGGCCTAATTATTTTTTACTATTTCTTGACTTTTTGAGGTTTCCACCATGTTTACAAGGACTACACTCTTAGTCGCTTCATAAAAGGTGTGTTCTCCTAAAGGGACAATGCTCCATTATTATCTTACCAGCTATTGTACACAATTTTCTCTAGGCGGAGTTAACCTTTATTTAAGTGAGTCCATGCAGAATCTCCACAGTGCACAAGGTAGGCAGTGGGTTGGTCTAACAGACACTGAAGCCAGATACATTTCTCATGTTTGCAGTGCACATATCATAGCTTTTGTTCTGTCACAGTAGAAAGGAGTGTTGAAGAAAGTCTTAAAAACAAAAACACAAATGCAGGTATAAAATGGATCTCTTTCTCCAATGACCCATGAAATTAGCATAGAAGACAAACAAGTTTTTCTAAAAGGGAGATACTCAGGATGCTACGATAGCCTTGGACATGATTCCTAGCTCAGGAATTGCTGTCTTCCAGTGATTTCTACCATCTCCCACTTTATAAATCACAATCTCTCCAAAGCTACTCCTTAGCAATATTTGCCTAGATGCATAGGTAGTTTACTCAAGATAGCTGCAGAAAGTAAATTCAGATCTGACTGTCTTTTCTTCACCTGTCATCCCTTATTTCTGTCCTTTTTGATATCTAAATCTCCTTCTGATTTCCTACTCCCTAACAGGCCTTCACCTGCAGGGTAGAGCATGTCATATCACAATAGCTGCCTGGGTTTGTTACACACTCAACTCTTTCTATTGCTCCAACATTGACTCAAGGAATAGCAGAGGAATAACTCATGCTGGAACCTACACCAGCTCTGCATGTTGAGCTATTTTACGGTACTCTTGTATCAGCATTGAGGCAAAGATCAAGACAGCCTTACACACATGTGCACAAGAATACACACACTAGATGCTGTCTGTGACGATATTTAAGTGTCCATACATATGCAGATAGAAAAGTCACGTGGATGTAGATCAAGTGGTCCTGAGCTTGCACAGCATTAGCCTGCACACTGAAGATAAAAGGGACTTTTCTCTACTGTTCTGCTGCTTTCACCAATAAAAGCCTCTCTGCCTTGAAGGAGTTAGCAACGCTAGAATGAATCATAGCATCACAGTGTCCTGTAACTAATGCCCTATTTGCCAAGGCAAAGGTTCACTAAGGAAAATGAATATAACTGTGTGGATCAGGGAAGAGGGAGGAGTAAGAGAGAGGAGAGAAGGCAAGGTCTGGAAAAATAGAAAAAAGAAAGGTTGACCGTGTAAGAAATACAAGAGGAAGGGAGAAAAGGTTTAACAGAAAAGCAAAGGTAAAAATGCTTTGAGGTGAACTACTATGGAAAACAAGAGCAAGAGGCAAAAGAAGTTGAGAAAATGAAAGCCCAGGAAGGAAGTGAAACCAGTGCTGAAAGAAGAGCGAGCTACATATATTTCAAAAATCCCTTATTATTTCTTTTCCTAAAAATAATTTGGGATCAAAACTGCGTACTTCCTCCCTGAGGTGTTTAATACCTGAACATAACAACAAAAATTCAATAAAACAAATACTCTGTTAGAGTATTGATTGCATAAAGCCACAGGTTAATGAGCATCTTTCTAACTGGTGAGTCTGGCATATAAATGAGGAATATGGATCTCAAAAGCTTACAATTCTGGTCCAGCTAAATACTGAGCATGTTACCAGTACATTGTAAGATACTATAATGGATGAAAAAATCATTTTCCTTCTCTGGGAACACTATTCTAAATAAGAAATACTATTTTACTAATAAAATAGCAGAGACTGGGGCTACAGAATTAATCCTCTTTAAGAAAACAATATTAGCTAGCTGGATTGCTGTGGGTTGAAGCTCCATCCTTACAGAGGCATACAATTTTCATTTTCAGAAGCAGTTGCTAGGATCCTCTTCTGTTTCCTAGCAACATATTTTTAACCTACTTTCCTAGTGCATCACTTACTATGAACAAAAAGTCTTTGTAGAAGCAAATCTTTCGCTCTTCTTTCAATGCAAGTATATGCATGTAATAGTAAATTGAGTACCTATCTGAAGGAGTTATTAAAAATTCACATTTTTTCTGAGATTAAGCACAATGAATGAAAAAATGATAATAAAGCATCCCTGAAAAACTGCAGATTTTCAGTTTCTAGTATCCTTGTAATTCTGAACTTACTATTATCTCTTGGGGAAAAAAAAATCCCCACAAGTGTTTCTGATGGAAAAACCTATTGTTTCCCAGGGAAGTTTACTAGAGAATTTGAGAGAATAACCTAATGAAGGCATAGCTTTTTACAATAGAAAGTATTCCCTTTTTGACTGCATTGGGGTCTTTGGAATGCAATATACTGGATATTAATGAATCTAACACTAGGGCCTACCTTGAAGTTTTATTTAGAAGCAACAACTGAATAAAGATTTTTTTTAAAAAACATAAATGACGCATGCAAAGGGAGCAAGGTATACTCCCCATTTTCAGTGCTGTCTCATAACCATCGTTTAGATATCATTTTAGCAAAATTAAAATTCCCTGGAGCCCTTTCCAAAAGCAGAGTGGTTTTGCCCTGCAGCTAATTAAGGAAGAATTACAAAACACTGTAAGTACAACATTATTTGCATGTTCCTGGTATTTCACTTTTACTTGTCATCAAACACAGCAAATGATCCAGTATCATAACCAAATCATATCCTGCAGCACAATAGGAGCATCACTGAGCTCTTTTGATATCAGTCTGCAGAGGGATAACCACAGTATCTTCCTTCTGAGAGCTTGTAAACAAACCTTGCATGGCCCATGTGATTTAGAGCAATCAATCTGTGCAATGTCATCAGGTTTCCTTTTCAGCTGGCCTTCTCATAACCTGTCACAAGACACATCACATTCCAAATAATTAAGAAAACTTAATCAATATGGGATTCAAAAGGAACACCAGATCACTTGAAACATACCAATACCTATCTTTTCAAGCTAACATTCAGCAACCAAAGAAGGCACAAGGAAGGCCAAATGAGTGACACAGAAAAGCAATGCTGACATATCCAAATTCTAAAGCATTTTTCCTACTTCTAAACAAACAAACAAACAAAAAATCCACGTGTAAATATATAAATATACATGATCTCAACCCTGTTCCTATTTAATCCGTTCTTACTACAAAAGCTACGACTGATTTATTAGTAAAAATGTAAAGTTCTATTAAAGTACAAAGATATTGCCCAAAATTGATGTGTTCTATGCCACTGGTATTTTTTTTATTCCTCTTATTTAAACAATAAAAATGGAAATATTTCCACATGATACATGACATTCGATACACATCAGCGACGTAAAAACTGATTTTTTCATAAAGTATTGATTGAAATGTTTGTAATCTCTAACACTGCTCTGATATATCAGTAATTTAATTGCAACTAATGATAAATTATTAGCTCTGATATTTATAGATAATTTCCTGATTCATATAAAATTTGTTTCAATTGGAAAAATGTTCTTTGTATATTACATAGATAACAGATTACTTTAGGAACAATTCTAAAGATGTCAGCTAGTTTATCATAACGATGGTACACCTGTGCTGAATAAGAAGCTAGTAAATCCTTGCAAATTATACTTTAATACTTACAAATAAAAGAATTTGTGATTATAACCCAAATATCTGACAATTTATTTCTTTTGTAGGCACCACGTGGTATTTAATACATTATGATATTTTTGCTGGATATAAACTCTGATTCCTGAGCTATTACTGCCATGAGATGCAGCATTATGATAGATACACAACTACAGATGTGCAATTGCTACTGAAGCATTGTTCCAGAAGCCAATATTGTTATTTCAAGACTTTCAGACTTACCACTGATTAAGCAATGGGACTTTAGCAGACATTTAAAGCATTGTCAATTGCTACAGTGGAAGGAACTCTGGCAGAGGCAATTTTAGTTATGTTCTTTCAGGTAAAGATACACCAATATTATGGTCATTTAACAAAGGTCAATATAGTAAATAATTCTAATAAACTCTATAAACACCTATCCCACAAGGAAGTACTAAACAGCAGTGTAACAAAAAAAAGTGTATAGTATAGCTCTCAGACTCTATTAGGTTAATCATTTATATTTGATAAATCATCACAAATCCACAGGGATGTGAGAAGCCACTACCTTTTTAATATTGATCTTTATGTTATGAAACACATTAAAAAAAACAAAAGAGCAAGTAGACAGATGGGGATATTAATGTGTGGGAACCTTCAAAAGAATAGAGATGCCTAATTGCCTTCCAAAGCAAACACCTGCAGATTAAATGAGATGGGTCTGTGAGCCATGCCAAGTCTCATCACAGAATCCAACATTTTTTATCCCTAATTTTGTCCACAAGAAAAGAGTAAAGTATCTGAGATATGCATTATGAATAAAAGCACAACATTGCTTTCACAGTTGTCTTACGAAGCACCTGAGGAAACATGAAAGGAGGTTGACTTTCAAAAACCACTTGGAGACAGAAAGGCATGGGGAAAGAAGAGATCTGAGGAAGATGATTTTTCCTTAACCTGATCAAACATAAAAACATTTACATTTTGTTGTAGAAAAGGTGATTTGGCTTGCAAGGGAAGAAGAAGAGTGGGAAGTCTCAGAAACCTCACTATTTGGAGATTTATGCACGAGTTAAAAATATACTGAGCAAACTGAAAAAAAAAATATATATAATATTTAAAGTAAAAAAAATAAATTAAATCAGAATATAAATCAAACTTTTTCCTACCGTGAATATGACATATTTTTTACTATGGCCCAACATTCATTTCACGTACAGTGTTTTCTGCACCATACATATCAAATTTGAGCACATGCAGGATGAGTTGTAGCACTGGAGTCCTTTAGTTATCTTTTGATACAAAATTTAGTTCAGGAATTTCAAATGTTGTGTCCGATATTTGGAAAAAAGTTCTTGAAGCAAGGGGTTGATTTATCAAAAGAAGGTATATAATTTTGCAAAATAGATTTTTGGCAAGCTGAAATATCCAGTCACTATTAATGATAATGAATCAGATATATGCATACATAATATCTCTGCAGTGTTACAAACCCCTTCTCATTTAATATCAATGGTTGAATGTTCAAATGGTTTTGTCCAAAGCTTCCTACTTGAGTGTATTAATTGTTGGAAGATTTTAATTAATATTATAATAATTCTGTACACTTATAACAGGCATGAAGGGATCATAAGATTCTGCTATCATGCACCTTTGTCTTCTACTCATTTAACAGCTACACAACTAACTTGGCCTTAACATATTTATTCTTAGATTCCTGTAGCATAAATTAGAAAACTGCCACATCCTGTATCTTTCCTGGGACTTGGAATGATGCTTTATTTTATTCTCATAACCAGTCACATTTCACTCTCATGTGAAGTGCCTCTGCTAATGCTCATGTCCATTTCATATATGATTACCATATGATGCCACAGTCATTCCATATTTCAAAGAAAAACCAGAAAATTCACTGAGTAAAAGACAGGGATGCTGGAACTGCAGGAACTGTACCAACCCTACAGTAGGATTTAACAAGATACTATTTTTAATACTCTAAGATCTTTATTGCTATGGTAACACTTGCAACATTTTATTGCTTCAAAATCTTTCACTGAAGAAATGAGATTGCACAAATACAATTTAAGGAAAATACACGCAGACAGCCCCACACAACTGAAAAATAAATGCAGACCGAACAAAGACTCTTTGGGCCTTAATTACAGAGAAAACTTTGAGATACATCCTCATAAACATGTAATTTCAAACATGTTTAGGAAGAATTTCACTTTCATTTAGCATTGAATAAACTCGGCACAAGGAAAAGCATATAAAAATTGTTTATAAGTGTAAATTATATTTTAAAGAAATCCAAAGCTATTTTTCCTGTTACTAGGCTCAGGGTTTGCAACACCACGACTCTGTTTAGTAGGATGGCACTCAGAGACTGCCAGGATTCCCAGATGGCAGAGCAGACACCGTGGGCTGTTTGTCCATCACCAGGTTTAGAGCTGCTGCTGCCACCCTGCTGTCGAGGCTCGACTGCCCCGTGGGCAGGGGCTGCAATGTCAGCAGGAACAGACCAGCCTGCTCCAGCCTCCCTGTGGGATGGTCAGGGGAAGCCCGTGGAAACAAACATTCTCCCTTCCAGCCCACACCAACATTTCTGCTGATGCTTCCATTACCTATGCCCACCGGTTTGATTAAGGATGCAATTCAAGTTCCCCACTACATTGTAGACTTCCCTTGACTTCGGAACCAAAATAAATTTTTACTTGGCCTTGAAATTAGGGGAAGGATTAGAAGGTGACATACCCCCTGAAATATCTGGAATACAACATCTGTTATGTTGCAAATTTTTCAGTTTGGTTCAGAAATAACTACAAATATCACCCCATAGAAAGGAAGTACCAGCTCATGGAACACCGAATCTCACTGAATCACTGAAAACTGGAGATTTTCAAGAACACTCTGAACACACTCTGTGCTCTAGGAAGACCCTGACTGAGAAGAGAGGTTGGACCAGATCACCCCACTGTGGTGTCTTCCAACCTGACCAATTCTGTGACTGTTGAATACTGTGATTTCTTGACCAGTCTCTGTTTCTATTAATTCTTAATAACTGTGATGGCAACAGTTTCATAATTATGCAAATAAACTAAAGATATGACACAAAAAACAAAAGAAGATGGAGTTTTTTCTTTCCTATATATTTTGAGTGTCCTGAAAAACTATTTTGATTAGCAATAATACCTATCCCCCCTTAACTCCCTGAACTACTATATCACACACATTTTGTTCTTAGTCTCACAAATACGCATGCTTTGACTCTTGCAGTCACAAAGTTGCAGATTACTTTTTCACGCCTTTTACCAACCTGAACCTAAAGGCTGTAAATTGACAGCTGCACTTTACTCTTACTTTAACACAGCAAAAATTCCAGCACGCTAAAGCTCCATCTTTACATGGGATTCTGGTTTATAATAAAATAACAGTAATACCAGTGGAAAAGAAATTTGCTAAAATGTTTGGATGCTAAATGTCAAAAACTGCAATTCAACTTTAGAAATTGCTTAAGAATTCCAATTCCTTATCAAAGTTTGTGGATAGACCTTAACAACTCTTCATTTCTCACACCACAGTTCTGAAGTCATACATTCACTTTGCACACTGATCTACAAAACTGTGGGGGTTTTTTTTAATTTTAATTAGGGCACAGTAACTTGTTATGCAAGTGAGGTTTTTTTCTTAGAGGTAACATTTGAACTTTCCAGAAGCTGAAATATTCTATTTACCTGGTGATTTATGAAATACTACCAACATACTAAAGATTTCTGCACTGATACTTTTTTCACAGTAAGGTTATGGATTTTACATAAATAACAGAAATTTCCTCTGAAAAGAAACATTTGGTTTCTTACAGTTACTGATCTGGAGAGGGTATAGTTTACATTTTTCAAATTTATCTTGTTATATGTCCTCAAAAGGGACTATTAAACTATAAATCTACCCTATTTTCCCAGTACATATCTGTTGACCTTAAAAGACCATACACATTATGTATTAGTCATAACAGTCTCCTCATCAAAGAATAAATGTATGTGATGTGTTGCACAAATACCTTTCACTAGAACATATCTATCATGTGTTTGCTATTGAAACCTGGATTATTTCAGTCTCAGGGCTGGCAAGAATCATTGCCTGCTATTCTTCTGTTTTCCCCAGTTGTGTTTTGTTCAGCTGCTTACTTCCAGGCAAAAATTTTGTATGTGGGTATAAATTTGATATGGCAAATCTGGGGGCAAATGTTGGCCCTTCTGCTACAAGGAGCTTTGAGGAAAGTGTAAAGGTAATTTTTGATTTAAGGAATCATCCAAACTACCTTCAATTCATGTAAGTCAGGTGTGAAGCTAGCTCTTACTACAGACAAGTAAGAGGCACAGCTTTCCTTCTGTAACAATTCTCTGGGAAACACACAGCCTGAAGGTTCCCTTTCCCAGCAGGTTATATCACACCAGAGCAGCTCTGATTTCTCAGCACCTTCTTTTCAGGACAGTCTCTGATCTCACAGTAATGACCCAGGGCTTGAAGCAGGTGCACTTCACCTGAGGTACTGATGCCAACCCCTCCCCAAGAGGGCTTTTTGGAGAGCCCCTCCCTGTGGCACAGGCAGCCAAGAAGCTCTGCAAGAGCACGGCCCAGCCTGGGCTGGCTGTAATTCCATCTGTACCGCAGCCTCGTGTGTTGGGAGAGAGACAGCTGGAGAAGAAAGTGCCCTGTGTCCAACCGAGTTCTTACGGCAGCTACAACATTACTGTAACTATTCCAAATGTGCCCGGATTAGTTGAATTTCCACATTGATAACGGCTGGTGATATATCGTGCAACTGGCTATTAAAAATCTGTTCCTGAATTCGATGTATGTTTTAAGAAAATTGTTATCAAAATTCTCCCAGAACTGGGTTAGGGCTTCTCCCTGCTGAGTTAGGTCACCTGTTATCAATTACTCACAGCCTTAACCACAGCTGAAAAAAGCTCCTATAAAGCACAGTGTGTTTCCATCCTTCCTGTCCTCCGCCTAGCAAAAAGTTACAGTTCTTCATATTTATTTTTCATAGGTTTCATTTTGTCTTCAACCTGAAAATTCAGAGTGCAGCCCAGCATCTGAGATTGAAGCCAATTACAATATTTTAGGATTCCTTCCTTTCCAGTTTAATTTACTGCACCTGCTATTATTTGAAATTGCTATTCCCTATCTTACTGTTTTATCACAGACATCTGTTACTGATGACTTCCAAAATTATTTATTTTCGTGTGATTCATGATGTAACACACTTTTGTCTGTCCTGCACTGTGTGTTCACAGTTTGCTGCTAGTGGACTTGCTTTGAAAATGTATATTCTGTCTTGCACTTGCTACTGGCTCTCTGTTTTCTACAAAGGCTTTCAGAGCTGCTGGCAGCACTGAATTCAGCAGCCATGACAGCAGCAGTATTTCTTCCTTTCTCTGAAACACAGCTCAGGAGGGAAATTATGTTACTAACGCAGTTCTATAACCTTGAAGGGCCTTAATCTAATTCATGAGACAATCTGCAGTCTATAAATACTACCTGTTACACAAATAAAAAAAGTTTTAAAAAAGAAGCGGTAAACAAATCAGGAAAAACTGATCATAAAACCTCAGAACTCTAGAAACTCTGTTATGATTTTCTGACTTTCCCTGGAAACAAATCAGTTCTGAAGGACAGACAGCATTCTGGATTTTAAATACAGATGATGCAGAAACCACTACCACTTACAGCTTACTCTAAGACTAAAAAACAAAATCAGGATTTAACAGAGGTCTCCTTTTTTATTATTTTATCCATGTTATCAAAGTAGAAAACTTAGTAACCTAAATGAAGAGTGGACTTGAGTTGACCGACATGAGACTTGTGACATGATAATACACTTGTACATTTTGTGAGTTTTAACCACTAGATACACACTGCACAAAAAAGGAAGAAAAGAAAACAGAATATCCTAAAGAAGGTCCTTAAGAGGGTCAGTAATACATTAGGCACACATACTATTCACTAAAAAAAAAGATTTTCAAGTGATTTTCAATGGATCTGCTTTGAAGTTGAGTCAAACCCCTTTAATCTGGTTCTTCAATTGTTCCAGTTGACAATACAACTTCTCCATTCCTAGCTGCCTCATGTCATCTTCGATTCCCTGCTCAAACTATCCCTTTATCCTGCTTCCTTTTATAACACTGTAATGACTATAGTTATTTTTTTAAAGAGAAAAGTGGTAAAATGCTAGTACTTTTCTAGTCTACACAACATGCTTTACTTTCTTCCTTCTTATCCCTTAAAGAATTAGAACCAAATTCTCCCATAAGAAATTTGAAAGCTTATTTCCTCACCTCCAAATCCTTTCCTCCAATCTCAAGCATTTCCTAATTCTTCCCTCATTCATATATTCTCTCTGTTTTTCTTGTTCGTCTTCTCTCTACCAGTTTTTTGTCAAATTAAGGATGCAAATAAATATCTTATGCTTGCAAACTTCATTTGTTGCCTATTTCCCTTGCAGTTACCAGCCTATCTTCATGCCTAGGCCCAAAACAAAGCAACTACACTTTGAATATTTATTGAATAACACCAGGGCTAATGGAAGACTATTTTTTCACTTAGGCTGCAATCCCGTCAAGGGACACAGAAAGAACTGTCTGGACAATGATAAAAGAGTGCTCATATATAAGCCTAAACTTAGCATAAGCACACATAAACTTAGCTATTCTATTTGTGAGACATATATTTCCCTGTTTATCAGCCTATCTGAAGCCTTTGGTAATCAACTGCACTGATCCCATTGAACAAACACTGGAGAGAAAGAGAATAGTGCTTTACTGAGTTGCTTCTTTCATTGCCATGCAGCTTTTTCCCACATGAGTAAGATTTTGTTATAAACTTGTTTGTAAAACTATTTTATATATGTGTTCCACTTTTAAATAGATATATAGTATTAATAATAATAAATTATTAATCATTAATTAGGTATTAATACATGTTTATACATGGAAGCAGAAGTATTTGCATTCTAAGCAGGTTTATTTGGGAGACAAGTTCTAAATGACTTAAGGCAACTCGAGAGTTTCACAAAAGCAGCAAGCTGTCTAGAGGCTTTTATTGCTAAAAATTATACACTTCCAGTGTTCAGTCACTTCTAAGAAGTGGTCGTAGACAGAATGTTTGGGGGCATTTTTTGAACTGTGTCCTCAGTATATTCACCTTTACACAGCCTTCTCTCTGTGAGGTGCTTAAGTTATTTAATAAGTCTAACAATTACAACTTTTCTGCCTCCTGAAATACAGAACAGTGAGGAATGAATGGCAGTATCAGTAAGACTTCAAGTCTTCTGTTCAATATATCTAATTCTACACACTTAAATTTCAGCTGACATAAAATACATGATAAAAATATATAGCCTGACTAGTTCATGAGAATGGAAAAAAAATTTGCAAAACAAAGGGAAATGAAATTACTTCATCTAATACTGCTTCCAGTTCACACTTCCAAAGGGCATTGTTCACCTGTACTACTCAACAAGGAATTGTTTCATCTCACAAAGAGTGGTATGCTGCAGCATTATAACAGACTGTTGATTAGGTTGTTACAGCTGCAAAAATCAAAATATACTCAGATCTGAAATATTTCTAAGTAGTTTATCCAACCTGCACGTGTTAAGACTTCCAGCTTGGCTCTGTACAGCGGCACCCTTGGTCCAGCTTGTTTTACAAGTTAACATTCCGCCCGTACAGTTGCTGCTGTAGTTTCCAGAAGATTTATTATGAGGCAGTAGTACAGTGCAAAGTCACATAGCCAGCCCAGGTTTCCTACTTTCTATAGAAAATCATTCGCATCACTGGTAGTGAAGGAAGAAAAAGAGATGGAAAATTTTGAGTCACTCTAACTACTGAAATATGTCAAACACAGATGAGATTATTATGGTTAAGGAGAAATTCAGCACATAACTACAAAGGACACAGACATATTCAAGCTTCCATCTATGGAGCAGAGATAATAGCAATGAATACAGGGTGGCAACAGTGCTCCAGAGACCCTGCATTTGCTAGCACAAGCAATCCTCAGCTATCTTCACTGCTATTTCTACCCAAAAAATGCGATACATAAGACATGCAAGACCACGCTGATACATGGTAGAAAGGTAATCATCTTTTCTAAAGAGCACCTCTTCCCTCTTCTGAAATGTAGATATGGAAAGGGAAGTATTAAAAGGCTGCTGAGGGTAAAGGCTTGTTTGTCACAGCACAACATTCAGTTCATCAGGGGTCCAGTTCCAGCACCTCACCCTTCTCTGTGATCTTTATGTTCCATCTTCTGCCCATGGAAAGCAATCTGTGATGATGGTAGCAATCAGTCCCACCTACCCAAATACAGAGGCAGGACATAATTGAGCACATGATCTGTGGTGCATTTGGGCCCTCTGGTTTCTATATAATGAAACAAATATAAAAGAACAAAGAAGAAAGTGACTCGGGCAATAGGGAGATTAAAGCTGGCCTGACCTAGAACGAAATGGAAATTTCCTGCAAAAAGTATTGCTTTTTCTGGGGAATTTTTATTTCAGCAAAATACCCCTGGCAGGAAAATGTTTCATATGCAAACTGCATGATCAGCCTATGTGAAAAAAGCAGTTTTACAGAGGCACAGGAACACTTAAGGAACAGAGTCATTTGACACACCACATCCTTGTCTGCCTTTGTTCACATTATATCTTTTCAACACTGCAGAAAGAGAGACTCACAAGACTTGTAAGAATTTTCTCTTAAAGTAAAACCTGTTGAAGGAGTTAAATGAAACTGCCTTTAGGGTTTGCTCTACATGACAAATCTAAGGGCTTTAATTGAATAGAAACAAAACAACTGACAGAAAAGCTTTTCATTCTTTTTAGCTGGACACCATTAGTTCTTCCTTTTTATTAATAGCTTGATATTTTTGAATAAAAAATAATCCACCCATCTCTATTCCCTGTTTCAAAAAATGTCAAAAAATATCATTCTTTTTACTTCAATTTCACCTTTTTCTCATTCCATTTGTATAGGAGTATTTTTGAGATTAATTATATTGACTTTGCCTCGTCCTTTAGTCAGTGTTCTCTAATGCAGAGACTAGATGACTAGAGATTTCATTGCTGATGGATGTTTTAATTATTTGGTTTTCTTCCAGAGGTTTTTGGTAGTGATAGCAATAATGAGCATGACTCCTGAGATTCCTTCACAAGGAGGAATGTATTTATATTTCAATAAAAAATATACAGTAACTATCAGATTAGTGGTGTCTCTACAGTACTGTTTCTCCCTATATGTAGGAAATTATTCTCTTACTTGAGAAGAATAATTTTCTCATCTGCTGCAACCTTGTTACCCAAGAACTACAACCTCAGGAATGCAAAGGCTACACATTGCCAGGCATAACAATAAAACAGAAGACAAGAAGACACAGTGTAGTTATGACACAACAGGAGCAGCATCACGAAACTGATGAGGACCACATGGATGAACTCCAGAGAGAAAAGCAGACTAATTATTAGCACAGAGTATAAATTAGGGTTTGCATGTTAAAAAATAAGCTGATTTACTTCAACAAACCCTGAAATTCACTCTAGGTTTCATTGAAGACTTGGTATATTTCACATTTTACTTTTTAGTATATCTACATTAGTGCCATTTATCCCCTGATTGAACTATAAAGAGATATAAAATGGTGCCATCTAAAATCACATGTAAATTAAATTATCCAGATCTGTGATATGGATAACTACTGCTCAGAGGGTATCCAGCTGTCTAATTGATTAACTTTAAAACCTAAATAAAATTACTAAGGTGGGATACTTATTGCCACATGAAATTAATGGAGGAAGTTAAGATCCTAGATGAGCTGAAGTGTATTTTAAGTACTTTGGTTTTGCCACAGAAATCAGATCACTGAAATGGAGTTTGAATCTAGTGATGACATACACCAGAGTGAGATACATGATGAGCTCCCAGGTACTAAACTACAACATCAATTTTTTTTTTTTTTTTTTTAAATTTATGATACAGGAAGATAATTTTCTGTGTGAGGCATTTTTGTTGGATGAATAAAATCGAGCAGTGTGAGTGTCTCCTCAGAAAAAATATTCTTTATGACTCAACAGCTACTTTGGGGGCTTTTTTATAAACTTGTGGAGTTCAGTATTGAATGTTTTCCACTCTAGCTAGAAAGCTACAGGTGGGCATGTGATAAACACTGAAAGACAAACATGCACAAGTACATACTGTCTCTAACATCTTATCCACCATGATACAATAATCATCATTATTCTTTAGAGCTGTCTAAAAAGAAAAGAAACACAGCAGTCCATGACACATGAAGAGTTGTTCTGCTCAGACCTGCATTTTTGCTGAACTTTGTCATGACCTTCAATGCAAATCAGTCTGGGATGTATGTGTCCTAGAGATTTATTGCTGTGGTTTGCTCCAATCTTTTCTTAATAAACTGAGTCAAAAATAACCCAGACAGCTCATTAGTTATAGCATGATGCATTTTCCCCTTAATTTTGGGGATGGCAAATGTCTTCATAATTCTTAGAGCAACATGTGCTGTGCAATACCTACCGTGCCACAAAAACCACTCTAGTCCTCCATGCACCATCTGCTTAAAGAATAATCACCCTATGAAGTATTTGTCTTTGGCATCTACCTTACACTATTTTCTTCCTCAAATGTCTTTCACTCCATTAATGATTGCTTAGCCCTGAGATTTATCTTTCCTGTTCTCTGAGTATTATTTAGAGTTATTAATAAAATTAAAATAATCTCTTTTGCCATATTTGGGTTGTCTGCAACGTAACTAAAATGAAACATTTTAGAGAGTTACCTCAATGGAAACTCCATAGCTAAGAAAATTCTTGTGGCATTAGCATCAAATGTTCTGTGCAAAGGAATTGTTGTTCTTCAAGGAATCTTCCAGTAAATCACTATAAAAATAGCATTTATCTTGATGTTTCCATTCTATACTAGGGCATTTTTGCCAGCTTTTTTATTTAAAAGACATTTTGTAACATAAAGAGTATTTGCCTTTGTTTTTAATCCTTCATTTCTTCAGTGCTTTATACCTAGTCAGAGCCAAAGATGGCTGTTTCACTTACATTTTAGCCATCAATCTGCCTTTCCAGAGGCTGCCTTAGAGTCACTAAGCAGCAGTGGAATTGGCTCCCTTATCACTATGGTCCCTTTATCACTATGCTGTCTGTTTTCCCTGGAAATTGTTAACTCTGCACTGTTCATTATTCACTCTTCTCCCTTACCCAGCATTTGGTGGGCAGTAAGATCTATAAGCATTTTTTATATATACAGAGATGTGACTTATCTAATGAGCTGCCCCTTGCTGAACATGGCAAGGCAGTGATGCGTCATCTTCTGGACTAACACTCATGTTAGCATTTCCTCTTTCCAAAATTAAAATAGGTCCACAAAACCGTAAGAAATTTGCCACATCTAAGATCAAAATGTAATTATTTATTCTGTCATGCCTTTGTCCTGACTTTGATGGCTGTCGTTACTTTTTAAAAATCAATTGATTATTAAAAAATTTCTTAGTTGCATATCCCCGGGATCTTGCCTCACTTGTGCCTTATTCCAGAAGTAAAAATAAAATATTGTCTAGACATTTTGTTTTGATTTGTTTGAAATCCATACAGAATAGGGGAACAAATTTGTCAGAGTAAAACTGCAACTATACTAACCACAACTTCATAAAAAGCAACGAAGATCTTGCCTCCGTAATTCACTTGGACACAATACCTCTACCATACCATTATTCAACATCCAACTCTTTAATTGATCCCAGCAATGAAGATTTAACTTACTTGGATCCTGTTTTTTCTTTTCAGCATACAATAATTCCCACTGATTTTAAATTGATTATTCAGTTCTTTCACTTTAGGACAAACAGATCACACTTAGTCACAATCATCCATATGGAGTCTGCTGGAGTTTCCATCACTGCAAGAACAAAGTCATGTTCAAATATGTTAATAAATAAAATCCTAAGGAGTTAGCACGAGACATCAAACTGCTCAATCAGAGCAGTTTGAGGTAACACACAACCACAGTAACACAGTAGAAAGAAAATACATATTTTAACACGGAGCAAAATTTCATTTCCCTATATTATTCCATTTAAGCAGTTTATTTTTAACCAGTATTTCAACTTAAATATTGGAAGAGGTCTAGCTTATGGCTTTTTACTGTGAGGTTTTTTTAACTAACTGTTAACACAAACTTGAGTTTTCAAGTATTTCATTTGAACAACATATAGAGAAAAAAGTCCCACAATATTGTTTCAAATATTAAAGGTTTGCCTATTTTCTGCTCACAGGATTGAGACTCTAGAGAAATGGAGAATACAGATATGCTTTAAGTTCCATTATGAATTCTAATTTTTGCATCAAGGCTGCATAGAATCATAGAATATTCTGAGTTGGAAGGGACCCACAAGGATCACTGTGTACAACTCCTGCCCCTGCAAAGGACAGCCCCAAGAGTGACACCACGAGCCTGAGAGCATTGTCCAAATTCTTCTTGAACTCTGGCAGTGGCCGTTTATGTGCTGTGCCCACTTCCCTGGGGAGCTGTTCCAGTTCCCAAACACCCTTTGGGTGAAGACATTTTTCCTAATATCCAACCTAAACACAACTGACATAACTTCAGGCCGTTCCCTTGGGTCCTGTCCCTGGTCACTATAGAGAAGAGATCAGTGGCTGTTCTTTGGCTTTTCTTTCCGAGGATGCTGAAGATCTCAATGAGATCTCCCCTCAATCTCCCCTTCCCCAGGCTGAACAGACCAAGTGACCTCGCCTGTCCTCATACAGCAAAGGAAGGGTTGGTCTCTGATGGGACACCTTACATGCTGGAAGTTACTGTTCTAAAGTGGCTAATTTTTTAGAAAGAATATTTTTCATATTACTTTTCCATATGCTACTATATCAAGACAGAGAAAATGAGAATCAAAGATGGGATCCAAAAGCAAAGGGAACAAACCAAAAGTGCCTATGGCAATATAAGAAGGAGCAAAAGCAAGATATTCATATTATTAATCTGCAACTTATTAGAGGGAAGGTGGGAGATGAAAGGAAAAAAAAAAAAAAGTGGAAGACTTGTAATGTCTGGACCTCTGAGAATCCCACTAAGAAAAGAGGAAATCCACAAAAGACTAAGCAGGAAATTGTTTATTTGAAAATCTGCTAACAGCACTCTTATGGTAGCAAACACTGATAGTTATGCCCTTGGTTTTGCCAATATATTTATAAATTGTCTTGGAAAATGGGTAAATAATTTTGCAGGGAAATCCTCTTGATTTTTGAAAGTGTTCATCTCCAATCTTTTCCTTTTCCTTTTCTACTTATATCCATTTCTAGTCCCCATCTTTACATCTTTTTATAGTTTTGCTCTGAATAAACCCCATGAAAAATGTAAAAAATGTGTGTTTATCTGTCAGATCTTACCTTAAGTGAAAATCCAGAGATGTAAGGTTTAGCAGGCAGATGAAGATTTTACTGTAAATCTGTTTAAATAAACACAAGAAATGAGAGAAAAAATTACTTACTATTGTTTGTATTTCATTTGAGCATTTTTGGTAGAACATGTCTCTACTCAAAATATTGTATGTGTATAATTGATTGAACTCGCCACAATTAACAGAAATATCTTTTGCAAACTAAAAAAAAGTTTTATTGTGAGACCACTTTACCACTGATATTTAGTCCCAGGCTCATAGAATCCAAATTTTAAATAAACGATGCTCCACAGAAAGGATTCCGAACAATTTGTTCATACACTAAATTACTTTTTTGAGTTAGGTAGGAGCCTGTCACTGACATTTAACAAAATTGCATGCCTGTTTTTAAAAGCTGACAAAGACCAATTCTTTTCACAGGCAAAGCCTGGGTGTTTTTTCCAGTTACCTGAAAGCTGAACTTTTGCAGAATACAACAGGGGGTTTTGGCTCATCTTCTTTCAAATCTTATCCAAATCATTTATATTTGAACAGTAATGGATGATGAGCTCATACTTTACCAGGTATTTTCATTACTTTAAGACAGCCAAGGCTCCAGGAAAGAAATCCAAATATGATTAATGATACAGCAGATTCCTGTAATAATGGTAAAATATGCAACCATCTAAAAAAGCACAGAAACAGTTTTACAATGATAAACTGGCAAGGAGATTAATTTCTCTAGAGTACTAGCTCTGTGCCACACATGATTCCCAGTGTCACATATGAAACTCCTTTGATCCTAGCTGGAGTTAGTGACTGCTCTGGGTACAATCCATTCTCTTGTAAACAAGCCCCTCTCTTTGCAGACATGCCTAGATGGTCACGATGTGAAGATGAATGACTTAGCTCAGGCTTTGCACAGTCTTACATGGCTGCCAGAAGAAACCTGGCTTCCATCCCAGTCTCTTGAAATATGTGTGAAGCCACTTGCAGATTGTGTATATTTGACTTTATAGATGTATCTCAACTCCTTCTTTGTCAAGGCAAAGTGCCACCAAATCAATAGTCTGAACTTCTGCCACTGTAGTCTGCCACTACAGAATTTATTCAAAGTTCATTCCATTAGATGTAATAATCAATTGAAAGGGATTTCAGGCTACCAACTCCATGAGTTCCAAACCCCCCACCTGAAGAACTTTACCAATTTCCTTGTGAGAAAAAATCCACTTCTACTTTAATTTTGTACCCCATATAATAGTAATAATACTATACAACTTCGCAAAAAAGAGTTCTGGAAATGATTAATGTTTTCAAAACACATTCAGAATACAAAATCACAGGTAAATATGTAAAGTACTAAATAGCACAAATAGTATTAAAAGGTTTGCTATTGCCTTCTGTCCAGTCATCCTCTGAGGATGTAAGACTCAAACTGTGAGCTTGAAAACTTTCAATTCAAAAAGCAAAATATTTTCTGGAGAATAAATGGAAATAGATCCACAAGGGCTGAAACGACAACACAAGCAGCAATTTATAGAATGCAAAAACTGCAGCCACAGATGTTTTCAATGCCAAAAGGCTGAATTTGGTTTAAATGAACATAAGCAGTGTGATTTTCATTAAAAGTCACAAGTTTTCCTAGTTCAGGCTTTATTCCCCCAGTGGATATCAATGCAGACAAATTCTTTATTTCACATTGACATTTTCTACTGTCATAAAGAGCTATCACACCCCTGGGTACCTATGACCTTTCTCACATTATGAAGAGAAAGGAACACATGGAACTCAATATAATGAGAGAAAATGCAGCATAATATAGATAGCAATGAGAACAATGCTCTTGGCAAATAGGAATAATGAAGGAATCATCTAACATGGAAACTTCAAAAAATGCTCTCAGAGCAGAGCTATGGCAGAAAAAAACTCAAAGACCAAGTGGTAGCTGACTTACAGATGGGTAGCACCAAGATTACACAAAAGAACAAATACACGACGTCCTGACTGAAAACTGCAATAAGTCATGAGAACAACGCGCACAGCTGACAACGTCCTGCTTGTCAACCTCTTCCCAATGGCACCACAGGTAATGACAGGCTGCAATGCGAATAAACCTTTCTGCCACTTTCCTGCCACCTTGAACAGGGATGGCAGCCCCCTTTGCATGACCACACATCACCTTGCCATGGCACCAACATCCCTGTCGTCTTGTGATGGTAGACACGTGCATTAAAATCACTCACTGACCTCTCAAAGGACTCTATGATGCCTGTCTTAGCAAAAGATAAAAAAACCCACCTATAATATTTTAATATAAGATTGCTGATAACCTGGTAAAACAAGAAGAAAGCCATATGCATGTTGTCTAGGGGCATCCTACAGATTAAAAGGAACAGGTTCATGAATTGGTCCCAAGCATTATTATATTTGTATAGTAAAGACAGAGGATTTTGCAGTGATACTCTTCAACTATCAGAGAGACATTAGACTATTTGCTTTTAATGCAATACACATACAATCCAATAAATACAATACCAAAAAGCACTAGAGCACCTTGTGTGGAAAATTCTTTGTGATATCATTAAAATCCGTATGTTTGAATTTAGTGACAAATTAAGTTGCATCCAAATAAATCTAATCAATGGAACTTTCAGATAAATATAGATTACTGGACATATCATAGTCTCACGGGCAACACAAGCTGTGCCCAACTATAGAAGACACTCTGCATTTAAACATTTTTTTTTACTATTTCTTTTGCTTAGTACCTGTGGTTGTTCAACTTAACTGGCAGCTGTACAAGAAACAAGAAAAATTAGTTTAGCAACATCACAAGGATCATTCAGATTCACAAAGTGAACAAACAGAAAATGGTTTAATACAGGTTTTAAGAACTGACAATATCTCTTTTCATTTACATTGCTTCCTTAGTTTCCAGAAATGTGTGTACAGAACATCTGGTAGGAGCATAAAGGGTTATAATCCCTTCTATGGAGTCAGGCCTTATGGGACAAACCACCACAGTACTGCTAAGAGTACTTAGAATATAATCAGAAATCATAGATTAAGCTTCACCTTCACACCGAATGGAAAATATCTGCAGAGCTCAAGGAGAACAAGGTCTCTGTGAATTAGAAAGACCAGACAGCATTCTTACATTAGCTAACTAAGAGAAAATTTGTCTGGAAAGAAGAATGCTAAGAAGATTTGAAGTCATTAAGAGAAGCGCTCTGGCTCATGCTAGATTTAAAACTCCAGATTCATCCAGTTTGTAGTATCCATAATACCAGACATACAGGCCAGCAGCTGAATAAACTAAGGTGGCTGCTACACACAGAACAGTGACTTGCAGTGGCTGCAAATTCAATCAGAGAGACACCGAATATTCCATCACATAATTTGAGGATTGACCACTGCAAAGACTCTCAAGACACACTGTCCCTATTCATTGGGTTATGGTTCATACTCATCTTCTCTAGCAACTTTAAACCTAAATACTGGAGTTCATCTCCCATTTGGAAAGCATAGATATACATATCCATTAAAAGAGAACTTTTATTAAAAGCTTCACAATTTAGACATCTGAATGAAGTTCGTTATCCCAATACTTATGGCAATGACTGAATTTAAACCCTGTAACTGATTTTCAGTTAATTGCACAGATATTAAGAGTGATCACAGTAAACCTGAGTGCTCTTACTATTTTTAGAACTCAACATAAGTCCTATTTCAGCAATGTTTGAAAACTATTTTCATGTTAAATAAAAATTCAATACCATACTGGATAGCAATATCATCTATAGTACAATAGAATGTAAAATTTCAGCTGAGTGTCCTGAACATCACAAAACCTAATTTTACACCCTTGTTTTCAACTTCTGTGCATTTTAAAAAGCTTTGAGGAATACAGATATTCAAAAACTTAGTTATCCTAGGCAATTATGGAAATTATGTTAGTTAGCACTATGGAAGCATAATATTTCCATTCATCTCTTCCACTTTCATAGAACTGTAGAAGGAGAAACATGTTTCATTTTCACACTGAATGTGCTGTCTACATTATGAGCTTCATTCGCTAGCTCTCAGAAGGATATTTTCATGTCTGATAAATAGGATTTCTGGGCCAATTTTACAGCTGTGTGTCAGACAGAAACAATAAAAAGGCATGTTCACACTGGATTAGTATTTAATTTGATCGCATGTTCAAGACTTAAACATTTATAAATTACATGATTTTTTGCAATTACAAATATTATATGGCTCCAGTATATTCAGCTTGTCAAATCTTCCCAGAGATCAAATGTAATCCATCATTCGTTTTTTTTCTAAGTGCATTCATCTGCAATATCCAAGGGAGATCAGCTACTCCCTTTGCACGCCAATTTGTCTCAGGCTGTTACTCTCTTGAGTGTTTTTTTCCTTTTCACTCATCACCATAAAATTCTGTTTGGAAAGTACCAGAAATGTCACTATAATTTGGATAATATTTAGAAAATTCCTCCTCATAAGATATATGTTATTACCTGAAATGGATGTTCTACAGCAGGAGATCATCTGGTATAAAATGTCTATAATGCATCTTATACCAGCTTGCCCATCATTCAAGATGCTGATGATGTGGAAAATTACATATAAAAGTTTGCTAAAGATATCTGTCAACATCTAAAAAGCCTCAGATGTACCAGAAGCCAAATTTAGGGATCAAACTGAGTAAAATATTCTGTTTATCTAAAGGGATTTTAAAAGAATTTTGCTAACTGTATTTACTTCTTTACACTCTGCTAAGAGAATTCAGTATTTTCAGTTTGGTTTTTTTGGTTTTTTGTTGTTGTTGTTGTTGTTGTTGTTGTTGTTGTTGTTGTTGTTGTTGTTGTTGTTTTTTCCCCCATAGAACTCAGTGGCATAGATCCTCCTTCCTCCAAAATCTCTTCCTTTACATTATGGATCTATAGACTCATCTCTGTTGCCTGTGTCAGAGAAGTAAGAGATAAATACATGTGATCCAGGAAAAAAAACCACTGTTCCCAGCTGTGTTCAAGCAGTACCAAGTACCCTCCTTACACTGGAACAAACTCCCTTTACTCCAGACACACGACAAAAGGGCAGCAGTACCACTCCTCTGCTTCACTCCTGCAAAATAACTACCCCACTTCTGAAAATCCAGAAATGGGGACTGATTAAAAGATGGGTATTAAAGAAACTGAGGTCTAAGGAACATAATTCAGTTGTCACAACTTAACAAGCAGTCATGCACCAAGAGAACACAGTAATAGCCTATGTATGAGATCACCTTTAAAACAATTACAAATTTAGGAGAATTCAGTGCAGAAAATGGAAAATAAAAATAGATATCTTGCAGATGAGATGGCAGGCTGAGGAACTGAAAAGCTGAGATTTTGGAAAAAAATATCTATAACCCCTGAAAAAATAGCAATTCTATAAAGCCGAGATTGCTAAATTAATGTTTCTTTCAATCAATAACCTCATACGGAAAAGTGCCACCACACAGTCAGCTATTAGCTCTCCATCATCTTATATCCATTTATAAATATGACATACCCTGACACAGCAGACACATGATCTTTGACACAACATGCAAATATATGCTTGCTTCTTGAAAGGCCATTCATTTATCTACCCAGGGGATCCCCATTCCAGATTGACAAGTGAAATAGATGCTTTTCAAATCAGCCTAATGATTTGTTCAACCCTGAGAGGCAAAATTTTGTCCTCAGTGGTAAATAATACTTCATCAAGATGGCCAATTATTCTTTCCATTTAGCAGGCAAATGGGAATTAGTTCAAAGTCATACTGCTAGTTCTCTGTATAAATAGTTTGGTACACATATTTAAGCAGTCCATGATGGGCTTCAGAGAATGTAAGGACACACACACAAATACATACAAAACTCAAAACCAACACAGATTTTTTCTATTTGCTAGACCTCAAGACAAGCAGAAATTAAATTAGTGCCTGAATGTATCTAGTCACACAATTAAATAGGTGCAAATATCACTCTGTAGGGTTATAGATAACAATATTATTTTTTAAATGGTTGTAGCAGCAAAAAGTAAACTTACTTAATAGACCTTGAAAACAGGGTACAAAGACTTTAAAATAATAAAATCATTACAGAACTTGTAGTCTTATATGTACCTGAGAAAGAAAAATCCAGTTTAAGCCTCACTGTCAAAGGACAGGGAATTTAGGGTAGCATCATAAAGCAAATGATCAGCCATTTCCTTCTGTTAATTCTATATTCCAACCTGCCTTATTGTGAGCCTTCCAGAGGGTAATTCTAGATTGCAATACCAAGATGGGAAGAAAATGTTAGCAGTTAGCATGCACTAACATTGTACTCAGTCTATCACAATAGATCCCAGTTTAGTTTACCATTATTTATCTGCATTTATTCATAAACAATAGAATGGAAATATAAACACATTCAATGCTATATTACAAAGAGCCTGTAGTGAGAAAGAGACAAGTTTTGTTCATGTCATGTTTGAACATCAGTCATTGAAATAGACTTTATTTTTCTTAGAATCCTAACACAGAGAAAATAAGGCTTTATCAAGATATAAATAAAGATTCACCCATTAGTTGTGAGACACGCTGAAAAGGCGTTACCTCTCTGAAATATTCTTACCAGTACTGAATCTCTGCTGGATGTAAAATGAAAAGTTGCAGATAACTTTACCTGGGGAGTTTACGGAGGTGAGGAAACTCTTAGAAAACATTTTGAGAAAGAGGCAAATGGCCAAGCCAGCAGAAGCACTGCGCCAGATGCACAAAGAGAGTGAACACTTAATTTTCAGTGTAGTTCTCAAGCATATAACTTAGATCTTATGAAATGCTGCTCAGATACCACTTTTCTTGAGGCAGCCAGGATTCTGAGTACATTAACTGGAAGTGATGCTTTGCATAATTCTGGCACCTTTAACATAGAAGACAGTAAGGTTCAATATGTCTTTTGACTGAGGAAATATGCACCTATCTCATGAAAAGAGCCTTGATAACCAGGCTATAACCTAGTCTGGAACAAGGTGCTCTGCTATGAAAATTGTTTGTCAAAGTACAGAATAATTACAGAGACAGAAATATCTCCACAAGCTGGTAACCAGAGCACTCAATATAGAATGGAGAGACTTGAATTCTATATTTCCAATGGTTATTATTTATTGTACATTCTGTCTCAAGAATTCCTTACTGACAGATCCATAGTCAGCTACTTACTTTAACATATGCTTACAGAACTAGTCAGAGGTTCATTTTGGGGTGAAAATGTGACAATTTAAATAACAATTGGGATTCAGTCTTACCCAAGTATGATCTCTAATCATCTACATTCTTCTAAATCAGCCCATCTATTTTACATTCCTGTCTCAGCGTGAAGGTGCATATTTATCTACAAGAAGCACAAAAACAGTCTAAAGACTTGTTAAACATTGATGGTTAACATCCAGGTCATTAAAATACAGCAAGAACCTTACTCAGAGAAGTTCAAGTTCTCAAGACTGAGCAGAACTTCAGTTTTGAAAATCAGAAATAGTGACTACTTCCTCCTTCAAGAACAACACTTAGTGAGGAATGAGGCAGGTTTACTTTTAGCTCATGTCCAAAATAGCCTTGTCAGTAAGAATCTATTGACTTAAACAGGCTTTGGAAAGAAATGTAATTCCAGAAAAAAACCATACCCATAGGTCAACCTCAACTACTTGACTGGTTTGTTATGCAATTATTTTATGCTCAAAATGCTGGGATCTGGTGCTTATATAATGCTAATAAGCCAAAATACACAATATATAGTGAGTCAGAAAAGCAAATGTGTGTAATCTGTCATTCTCAAACATTTAGGACTTGGCACTTGTGAGAGGCTGAGATGTTAATGGTTAGTGGCTCAAATATTTGGTCATTTGTGGAGGTGGCAGGGTGCTTTGCTGGGGCCAGGTCTGCAACCCCAGAAGGGCAGGAGGGGAGGTTTTGAACGTGTAGTGGCAAAGCCTCTGGTCTGCATAAGGCAGAGGGGTGAACTCCCACCACCAAGGGCTCTGGGGTTTGAGCCAGAAAAGGGAAATGGCTGATGATGAGCAGATCCTGCCAGGTGGGGTAGTGAATTTTATCATACCAGTGCCCTCCCCTTACCCCACCCTGGGGGAGGTCTCTCACATCCATATGGGATATTCACATTCACTCAGGCCTGAGTATGTTCATCCTCTCACTGGGCATAGCTGGCTCAGCTGCACTGATGTGAGAGGCAGCTTCAAGAGAGGCAGCCTTAGAAGGGCTCATAAACCATCAAAGACCCCCAAAGCACCCCCAGACTCATTTCTGGGGCTTTCCATCAGAGGGCTGTGCATCATCCACAATGTTGCAACAGATAGGGTAAAACTGCCAGTGTACTGGGGTCTTCCCACCTAAGCTGAGTGTATTTTAACCAACTGGACTTTGTGTTTCACAGCATTTCCGCCCTTCCTGGCAGATCAAGACTGAAACCATCACTTTGACAAACAGACACTGAAACTGCAATAAGCAAGTCCTATCTCTGGATCAAGAGGTGGTGATGTCTTTCTACTCTTATCCTTTCCTTCTCTTTTTATTCCATATACATTTTCTGAAGTGTTATTTTTATTCCTTTATATTGCTGCATTTCTGTAGATAATAACAACCAAAATGGCTATATACTTACTTTCCATTGCAACCAAACTGTACTAAAATAAACCATACATATGTACGTATATATATATATATATATATATATATATCTATCTCTTTATAAACACCAATCATTCAGTGTCATTTCACTCTAAGGGGTCAGTAGATCCCCCTGAGGAATCTATTACAAGAACCTGAGTTACCCTCACCAACAGGGGTGGGTTGCAACAGTGCTCAGTGGAGAGGTTCAGAAACCTCTCCAGTGTTTAAAAGTTTATTAAATTAAATATAATGAAACAAATGGAAAACTGTTATGTCTTACTAATTAACAGGAAATGTCAAAATTAAGTGCAGTAAATACTTGAAAATTTGTGATTATTTGCCTATTTCAAACCACTTTTAAGGAAATAAGTGCAAGTGAAAGGCAGATTGCCTCCTGAGGATGTAGCTCACTTTAAATGCCAGTGACTTCATTCAAGATACAGAAAGAAGACACAGTGGTTTCACAAGAAAATGACAGGCATTTCTTTCTTCTATTTCTAACCAGCATATGAAATAATATAATAGAAAAAATATTAAAAATTGTATTTGAACACTTCAAAAGAACTGAAGAGTTGTACATGTAGCTTCTGAAGAGATTTACATTGGATGCTTTCATCTTTTTCAAGCCCCTTGAGTACTCAAGACTCTCTCTAAAACAATTGTATTACTAGAGCCATAGGCAAAAATCCTTCTAAGGTGCCATGCATTTGAAGCCTTAAAAAGAGATGATTTGGAGCTGTTTCCCAAACCTGATTTCAATCATAGTAGTATTAGAATATGATTTGCACTATATTGGCTGACAATAGTTAACATTTCTACTGATAAAATAGTTCAATACAGACAGTTATGAAAGCATTATCGTATAATTGTCTTTCTCTTAATGGTCGAGCACAGAGTAGCATGGAGCATGAAGATGAGAGTGACATGAAACAGACTGAGCTTGAGTTGTCAGTAGGTATTATCAAATCATCTTTTAACCCCATCCTTGAGGAATTCAGCTCCTTTGGTCTTCCATTTTCTGGGTACTAACTGATTTGCAGTGTTACCAAGTGATTTTGGGAAACAAGTAATGTAAATACATTAGACAGTATATATATTAAAAAAAATACGTGTATGTCTAGTATCAAAAGCCTTTCCACAAAGAGGTTATCAAGAAAAAGAAAAGTATACAAAAGTTTCAGGCAAACACAAAGAACTGTAATTCTAATGAGTTTTTTGCACCATTTATAGAAACCTCAGAAAAATTAAGCACAGCAGGGATCTGTGTTGTCATTAGTTACAAGACCAGGATACCACACAGCAGCAGTAATTCCATGAGCTTTGAAGTGACCACATTGTTACAGAAAAAAACCATCTGGCGTTTTCCCCTGTTTCTCTATAAATGACATTTATACACTGGAGTTGCTCTAATCACCTGTTCTCAAAAGGTGCAAACACTAAGCAGATGTGGGTCAAAATTAACTGTTTATACGGCATAGACTTCAGACAAGCAAATTAGACTTTTAAAGTTATTTTCCCCTACTAATACTACTATAGTGTGAAGTAAAAAAACACAGGATAAAAAAAAATCACAAACAGAACAAATAAACAAACAAACCCAAGATCCCACCATGAGCCAGAACATATAAGCTGTATATCTAGAAAAAGATACAAGATTAACTTCTTGGAATCATAACCTGGGGATCTTAAAACATCCGATATTACTTAGAGAACCTTCTGAGCCACACGATACATGCCACTAAACAAGATGAAGCTTTTACAAAGGAGTAAAAAAGGAAATTATAAATTTTAAATTCCTCACCTGGATATGCATTTTATAATGTCAAAAGCTGAGATTCACCTTTGTAAGCCATCCTTTTATTCCCATTATCAATAGTTGCAGTATAGGTAAGGGTTATGTTTCTTTTTTTAAAAAAGCAGTGTTCTGTAGCTGCTGCATTATTCACACTAGTTCTGTTAAATTTACCTAGAATAAAACAGAGCAGGGTAAAGTACCTGGCTGACAGTGAGAAGACCTAAGTTTCAGTCATCATTGTGACAACCAGGTGGTGTTAGACAAGGTCATATGTAGACCTTTTTACTCTCTTCAAGGATTAAAACTGTCCTATGGTTATTTCTCTGGAAAGGAGTCAAATATATGAAAGAACCTAAAAATACACTCTGTCATGAAGTTACAAGTTATTACAACTTGTTGCAAATATTACAAATGCCATAAAGTAAACTTAAGAAAGACAATGCAGACGTGGTTTTTTCTGCACAATTAAATCACTTACAAACATATTTTTACATATAAACATAACAAGACCTTTGAATATCATCCAAATTAAGTGATGAATAAGTGAGGCTTTCAACTGCTGCAGTGCCCATTTAGCTTAAACAAATTCTCCTTCTCTAGCCCCTCAGAATCTTGTGAGGTTTTTTCTCCTGGTTTACATAGTTTTCCCATTTCTCTCTAGATGCTGTAAGGCATTACAGCTAAAGTTTTAGAAAGGGAAGTCTCACCAGATAACAGGCAATTGCTGCTGCTAAAAGTGGCACTCATTCCCCCAACCCACTCTCTGTTAAATTGGCTCAGCAACCTCATGAAATTTCACCTTAAAAGGACAATTAATCCTTTGACCCAATAAAGTTGAGCGCTTAATCCATACCACATCACTTCAGGAACCCAATTACATTGAACTGCTCAATGAACTGTGATCCTAGTCTTTCTTCATTATAACTCCTTTTCAGTTAATTCACAGTGAAATATTTGGACAGATTGTTACAATTATCTACCTTCTACTGTCAGAAGGTTTTCCTGCTTCTCTATGAATGATTCCTTATATTCATAGTTATTTACACAGCAAATTTTACCTGTATGCTAGCAAAAGCAGTTCTTCAACTTTTTTTTTTTTTTTTTTT
>VZSR01003049.1:20429133-20459446 GCA_013398615.1 Brachypodius melanocephalos
AATGCTTGGAATTAGTTCTTGAGTTAGTAAGCTATGTAAATTCAAGCTAAATTTTAAGCATCTGCACTCACAGATTTGGGGCATTTTTGTTTAACATGAACCCTCAAGCAGCACTGGGTAAAAAGTAAGAAATTCGCTCCACAATAAACCTAGTATCTTCCTAGGAGTCTCTGAAACCAAAAATTTTACTGGGACT
This sequence comes from Brachypodius melanocephalos, assembly GCA_013398615.1. Lineage (NCBI taxonomy): Eukaryota > Metazoa > Chordata > Aves > Passeriformes > Pycnonotidae > Brachypodius > Brachypodius melanocephalos. Next base: position 20,429,330 of record VZSR01003049.1, read on the forward strand.
AGAACAACACAAAACCAAACCAAACCAAACCAAACCAAACAAAAAAAAAAAAAAAAAAAAAAAAAAAAAAACCACCACCCCAAAAACAAACCAAACAAACAAACAAAAAAAAAAACAAAAAAAACCCCAAAACAAAACCCAAACAAACAAAAAACACCACCAAAACAACAACAACAACAAAATAACATACAAAAAAAAAAACCAAAAAAACCAACATACCAGAAAACCCCCCACCAAACAAAAAACCACAAACAAAACAACAAAAAAACCCCACAAACAAATAAACCCCACCAAACTGGAAGAACCAATTATTTCATCAAGTCTTAACCCACATGTGGATCTCTTGCATTAATGATGCATTAATTTATTTACCACAATACTATTGAGACTTCTGGCCATTTCATCTCACTGGAATGAAAGTGACAATACCTGCTTATGTCTCAGTCTTGGAGGTTTCTTGTTTCACTGCATTTTCAGTGGTAGCCAAAAGATAACATAACAAAGTAGCATTCTTTAGAGACATCTTTCTGGGCTATTCTTGAATACTGAAGAATAACAACTTAGTCAGATCTATTTAGTGAATAACTACTGCCATCTACTTATCTTTTCTAATGTCACTGAGACTTTTCATGTTATTGAAATCACACTAAGCTGCACACTGAAGCCTTTTTTTTTTTTTTCTTTTTCTTACACGATCTTGGCATGAAATTTTTATAATAGGTAAATCTGTGTTAATCCTTTCTTTGCATAATGACAAGGCAGAGTGAGCAGTTCTAATAAACTCTACCACAGCAGCAATGCTTTTATTCTATTAAGCATCTTGCTTCAGTGATTAGTGTCAAACCATGTCTGTGTTTCTCACTTGAATAAATAACTAAGGGAAAGACACAAGACAGAAATGTAGAATAATTAATAATTTTCTCAGTGGAGTGAAGTAACCTTTGGAAATTTGAGAGGGTCTGTGTTGCTCAGCATACTTATTAATGAATAATCATTAATTGAATCACTAGAAATGAGAGTGAATAGTATATTCAAAAAGTAGCCAGTGATACAAAGTTATTTGAGTTGGTCAAGACAAAGCATATTGATTTTTAACAAGCAAGAAAACAAATTAAATTTTTGAATAGTTTTAAATCACTTTTGAATGCTATTGATAAGAGAGTATTTTCTGTTCTCAAACTCAGAATCTAGTCACTTCCATTAAAACACAATACAATCAGAACCTTACACTTCTGAACTTAGACTGAAGCTATCATTTCATTTTTGCATCCCAAACTTTACCTTTTAGGATGTGGTGGTGTGGCCCTGTATACTAGGGAGTGCTTTAATTGTTTAGAGCTAATGATGGTGATGATAGGGTTGAGTATTTATAGACCAACAAGGCAGGCATCCTGGTGGGAATCTGTTATAGATAATTTATAACCTTTGGAAGAAGGGGCAGGAATCTTAGGAAGACTACAAGTACCTTGTGAGGTTATACAGGCAGCAAAATAGAAGGGGCAAACCCCAAATAGGACCTAATCTGGTTACTGCCATGAAAGACAATAAAAATGGTTCTATAAATACATTATTAACAAAAGGAGGGCTAAGGAGAATCTCCATTCTTTATTGGATGCAGGGGGAAACACAGCGACAAAGAAAAGGTATTTAATGCCTTCTTTACCTCAGATTTAATAGTAATAACAATTGCACTCTAGGTACCCCTCTTTTCTAGCTACTTCTGCTGGACATGTCTTGACATTTCCAGAGCTTAAAAAACCCCATGATGCAGAAGGATTGAGAAATTTAAAGTGGCCAAAACAGGAGAAAACACAACTATGATAAGTCAGCACCTAGCAAAGCAAAATGGTGACTAAATCACATAACCAAGGCAAACCACTTGTGATGTTTCGGGATGGAAGAAAGAAGTTATCAAGTTCAGTGTGTGTGTGTCACACTGCCTGAGTCAAAATGATGAATTGTAGGAATGCTGAAACTACAAGAAAATAGTGTCTGGGAGAAAACTCTTTCCTTAGCTGTATGTACTTCATTCATTCTCTTCTTTACTCCATTTGCTCTGCTGTCTCATCTCCGAGATGTATCAAGGCAGTAGAGAATCAGTCATGGGCCAGGTCATGAGAAGCATTTGCAGACCAGGCACAAAAACAAGCACAGGGGAATGAGCTTTCTGATGAACCACACAATCTAGAACTGGTGTCACTGGCAATGTGACTGGACTAGACCAGCCGGGGTGGCAATTCAATAGGGACGGGTACAAAGAAGATTGTCCAAAAAACCAATTTTAATAAAGGAGCCAACAAAAGAATAAACCATACACTGTATGGGACAATCGCCAAAGATTCAACAATAGTGTAAACAAAACAATGTATAACCTTTGTAACAGAACCTTGAACCAATGAACAAATAAATTACCATAAATGTAAAATGTTACCAACCAATCATTAACAAGAACTTGAAACATTACCTTATATAGATCAACTACATTAACATAATCATTCCCATAATCCCATTCTAATCTCCGTAATCCAACCAGATGTTTCCCTTCCTAGCACCCCATCTCCCATGGCCTTAGGTCAATGCCCACTTTGTTGTCGACCAGGGCCAATTTGCTCCCAGTCCCCAGTCACTAAACTCCCACAAGTGAGGATGCTGACGATCTCTGCTGTGTTTACGAAAAAGGTGCTCTAGAAACACCCTTCCCAAAGCAGCAGATAGTTACAGTGTATGACCTAAAGGTGTGTATTACTCTGCCTGCAGTGACATTTATTTCCATCTGCTGTTTTATTATTCATTGCTTCAACTGTGTTATCATAAGTTGTTTGTGGACTATTAAGCAGGACGAAACTGGGTAAGAGAAGCGCTATTATCTAACTTAGCTGGGTTTATGAGGAGGCAACAGCATAATTTCGAGATTATATGCATGTTCAGATCTTAGCGTGCTGTTCTAAATTCTCACAGAAAAACAGTCATAAAGAAAACTCTTTATAGGTTTCAGAAACAAGGGAGAAGTCAATAACTAGGAAATGACACCTGAAACGGCACATTCTCAAGACCTGCAATGTCTGCTGTACAGATTCTGAAGTGCATTCTAAAATCAAGTGATGCAGCCTTCCTGTGAATAATTCCTGTAATCTGTGAATAATTTTTGACACACATTGAATCTATTTATATACAAAGATCTTGTGAAGGAGAGAGGATTGTTTGCACTGAAGAACCTCAATATATGTATTGCTGAAAACATATAGTATACAATAGCAACAAAATTGGGAGGTATCTCTAAATAAAATAGTAGATTTGCTGTCTAATAAATTTGATTTTGAAAGGTATTAATGTTCTTCTAATATTATTTTGAGTTATTGTCAGAAATGGGCATTTCAAAAGTACGCTTTCACTAGTATTAGATTATCTTTCATAAAACTCACTGACAAAACCTTAACACTTTTTTGTGGTAGTAGTAGTATAACAGCTCTGAGATAAATCTTATTTTCTGAACCACTCTCTCTTTTATTCCTTTTGGTAATATTGCTTCTTTGTTTTCTCTTGGCTTATATTAAAGCACTCATTAATGAAATATATTAACTTTATTTAGAAGTCTCACAGTTAATTTATCAAAGAAAATGATCCAGGAATCATAGCAGGTAGGAATTAAAAAACTTGTTTTGTCCTTAACTGTGCCTGAAGACAGAAATCAACTTGACAGATCTACAAGCAATCACTTCTTGAAGGTTTCCAAAGTGGAAAATCCAAACTTTATAGGCAATTTATTTCAGTTCTTTATTATCTTCACCCTTAGCAAGTTTCCAATTATGGGCAGTAGAAAACTTCCTTGCTGAAATCTGAACTGTATAATTCTTGCCTGATCTTACTTCACTATGACAAACAGTTCCCTTCAATTTTCCTGTTGCCTTTTATGTATTTGAAAACAATAGTGTTCTCTGAAAGACTTTTTTCTCTCTCCTTTATGTTAGATAAACCCAGTTGACCTAGTTCTTCCTTCTAGGAAGAACTCTAATAATTTTTCTCTTATTTCACTGAAATGTTTTCCCTTTTTAAGGTGTAGTCTATTGTTACAGTATATTCTATATCTCTGGCCAGAGTCATGAAATTCACCTGATTTCTAATTTTGTGGAATAGATTCTAAAATACAGTGCATACAATGGGTCTACCCATGCTCAAAGTAATCCTACACATTCTCAGTGACTGAATAGCACTAATAAAACTATAAAGAAACTCTCACATCGAAACTGAGATATCACATGGCTCACAAAGAAATTCCAGTTACAGTGGTTTACATATCAATATATTGATGATTGCCACCTTGATCTGCAATTTACAGGTACAGTTCTGATTCTCATAGTAATTAGAAGTGCAAATACTAGCAGACCGTCATCTATATTTAAGGAGATACAAATAATTCTAAGTGTCTTACTATGAAATACATACAAAACAGAAATAGAAGGGAATATTAAGCTCTGCAGGCTCCTCTTCTGTTACTAAGGAAACCACAGTGGTCCTTAAAATAGACAAGGTACTTCACCCTCCAGTCAGATAACATATTAAAATTTTGTTTGGTTTTACTAGCTGGATAATGGAAACTCAACCCTCAAACAAAATCAAGTTCATCTGTGCTCTAAAGTATATGAAATGCAGAATAAATTTGCATACATAACAATGATGATTTCTAAAAAGGAAAAAAATAAATGGTATCTGAATGGTAAGGCTTTTAAATTTAACTTATTGGTTTAAATTAGTTGGAAAAAAGAGATTTTATTTCACCACTAACTCATTATTCTGCAATTTCTCCCTGATACATTTTTCAAGTTTCTATCAATCTATTTGTTTTAGAACAGGAACTTTTTAGACTTAGTCATTAAAATAACCCAGCCCCAAGAGACCATGGCGAATTTGGGACAAAACCTTGTAGAAATACCAGGTTGTTATTCTGCAACTGAAATGCAAGTGTCCTCTCTCTTTGGATAGATAAAACTTCAAATTTCCTTCCACCACGGTGGAGGGATTCAGATTCAATGTCATTTGATATAATTCTAAACCATAAGATCAACTTATCCAAAATACTTACCAGATGATACATAAACTTCTTATATAGGAAAAGGGCCTGAGTTTTTCTTGTGTATGGGATGACTTCAATGCCTCAAACAGGAACCATATTAATTAGTACCTTTTGCAGATAGAAAGAAATAAAAGAAAAATTTCATTTAAAAAGATCAACAGAGGGAATTTTATTCATGGTTGGAAATTTGGAAATTTGCAGTTTTATGTTTAACCCACTCAGGATGAAATAAAATTGGTAGCTGTTAAAAATTCAGCCAAGAATATGCTCTAATTTATTGAGGCTATCCAAATCTGTTGGTACAATTCTCAAACCCACCCTGATACTGTAAACTCAGATATCTGGTCTCACAATATGCTTGTTAGGTAGTCATATACTAAAGTACAGATCTTACTCTGGACTACACAAACTTTTCATTTATTTTAGACACAGAAGAGAGAGTTTTGTTTGGCTTAGACTGTTTGTGCTATTCTTTAGCCACTGGCTTGAGATTTTGCCTTTACAGCCAACTTCACTCTACAAAGCCTGACTGCCACCAATCATCGGGTGAAGTTGATTGAAATTCCATACAGACACCACTGGTGAGAAACAGCAAGTGGAGGAAAAAAGCTGATCAGTAAGAAATATTGAAACATTTCAAGGAGAACTATTTTTCTAGAAATGGCACCACAGATGTGAGCACATTGAAAAAAAACAAGGCTATTAATTGATAAAGATGGGTTTGCTTCTCAGAGAGATGTTGTTTTGTTTACTATATAATTTCATGCCCTAGGAAAAATCAGAGTGAAAGAAATTGCCAAAGCTACTAATTAAATATTGTAAAGCCCAAAACAGAATTTTTTTAAAGCTATCTCAGGACACAGCTAGCAAAATGCAGACAAAAACCAAGGGATCAGAATTTGCTAAGTTGAAGAATGTCAAAGGAAACAAAATAATACAATAAAAATTAACAACAAAAAAATCCAGTAAAATCAGCCAGATGTAGAACTTAAGAGAACAGATGTTGGATATTTGCATTTACCTTATATCATACATTTAATATTCAACATTGTAAAGTATATTTATAATAGCAAAAAGCCACTTATATGTGCTTCTTGTGGTGCTTAAGAAATTCCTTGGATTGTTGAAGTTATTTAGTCTTCAATCCTAGCATTTATAAGTAACCTATGTATGCTTACACTTTATAAAGTATGTTCCAGTGTGCTTTTTTCCTAAAGTAACACATAATTGAGCAGGAAGGAAATGAGCATTATGTAAATCAGCTAATATAACAGCTAAAGATTATAACTTATGGACAAGAAAAGGTTTGTTTTGATAAATTTTTGAAAGGGAGTAGAAGCAGCAGGAATATGTGAGCCTTCAAATTCCAGTTGCTATAGCAACTGGTGGTATTTTTAGCCATCATAACAACTTTAAGAAATGTAGAGAATATCAGTGCCGCTCTCTCCAAATATCAGTGCTGATCTTCCCGTTTTTCCAAATAGAAGCCCATATGCTGCTGAAGCACAGGAAATTCCAAGTAATGTTTTGCACATACAAAATAACTTGCATGACATTTTGCCAGCTTTGCCTCCCCTTGCAGGGAAAAAAATGAAAAAAGAGGCCAGAATTATTTGGCCTTTTAATACAATTATAGAAAAATTAGGATTAAGTCTTAAAATCTTATGGAATTCACTCCCTTTTTAACCAGCTAGGCATTTAACTTTTTTCTTCTTCTGTAGATATTGGTAGTCAAATTTTTTCAAATTCTAGGTCCTTTTAGGCCACATACGCCTCATTCCCTATAGTCTCCTCCCTATTATACACCTCACAACAATTTTCTAAGTCCAAATTTCTTTTACACAGAGAAGTCACTTATAAAAAGGCAATGCAAACCATAAATCAAAATTCCCAAATTATTTTCTTGCTATAGGTTGCACAGGGTACACTCTTAATTCTTAATGGAAAACCTTATGAAAGACAAGATGGCTTTTAGATTTTTTTCAACTTCCTTCCTATTTCTACTCCTTCCAATGGGCCTGATTATGGCTGAAATCCTGATTCCAAACACCTGCAGAGTAGAGCAAAACAGTTGCTTATATAGTCATCTATTACTTTCATATATATATAATGTATGTTAAGTTATGCTTTTGATGAAGGGTACAATTGTTTTGTCCTTACCAGATGCACACAGCCCAGGAGTCACAGCCATGACAGCGTAAGAGTAGGATTCAACCAGTCTTGATGCCAGCAATAAAAACCCCAGAAAGGCACCATAATAATGTATAAGGTGCAATTTCTTTCTTCCAAAGATCCCAACTCACAGCCAAGGCAATCATCATGAGCAGAGTATGACTACACACCACCTCAGCTTTAACCACAGTTTAAAACAAAAAGAAACAAAAGCTAGGTGCTGCTTTACCTGATGCTTTTTACTTTAAATATAAACACACCCTTAACCAAAATAATGTCCTCTGAAACATATCTAGGCTGCCCCAGCTGAATTCCAAGAACACAAATGACAGAGCTGAAGGGCACCCAGGACATGCAGGGGCTTGCTGTAAGAACCCTTGTTGTAGTGGAAATAATAAGAACCAAGAGGTGTGTCTTGCCTAGCTTTATGTTGGCCTGTAATACTTCTGCAGATGATGCCACAGGAAACAAAGTGCATTGTAAGACTTGCATGTATTTACCATGACCACAGAAAATTACAAGGTGAAACTGTGTACGAAATAAGATTTCTTTGTGGTATGCGGTTTGTTTTTTAAGATCTAAAATGGTATTGACCTAAAAACCAATATATAATTTACATCCAATTTTAAAAACAGCCATAGATATTTGTCTTCTGAAATAATCTGAATAAATCATAGAGACTTTTGTCCTCAATTAAAATGAACAATTAAACACTCTCAGGATGTCTATTAATAAAATTCCAGGACAAACCAAAGGCAACAAAGGGTGACTATACTTTGAATGCCATCCATGTGTCCCCACAATTCTCAATTTTCTTTTTTAAGCATTCTTGGTAAGCAAAGCCCAGCCCAATTATGCAGATAATGCATAACCCAGACTGAAATTATGCATTAACCTGCTGTTGCATGTGGTCATATTACCCTAAGAAACACTGTGAATAGGGATTTAGAGTCCTTAGTATCTAGCAGTTTATTTTTATATGAGTGCACAGACTGCAACCCAGACTGCAGCCAGCAACTTCTTGCAATATCTGGTCAGCAGCCAAAGTTAATTCTTATCACCCATGACCAATAACCCATAATGCCTAAATTGCCTTGGTGTCACTGGGCTGCCAAGCATAGCAATCCTCTCTGCTGCAGAAATCCAGGAGTAAAACGCCACCAAAGGCAGTCAGATCACCCTGATGTGCAAGATCCATCTCTTGACTGGGACTCCAATCCCCTGCCTGGTCAAGCCCTTGGCTGCAGGAGGTCACCAGGCTCGACATCTTTCAGCTTTAAACAAAAGCTGCACTTTGTCTTCCAAAGGTATGACAAATGTAGGTCTGCTATTACTTTTTGCTAACACAAAATTGTGTTTCCTGACTTTTCACACAGATTAGACTGAACTCTTTTAATAAGCTATTTTTGACACAAGAAAGTATAGCAAAAAGAAGCTACTGAGAAACACATTCAAAGACCCAGTCAGCCAAACTAATCTGTGAAGCTCAGTGAACAATATCATGCAATAATTATTTACTGAATTTAAAATTAATTCACTTTGTCCCTGGATGAATCTCCTCTGTTTAATTTTTTAAACAAAATGCTCATCAAGTTTTACCTTTAGGAAATAATAACTAAATTTTGAGGAACAGTTTAGGGGTTTTTTGTTCTGCCTCCTGCACTGAGCACACTCCATCTCCTTCTGAGGCAAGTACTGCCTCTTGGATGAATTCTCACATTTGGAAGCAAACTCTAACCCAGATGGATCTCTCTACATGAATAAGGCAGGTTTGGCAGGAAGATACTTGCACGTAGTGGTAAATTAGTGAGGGAAGACATAACATCATCAAATATGGTTCAATCAGCCCAAAAAAAACAAAGCTCAGATTTTATCGTAAGATAGCTATACATGCAAATACACTTATTTTCGGCAAAATTATTTAAAAATGTATCTGTTCACCAATTAAATCATAAACCAGTCTAATTTTAACAGTTTTGTAGTCAGAAAACAAGGAACAGTACGAAACAGTACAAAACTCTTTGTTCCTGAGTTATGGGGTGGTGGCTGACTTTTTTTTTTTTTTTGCTTTTGTTAATATCTAATGTCCTTATTGAAGTCATCAGGTAACTAGAGAGAAGGAGTATAATATGATTTAGGCAAGAAGTCAGAACTACCAAGCATAATAAGGATGGCAAACAGTCAATATTTAATTTGCACAGCAAGCTGTTTGCAGTCACAATTATGTGAAGAAAGAAAATTCTTTCCCAAAAATACGTATCCAGTAGATTTTAACTATAAGGGCATCTGAGAAAGTAGTAATTCACATTTTTTAAAAAAATATATATTTCTCAACCCAAATATATCAAATTTTCTATTTGTCAAAAGATCTATCCAAATTACTTGGTTTTGTTTGTAGCTTTCCTTTTTTTAAGTAGGACAGCTGCTTTTGCAGACCAGAAACCTGACTTTCCAGGGCTAGTTTGTGTCCAAATCACGTAACTTCAAAATTTAACTCAAAAGCCGGTATCAATGGTTTTGTAGCAGAGGACAAATATCAGTTCGTGTCAATACTACCTTGAAAAATAGGTGGCTTTAAAAATCCTAAAGTCAGGACCTGGGTTCTATTTTCACTTACTGCTTCTATTTTTGGGGTTTCTTCTTTTCCATATGTCTGGAAACTGTATTTATACAAGACATTTATAGTTTTAAGCTTGCTAAATAGATGCCAATCACAGAGAATCAAAGATGAAACCCTGCAATGATTTGCCTGTGCTGTTAGCTTGTAGGAACACACAATAAAACTGTCCCTAGTAAGTCTGCCAACGAATTGGGAGATCTGATGCTCCCAGTCAGAAGTATCTCTTTTTTTACAGAGAGTGTTGATCTACTTATTCAGGAGAAATATAAGCCATCCCAGGCAAACATAAAATGCATCTCTTCAAGGAAACATAACATCACAGCACAGAACATCCTACTTTTATGTCTTATCTTTTTAGCTCGGTCATATTTAATGATTTCTTCAAGACAGGTTAGCAAAACAGATATAGCAGAAAGGATTTTAAACCCAAGACAACAATCATTAGCATTAAAAAGAAAAAAAAAATCTATAAATGTAAAGGTTTCAAAACAAAACTCTATGAAGAAACAAAAGTCCTAATTTCCATAAATGCCTCACTTTTGGTTTTTTAAGATAGTAAATAAAAATTCTGTCTGTCACAGAAAAAAAAAATATTCACAGCTGATTGCCAAACTGACATTTATCAGAGCAGCATGAATCAAAGCAGCTTGTTTTGTCTTACTTTCACTGAATTTTGGTGAAGAGTTTATTTTTCCCTTAGTTGTCATGGAAATATATACAGACCAAATTAAAGCAGATAAAGCACTGCTGATAAAAAAATAAGTTGCTCCTACTCAGGCTGTGCTGACTAATGCTTTTTGAGATACTTGGGAAATTGTGGTTTTCATACATCATTTGATACTAATTGAAAGTACATTTTATGACACTAAAGCTTTATATCATCAATTGTCCAGCTACTATGGCAATGTTTATTAGTTTTCCCAGAATTCAACAAGGTATTTTACATTTTAGCATTTTTAAACATTTGCAATGACAGTATAAGAGAAAAAAAGAGAGAAAGAGGGGCAAAAAGAAACAGAGAAAGACTAGGAGGAAGAAAGAAGCACAAGGTCACTGTTTCTATTTATAGATTTTAGCATCTTTGTATTTTAACAAAATTCCTTTCTCTGCTACACCGATCTCTACAGAATGACAGTAAAAGCTCGAACTCACCCCAGCTGGAATTAAGAGCCTGAGGTTGCCATTCAGCCGGGAGGGTTCATATCTGGAAGCAACTGAGTCCCATGTTATCCCACACCATGTAGCCCATGCCATGACATCCTTGTGCCACCTTTACCTTTTGTCAGGCTGCAGCTGCTCCAAACTGTGACATTTTCCAGAATATTCCCTTAATTACCAACATTCAGTTTATCATAACACATGAAAGATGTTGGGTAATCCCACCAGGGAACACTATTGAAATACACCTAGAACTGCCAAAGATAAAGATGGGGTGAGTTCCACCTTTTACTGTCATTCTTCTGTAGAGATCGGTGTAGCAGAGAAAGGAATACTGTTAAAATACAAAGATGCTAAAGTCTATAAATAGAATATCACATATCACAGGTGACACTTGTGTGGTGGATATTGTAATGGGAGATTCATCCTGAAGGGCACTGCCCAAGGACTTGCATAAACAGATGGAAACAAGGCAACCCTTGTCTGGGTCCCTTAAGATCAGTGCAGTCAGTGGGGCCAGGTCTCTTATTCAAATTCAGCACACAGGAGCTTGAAGCTGGAATTAATGGTTGGTATTTTGAACGGCTCATTAGGCAGATGAACTGTATGACTTTTTATACTGCTAATGTGGCATTTCTCTGGTCAGCAAACCTTGATTAGTAAGCAGCACCCTAACAAGTTCCGCTCCACCAGAGCACCTGAACACTTGAAATCAGACAGGGAAGCAACTTCTGTTGAAAATGTCAGATTCCAGAATTAAAGCAAACACAATAATAATCAAACTTTAAACAGCAACATTCTAACTAAAAGTGAGGGTAGGAATAACCATGCCCTTTTCAGGTTATTCAAAACATATGTGACATTGTTTAAAACTCACTAAACCAGCTTTGTATCAAACACAAGTTTTCTTATTCTTTTAGAGTAAAACAGTTTCTGGAATTGAAACATGAAAGCCATGTCTGAAGGATTATTATTAACTATTATTTTATCAAATAAAGAAAAAACCCAACACCCTGCTGGTTACTGAAGACTTTAGATACAAGGTTCTCTCCAGGTGGGTATTATCGTGTAGGGAAATGAGTAGATAATGATGGAATTGGTAAGAGTCATAATTACAGGATGCTAATAGTTGGCATTTTAATTATTTGTATTTAATTGAGAAGACAGCTGGAATTCTGGGTTACATAAGTACATCAGTGGCACAGATACTTTTAATTATACACTCATCATGCATCTTTCCATCATAGATTGTGCTCAGAGATACCATCCAAAGAATTTCAGAGTGCAAGAAGGATACAGCTGAGGACACTTGCAACTTACCACTAACAAGGTGCTGTCATCACCGATCCAAAGTTTGGTTTATGCTCTTAACACTGGTTTTAAGATTCACAGAATCACAGAACCCATTCAGTTGTAAAAGATCTCTGAAATTGTGGAGTCCAATCTATGACTGAACACCACCATGTCAACTATACCATGGCACCGAGTGCCACACAATGTTTTGTCAAATACCTCAAGGAATCGTGACTTCATCACCTCCCTGGGTAGCCCATACCTAATCACCTTTTTTCTGAAGAAATTCCTCCTGATGTCCAATCTAAACCCCTCTTGGTGCAGCTTTAGATTACGGCCTCTTGTCCTGTTGTTGATTGCCTGGGAGAAGAGGCTGACCCTCACTTGGTTACATCCTCCTTTCAGGCTGTCCTGGGGAGTGTGTGATAAGGTCACCCCTGAGCCTCATTTCCTCCAGGTAAACACCCCCAGCTCCTCAGAGGACTTTGCTCCAAACCCTTCACCAGCTCCACTGCCCTTCTCCGGGGCAGCACCCAGAGAAGCTTCTCCCTCCGGCACCTTCTTGGAATGAAGCGCCCAGAACTGGACACAGCATTTTAGGTTTGGCCTCACCAGTGTCAAGCAAACGGGGACAGTCCCTGCCCTGCTCCTGCTGGCCACTCCATTGCTGACATTGGCCTTCTTGGCCACCTGGGCACAGCTGGCTCATGTTCAGCTGCTGTTGACCAGCAGCCCCAGGTCCTTTTCTGCCAGGCAGCTTCCCAGGCACCCTTCCTCCTACCGTGTAGTGCTGCATGCGGTTGTTGTGAAGAACATAAAAACTAAATATAAAATGCATGTGTCTGCTAAAAACTTTGATTAATTTGAACTGACCATAAGAAAGGATTTTGGGAACTCCAACAGTTAAAAAGATCTAACTATGCTATAGTACATCTACATTAAAATACAAGTCTGTATATAGATTAGTCAATTTTAGTTTCAATTTAATTGGCAAATGGAAAAAGTGTGACCATTTGTAATTTTACACCTGATATTCGCCTCCAAAGAAAAAACTTTCTCTTAAATATTTAAAGCTCAATATCAAATATTATTTTTGTATACTAACTATAAGTAAATACAAGGCTGCTCTGCCCTGAGACATGTCCAAAGATACTTTCAAGTTACTCTTATTTACTTTTCAAATAATGATTCAAAGAATATAGCTAATTAATCACTTCAACTTCTTTTTAAGTTTGTTTAATGACAATTTTCAAAGTTGTGCAATCTGTCTAATTTAAAATACTACACTGAATTTTGAAAAAGGCTTTTTTCCCCCTGTAGTCTACATAAGTCAGAGTACAAATTTTCACTTGGCTTTTAAGATCCTTCAATCATTTTTGAACACATTCTGAAAGATTTCTGTGCCAGATGGATGTGGATCAAAAATGTATAAACATATGGCAGGAATAGTAACCAATATGCTCCTAGAAGTGTATAATTATTCACTTCAAAATATATATCCCAGGGTTCTTGATAGTCTCTCTATGTAAGTTTCATATTTTTGAAAGGCTGAGATTTAGAATAGCATAGTTTATATAAGTTTTCTCCAGTGAAGTACCAGCCCAGCAGAGCCTAACTGATAAGTGCCAGAATGATTGCAATGCTTAGTTATAGGTTTTTAGGCATGAAAAGGCGATGGAATCATCCCTCACAGCACATGTTCTGTCATCCTCAAGCAACTGACATGCTTTATTTCATCCACCCCATTTCACTGTCAACTAGTGACGTCAATAAACAACTGGAAATAAAGGGCTTTGGTTTGCTTTAATTTACATGTATGCTAACAATGATGGTTTTAATGTGAGTCAGAAAATACACTGGCTAGAGTAACAGTAAATGAAACCAGGAGACTGCGCCCTCATACAGCTCTGGGAATCCTTCAAATATCATATTAGACAATGAGGTAAAGATCTTTCATCAGGTCTTTCTCTCAGCACTTGTGAGACCCTCTTTAGTGATTTTCCCTCTGTAGTTAGTACACATATTGGTTCTACAGCCCCTTACTTCTGGGAAAAAAGAAAAAAAAAACAACCAAAAAAACCCAAAACAACAACAACAACAACAACAAAAAACCAAACCAGCCAACAAAACAACAAGGAACAAACGGGATAAGAGGGAAATTGTTGTATGTTTTGGAAGCCAGTTTTACACCCTCCATCTCCCTGGCTGCTTTGTGATGACTCATCAAGCAGCACGTGCCAGATTTTTAAAAGGCATTTAGTACCTATGGATAGTAATGTCACTAAGGATAAGGCATCACAAAAACACTGCTCAAGTGCACTAGTACATGATAGACTTGGCTTTTCAAACCTTATGCTACTTAAAGCCAGATTATCCAAATTAGCTCTTTGAGGTGTAGCCATGCACTACACTTAATATTTCTCTTTCAATGTCCTCTGACATTGTAATGACTTATAATTAACTGTTTTGAAGAAAATAACTACATTTATTTCTCAGATATCCTGATTTAAAAATGAAAAATCAATATGACAACACATCTTAACATTTCCTTTCGTCACTTCACTCCCTATTCAGGAAATTTACCAATGAACCAACTCAACTGGTCACTATCTAATTTATCTTAATCAGAGAACAGGAAAAGTCCCATTGTATAAGTTTTGCATAAGTTTTTTCTTCTAAGTCCTCATCTGCTTGTCCATCTAAGCATTGGAAATTTTTTTCTTTATTTTACTTTGATAGCAGCCAGTCCTAGGAAAAGGAGCCATTTTAATTTGAGAGAATGCTCAAAAATAAAAGTTATTGCCATTTTATTTCTTCATGGTTTGTCCCTTATTGGGCTCCTACCAGTGAATGTTTAACTGCCACTGTTTAGTACCAAGCAGATAAAATTGAAGACATATGAAAAAATCCAAAACAGCACAGTTAAGTTGTATGTCTGGAGTTTCAGCAGTACTTTGGCATCCAAACACCCATGTTTTCAGCTTTAATGGCTCTACTGCTGTGGCTACTCATGCCCTAAGTGTTGGAGGGCTACAAATGCTGACAGGCTCACAAGTCTATAAATCATAAGTATATATTGGATAGAGTATTTGCAGATGCATGTCTGATTAGCATATCCAAGCCCTCTTTAGTCTAAAGAGTTCAGTACTAGCAGCTCTGAAGTAGGGTAAGCATTTTAGGCATCCAGGGAGATGAATGAGCTTTTGAAGAAGAAGAAGAGGTGAAAATTCGTGCTGCTGTAGTTTCACTAAATTTGAACAAAGCAATCAACACCTTCTAGATATGGCACTGATTAACTCAGTACATCAATCCAGGGCTGCAACTGGAACTAGAAGGTTCCTAATGATTCTGGTTAAAAACCAAGTGAGATTAAAAATAAAATCTGATATACTCTTATTTATTCCATTTTCCATCCTCAAAAAAAAAAATCACTTCTCTGTGAAGTGCTAATGTGGTAAATCAGCATTCACCTACGCATTTCACCACTTGCATGCAAAACAGTGCAATTAGTCTGCTGAACTGCTCTGCCACAGAACTGTCTCAGAAGTAAAACGAGCTGTGAAGAGCTGGAGAGCTAAATCTTTACTCTGCTGAACCACAGTACCCCAGAGATAGGTAGGTTTCCTCACAGCACTGTACATTTGTAAACAGCACATTTACATACTATGTTTTTTCTACAGTTCTGCTGTAATTGCAAGCATTTGATCCTTTGATGTTTCTTGGCTCCTACTAATTTTTTCTTTTTTTTTTTTTTTTTTTTTTTTTTAAGAAAAGGATATTTCAGGCTGTGATTTTGCAAGCCTTTTTGGCACAAATTCCTACTTTGCAAAAGCAATTTGCTCAGGGCTAGCATTTAGAGGAATGAAACATAACTAAGCCAGATATGTTTCAGGTGCATCACATTAAATGGTACCCTCCTGTCTCTGGGTATTAGTAATGTTTATGGGGAAACCATCTTCACCTGTTGTAACCACTAGCTATAAAAAGATGTAGAAACACAAGTATATTTTGGTTTGTTCCTTATTTCCTACCAAGTGACTATGAATGTGATTAACATTTTAAAGTTTTTATTTTAAACTACAAAGTATGTAAGTAAGGGTAAACATCTGAAGTTTCTTATTATTATTATGACAGGAATAGCAAGTTTCTGTACTGAGTTATATCTCACCCAAAGTCAATTATATGTTACTCAGAATTTTTCTAATTTGACAAGTTTACAATATCCTGTATGTGCTACAGATGTGCCTTTTGAACTCGTAAGATAAATCTTGAGAGTCTAGATATTTATACTAATAGCTTACATGACTTGAGAATTCAAGATAATTTGTTCATGCAATTACTACTATATTTTTGCAGGATTTGCATGCACAGGGAAGTGTTACTTAACCCAGTGGAAAAGACGTAATTGTTGAAAACTCTGTGTAAGGAAACATAAATATTTTTCAAATAGAATTTGGCAAAAGATGAGCATTATTTGATAATTCAACCTGTGAAAAAGATACCTGAGGCCATGTAATTTTTCCATGTCATGAAATTTACCACTGCTTATCAAGCTTTAATTTGACAATGTGTAATGTTGTATGTGCTCTAGGAAAAAAATGTATTCCACAGCTTAATACTACCAGTCTTCACTTTTTTACAACTATGACAGAGATGAATAAAAAGTATTAAAACAATAAATCTCACTAGTAGTATAGGATAGAATGGCTAAAGTGTCATCTTGTGCCTCTTTTCCTGAGATGCCTGTGTTAATGTTGATTCTAACTGATGCTCAGAAATAGAAAACTGGGCCAGTAAGAAGGACTGTAGACATAAATGTAAGTCAGTTTTTTAGATAAATGATTTTTTTTTAACTTATTGACCCTAAGCCTAGGGTGACCTAAAAACTGGAGAAGTTTCTCAGAGAAAATATTAGCCTGTAATCCTTTTCAATCTTTCATTTATGTAACCAGTCCTTCAAAGTCAGAAGCCTAGACCTTAATCCCCATATAACTATCTCTGCATCACAGAAAAAAAAAGTTATACAAAAATCTTTTTCTACTTCTGTAAAAGGAGACGCTGAATTTCAATGTATGTGTACAATTTCCTATATATATTTAATATCTAGAACCATATAATTTACACATTGTGTCCAATTGTGTTAGTGCCATATAAAGCCAAAGCACATTATATTCTGAAGCTATATTAAAACAGTGTTAAACTAAATTCAGTATTTACAAACCATGAATGACTAAACTGAAATTTATTCAAAAACTGTCTCAATTAGCACAGGGAAAATGGGCCCTTTCGTGCCTCAGGCCATAAAATCACCATTTGCTGACTTGGCATCTACAGGCATAACACTGATAGTACAGTCATTAAAACCATATAGGATTAAAAAACATAGATACATTTTCTTGTACATCAGCCTGTCAACTCATGCAACAGCAATGTAGACAGATCCCAATAATATACCAGAATTTGCAACACTTCTGTCCATATTGGAGACTCAAAACAAAGAGATGAAGCAGAACTCTATTTTTCAGCAGGCCTAAAAACAGGCTCTGATTTATATTGGGAGAGCTTCTGGTAATAGCCATGTTTTCATTACATAAAAATTGTGGTATTTTTTCCATTTTTTTTCTATTTGCTTAATTATCTGCCTGCAGAAACAAAATTCAAATACCAAAGTATTAGTTCCAAATGAACAACCAAGAAAACACTATTGTATATGGATATTTTCTGCTTAATTTTCAGGGCACTCATATTTCCATCAACTTCCACATCACAGTGATCCTTTGCCTAACTATAAATTCATAACCACTACACTACTACTTTAAAAAATCAAAATTACATATATTATTGGATGGAAAACCTCCATGTAGCCTATATGAGTTTTTTGCTCGTTTGGTCATGCCAGCAATATTACCAGTGGTCTTCAGCACACAGCCCATATGTTCAACCTCTGTTGTGCATGGTGATTTTTCAAGTAGGCTCTCAAAGCAGATGTTCAAACATTCTGTAACGCTCCCACAGAGACTTCAGGTTGAATTGCTGCCCTCCATTTGATCCCGCTAAGGGAAAACCCTGCTTCACAGACAACAGTTGACAGATAAAGACACTTGGATGACCTCCCCTTCCCTCAATCAATACTTAATTTTTTTAAAAAATGTTTCACTCTTTTTGAAACTGGAGAAAACAACAATAAATGAACAGTTAGACTGGCTGTTGTCAGAGAAAGTTGCTGGAAAAGCGATAAATCTGTACCGTGGAGAAGAATTGAACATTACTTCTGTAATGAAATGGCTTGGGGTGGGAAAACAGCAATTTGTCATGATCAACAGTGGACTAGTACCAGGCAGTAGTCATAAAAAGCAGCATAAATTCTAGGAATTATTATGAAAGAAAAATGAAAAAGAGAAGTATATTTACAGTAAAAAACATCCTTCTTGTTCCCCTTGAATTCCTTCTCTCCTATTCCCAAAAAGGACACGAAAGAAGTGCAAAAAGCCAAGCAAAGATAAGTAACACTTTCCATATGAACAACTAAGTAGCCCAGGATTGTTCAATTTGAGTAAAGAGGAGTTCAAAGCCTACAAAAACGCAGCAAATTGCGTAGACGTGGTGGAGAGCTGACTAGATTATTCACTGCCTCTGTCTACATGAGCACTGGGCATGATCAAGTGAAACGAAGAGACACAGGCTTGGAACAAACAAGAGGCTGTGATTCATTGCACGCTGCTACACTGAATTGTGTAAATCCTAGCCAGAGGACCTCGGGGATGTAGAGAATTTTCTGGATTCAGAGGAAGAGTGTGCAAAGTGAACTTTTAAATGTTACTAAATAAGAACCTTACTGACACTAAATACTTAAATTTCTAAATGATACAAAGTTCAGGAAATCCTGTTAGTCAAAGTACAGTCAGAGAACAAGAGAATACCTCGAGGAAGTTTTATATCCCCTTGCACTGTTTTTTATTCTTCTTCAGGCATCAGTATATGCATGCCTTAGAGTCAGAATATCATGCTACATACACTCATAGACTGAACCACTGAGCTATTTTCATGTTCTGAAATTTTCCAAAAGACAATGTTGAGGTTTGACAAAATTTATATTGGAAAAAAATTCTCCCTTCAGGGTGGAATTAAAATCTTACCTGGATAGATAGAGAGAAAAACATCAAACAGAGTAGAAAACATACATTCTATGGTCTAGGGCAGTCAGGCTTAATCTCTGCTAGTCTGTCATTTGTAGGGGGAGCAGCAACTTGAAAAACAGCTGTTCTCTATATTTAAACATCCATTTTGCCACAGAGAGCATCTCTAGAGCTCAGAAAATTCCTGTGACAGCTTCAACTAGCTAGACATTCAAGTCTGTGTTTTGTTGACCAGAATAGAGAAAACTGAACAATTAGAGGCAGAGATAAAGCAAGGCTGCTGCCAGCAGTGTGATGGTGAGATCATTCACACAGCAGTGATGGGAGTGGAGATCATGGGGCACTCAGACGCTGACTTCACCTGCACTGTGGTGGGGTGTGAATAATGCAACACGCAGCCAGACACGCTTGGGTGGTGCTGCATGTGAACTCTGATGCTGCACCAAGAGAGCAACATTAGCAGAAGCTCAGCACTGCCCCATTGCTGGATTTAAGCTGGTTTGTTTTAGAGCAGTCAGGAGGAAGTGGAAAACCTGTAAGGAGCTACTCTCTCTTTTTCACATTCTGGATATATTTCCAGACAAGAGGTGGTTTACAGACCTACTTATATCCTACTGTGAAAAATTTTGATAGATCTTGGGTTATTTCAGTACGGATCTGAGCTCTCTTTTGAAATCTTGGGGGCTGGTTTTAAAAGCTTTGACATGTTGATACATGTTGGTGTGTTACACCTAAATCAATTTTTATGGATTGTAACACTGAAAAAATTATCTCTATTTCTGATATATCAAAACATACAAAATTCAACATCAGAGAAAAGGAAAAAGTCCACAAACATATAGATGGCTATTCCCTATGTAACATTTTGCCTTTCTTGACTGCACACATATGATGCTCTTTCAATACATGCAAACAGGTTTGCTACCACTGGCAGTTCTGAAAGGCATTCTTAAAAGAAAACCAAATTGATGTACTAACAGTTGGGTTTGTTGGGGTTTTTTTAATATATGTAAACAAATTACATATTTATCATGAAATATTTGGTTATAGAATTGTAACAGATCACTGTATCTGCTAACTTAACAAATAGGTTCACACTTTTGCTAGCACTATGGGATTGCCTTATATATTAGAGCTTATTTTGGAAGATCTTTTGTTCTAAGTTCTTTTGAGGTCTGTGTTACTGTCAAGAGCCAAGAGCTCTGACAGCTGTTGCCAGCTCTATGTGGTTTGTTTAGAACAATAAGGGAGTTGCCTAGCAACATCACATCACACATTTGGTACCCTACAGTATCTCACATTCCTAACTACTCTGCACATCCTCACAACTTAAAGGGACACTGTCAAGTTAATAACCTTACATGAAAAGTGGACTTCTCTTTCACTCATAATTAGATATATGAGGTGAGAGAAAGAAAATTGACATTAATAAAATATTATCTGCACTTTCTTTGCAGCAACATTTGATATTTTATCTGTAATCAGCAATCTCTGTTATCCCTTATGGCCACGCTGTTTGGCTTAAACAGTGCTTTAGTAAAAAGCAAAGTTTTCATAAAGGATTTTATCTAACTAACATAGATCTTACAAAATTAATGTTTTTTTCTCTGTATACACACAATTCCTATCACACACATTATATGCACCACCAAACCTTTTATAAAATATGGATTTACTGTCAAAAATTAATTGGTTATTTTTTTCTGTTAGGTAGCATTTATAGTAAAGGTTGTTAGAAAGACCTGTGGAGCCTTCAGACCTCATGCAAAGCCATAGAGAGTTTAGGGTCCTTTGCTTATACGAATTGCAGCCCTAGTTTGGGAGAAATTCTCCAACTGACCTAATATAACTTTTATGTAAACACTTCTGCAACAGTCATAGAGAAAGGTATTTAAAAAACAAACAAACCAACAAACAAACAAAAATAAATACAAAATTTAAAAAAATTTAAAAATAAATTAAAAAAAAAAAACAAGGAGTAAGAAAGTCATTAGGAGAGGTGAGGAAGACAAACTTCTAAGTAGACAGGTGAAATGAGATAATGTTGATGAAAGAAAAAAATTAACAATGAAAAAATGGAACATAAATCATCATCAATATCATCTAGAACATTTTTTGAGGATAT
Source organism: Brachypodius melanocephalos (assembly GCA_013398615.1). Taxonomy (NCBI): domain Eukaryota; kingdom Metazoa; phylum Chordata; class Aves; order Passeriformes; family Pycnonotidae; genus Brachypodius; species Brachypodius melanocephalos. The sequence goes on from VZSR01003049.1 coordinate 20,450,905, forward strand.
ACTTCTATATTTTTGGTTGCTATGTTTTTTGGTTTTTTTTTATAACTGCTACAAAAGGACCAGAGAGACAAAAAGTACACAGCATAGCTTTCAAAACAGTAAGCATACTCTCAGGTATTTTCTTCTCATTTTTCCATTCATATCTACAATGTGAAAGGTCTTAATGCATCAGTGGTAAAGTTTCATTTTTATCTAATGGATAATTCAAACAGACATGTTAGAAATGTAAAATAATTCAAAGGAATATGGATTTTTTTGCTACCCTAGGACATCTGGAGAGGTGCCAGCACAATATTCTATGCTACTGTCCAAAACTTACAGAGATTCCCTAAAACTGAACAGAACAATTGTATAGACAAAAACACATATACAGAGTTACACATTTGAGAAGGTGGGAGTCATTAACCTCATATTTCAACACATAATGACATTTGGGGAAATATTTGCTTCCAGTGGTTCAAAGCCTTTTGGGGTATTTTTAAAACATCACGAGGTTCTGCAAAGAGTATCAAGCTCCTTAAATGTTACCGTGGCACCATTAGATTGCTGCTCTGAGAACTTCTGCCACATCTCCCTTTCTTGCACTCCCACTGTCAGACACTGATTCTCTGGTTTGGAATTAGCTGTGATTCATAAATCATAGCTGGATCTTTCTTCTTTTTTAATGTTTATATGATGAGGCAGCATTGGGGACTGAGGAATTATATCCACTGTATCTGATCAGGTGAGTAAAATGAAGCCAGGTGGCAGAAGATGAGGCCACAACTGAAGCTTTTGAAGTGCTGCATCATATAAAAGTGTCATGGATGCTCAGCAAGTGCATAAATATCATTGAGGATGGCAACATTTGATACTTCAGAGGATATAGAAAAAGTTAACACGAGCATATTTAGCTACATATTAAAGCTAATTGCCCACCATCTGAGGAATAGAATGATGTAAGATAAGAAACAAAGGAAAGGGTTAAAACCAATGCAGAGTTCAAGACTGTTTCTGAAAGAAGGTAAACAAATGACAACAAAAAGAAGAAGTAGCAATGACAAGTGGGTTGATGTCACATACAGGAAAATTCAAAGATAAATTATAAGATTAGACAGCTGCAGAGCAAGAAAACACTAGCAGGTTTTTTTCCTAGTCAATGCATTTTGTAGACTATAACTGTGCCCCATTACTGATGCTTTATTCAACCTCCTCAAACTTTAGCAATTATAAAATCCATCATCTCTTGTGACTTTGGTGCCCCACCTCTCCACGTGTCAATTTCTCCTAGATATTTTTTTTTTTCTTTAACTGAAGAAATTGTGTGAGCATCTGAATAACGGATAGCAGGTAAATAAGTTTAGAAAGGCACATACTTAATTTGACCTTGGGCAGCCAAGCCTTCCCAAAAAAACTCTTTATGATTCTGTAAACCCCCCACCAATGGCTGCTTAACCATGAAAATGTCTGAACTTTTTAGATCATCTTATTTTTCACTTCCAAGCTTCCTAGAGCCTATTATTATACTTCTAAGAGCATCCCAAGCTGACACAAGATAGGTTGGGATGAATAGCTCCAAGACTACTTTCCATACAAATCCAATCAATTTGTATTTATTTTAATAAAAACACCATTGCTCACTTATCAGGCTGAACCTGTCAAGAAAGATTCTCTCTCAAAAGAGATTCTGCATCCTCAGACATATTTCTATGCAGTACCTCACTCTTAAGATTCAGTTACCCATTCATTTTGGGGATTGGTTCATTTCTATAAAGTATGCAGGACAGAAAATACCAGTTTAGATTTTTTTCAATCAGAACACCTGCAGAATTAGCACATTTCCCTTTTTTTTCCAAAAGAAGTAAAAAATAGTATTCAATTTTCTGTAAGACAGTTTGTGGTAGCTACCTACTACAGGAAGAAGTTTTTCTCCACCTCTGAATAAGGATTTAACATGAATATTTTTTCCTTTGTGTTTCCTCTTGGTTAGCTCTAAATGTGAAAAAGAAAACTTAAAATTTCTTGTGCTTTGACTGCTTTGAAAACCACAAGATTTCACTCTAATCTTTCATAGCCCACACAGGAGTCTTTGTTCCACACAGTATTCATAATATCCATACATGATTCCAAGGCTTTAATTGTTGATCTTAACTCCTCAGTATTAGAACAGGGCCTTATCATGTTTATCAAGGAAAATGATTGCCACTGTAGATGCATGTACTAACAATATACATATAATAATCTGCTTTTGGTTGGTTGGTTGATTGGGGTTTTTTTACACAAGCACTAAGGCACCTATTATTCTTTGTTTTTTCATTATAAACCAAATTTATGACTGTGAGAAGTAAAATTTAAATATAGAGAATAGGCTTACAGCGGTTCAATAATCACAGAAAGGTTTGGGAGAATGGCATTTACTACAACAACTAATCTTTTCATTTGGAGCAGACTGGTGTGGAGCCATTAAGCAACTGGCAAGAAGTAAATGGTAAAGTTTAATATTCCGTGTCCCCAGCGTTGGCACATAATCAAGCTGTAAGTTTCAATAATTTATGCTTGGCAGATGTGCATTTCTTTCCTTAAACTGCCTTTGAAATATTGGACATTTCAGACAATGACCAAAATTATTTCTTAGGTTAGAAAGAGTAAAACAATCAAGCAGAACATAAATGGAGCAGGAAGCAATAAATAAGAGGAAAATCACATTGACTTTGGTTACTTCTGCAGTGAAATAGGTGGTAGCACTAATGAATTCCTCAAAACAGACAGATAAGGTAAAATGTTTTGGTTTATATATGTACAAGTAAGTTAACATACACTGACAAATTTCCCCTTTCTTTTCATATATTTTCACATATTTTGAAAATAGAAAACTGGTGGCATATTTGGATTAATGTATTTACCTTCAAATGCTACTCAGTACAGCATCAAAGGACAGGAATTTTCAACAATGTTAAATTTCCCAAAGTTGGTGGCTCAACTAAGCTGCTTCAGCAGGACCATAATTGCATCAACTTTTGGTATTTATGAAGGGAAAAAAAAAATTCCTGACAGGCACACAGGCACTGCAGCAGAATCCAAAGTCCTATATTAGCCAATTAATTCTTTTGTACAGCCTGTAGGAATATTCTGAATACTGGGCAAGGAGGCAGCTCCAGTCATTGTGTGAGTCACAAAACTTCCTTCAGCTGCTTTCAGGAACCAAAATAAAACAGAGAAAAACACAAACTCCACATTTTTCCCCAAGCATCTTTCTTATGAGGCCACGGTAGGATGACAATACTGTCACCATTTTCCACTGAAACCCAAAAACTGTCCCATCTCTTCCAAACTCCAAAGAAGTATGACTCTAATACAGCAGGTAACTCTTTCTTATGGAAGTAGAAGTATTTCTGTAAATTCCTAATTATTAAGCACATTTCCCTGTCCAATCACTCAGGCTCCACTCTGGAAGTCACTCTTGCACCCACCTGAGCTGGGCTCGTGGCCCCTTCAGTGCTGCACACCCCACATCCACACTCAGAGCACATTTCCTACAGCCTTGGCCCAATACCCCATAGGATAGCCCCAGGCAGCCCAATTCCTACAATAACTTCATCTTGGTTCAATGACTAAATGACAAAATTCACCTGGTGCCGGTGCCTCAGAGGAGGGCCCCTGAGCTCCTGAGCTTTTATACCCTCTGAGTGTGCCAAATTCTGGAGGTGCCCAGCTCCTGCTGTGTCTCTGATGTCTGGTCACCCAGCTGGGCCACATCTCCCTGTGCCATTTGTTCCAAGGGTCAGTGTAAGGTCCCAGACTCCTTCCTCGGGCTCTCCTCACTCAGGGTTCAACCTGCAGCTGCACCCTGAGCCACCTGCACTGCAGGGATTCTTTAACAACTTCCTTAGCACCTCCCTCTCAACAGCTGAATCAAGGGACAGAAACATTAACTGGCTTTGATTAGACCATATATCTATGCATTTTTACCTAAGAATAAAGTAATTAAACTTTCACTTTTTTTCCTCCCTCCTCAGTCAGACTACATGTTTGACTAAGGCAAAATGAATACACGAGGATTAAGACCCCACTGAGCAAGAATTTTTTCATGGTTTGTATTTTGGATTAAACACAGTAAGGATTTGAATAAGCAAATCTTTGAGCAGAAAGCAGGCCACTATTTACCTTCCCCTTTTCAAAATAAAAAACACATCTAGATAGTATATTTTAACAAAACAATGCATTCTAGCAAAGACGTATTTACCTGAAAACATGCATCTGAGGTTCTGATAGATGGATCTCAAATATTAAAAACTATTTTTTTTCTTCCTTATAAAGGTAGCAAATATGTTAATAATATACTTTCTGATAGCCATCACCTCTTTCAGTCTTTCACTCAAGACCAAGTTAAGATTATTTTCATCTATATTTTGTCTGTAGTGCACCCAAGGGTAAAATATCTACAGTAAGCCTGATTTCCTCTCAGTGACTGAAACTGAATTCTTAATAGTCCAGCTGCTTTAGTGCATAATTGAATATTATCTGTTTAATATTGTCTCACTATAAACATAAAACAGCTAAATGTAAAATAGCTACCCTTTGAGATTGATTTAATTTCAAGAAAAAATCATTACTTTTCAAAGTCAAATCAATATAAAAAGTGCATCTAGGTGATCTTCAGTGGTCAACCTCAATGATGGTATGATTGCATATTTTCTGCTCCCCAAATTATTTTTTCTCCAACAGACAGCCTCACAACTGTGCAGATCAGATATTTAGACATATTTTTCTTCTCTGGAAATGTGCTTAAACAGTTGAGCAGGATGGCAAGGAAGGGGTTGAGCCACTATCCCTGGAAGTATTTAAAAGATGTGTGGATGTGGCACTTTGGGACATGGTTTGGTGACAGACTTGGCAGTGCTGGGGGTAGTGTTTGAAGCCAGTGATCTTAGAAGTTTTTTCCAACCTAAATGATTCTATTATTCTTTGATACAGTGCCTAAGAGCAGATGCTGAAACGCCATTATCATTATCATTACTGTTATTTACTTGACTGTTGAAGTGCAGAGTTCACTGCTTTAACTGGCTTTGGCAGAATAAATGGATTTCAGAACAAACGCTTTGAAATTATGCTTACGGTAAATGAATTTTGTGTGCTGTAGTGGTTTACTATGTTTCTCTTAGCCAGATTGTACCATCTTGCAACTCAGAGCTGAAAATTCCAAACACCCAAACAAGGCATTTTAAATTTAAGAATGCATTCTGCATATATTATGTTTGAATATATATACACACATGTATTTATCTTTACACATTCAAATTTATCCTACATGAACAGAAAATGATGAAATATATTTCATTCCTCTCTTTTAAAAGAGTAAAGGAAAATTTAAAAATTTTAATTCTTCTTTTCTGATTTCTTCATTTTTCTAAATAAAATCGAAAGTCAGTCTCTTTTCTGACCGGCAGTTTTCCGATTTTTGAGCTATAGTCAACATATGCTACTTTGGCTGTCTTTTTATGATTATGAAATAGAAATGCTCATTGATTTTCAAAGATGCCAAGAATGTGTTCAGACTCTGTAAATATAGTTATCTTGGAATCTGTGCACCACAAATGATAAGGATTCTATCATTTCTGGGTTAAATTTGAGTTCTTTGTATGTGCAGGCCAGAAAACAACTGGCTTACACTAATTTCAGTCAATGGGAGGTAACAGTGTGTGTCTGTACCAATATCTGAGGACAGCCCTGAAAATTTTAGGTGTATGGCAATTAAAATAGCCCAAAAACCTGAAGAAATAAATATCCTGTATTTTGTTTTAATTATTCAGGTGAAGCTGATAGAATAAAAATCTCTATATGCCTCTAAAAGATAAAAGCTATGAAATACCATTCACCATGTCAGCAATATTTAATCACCATGTAAAAATATCTATTGGACAAGAAATCTGACCATCTGACAAAATAAACTAATTCAAATATTTTATAATGAGAGATATTAAGTTAGAAAGTCTTTAGTTAAAGGAAGTTATAACTAATGTGACTAAGACTAACAAGTGGAATGAAGCAATAAAAACTAGCAACAATTAAGACTTAATTCCTAAAGCAAGCAACATCCCCTTTTATTATACTCCTGTATTGCTTTTTGAAGAATATCACGCCAATGTTTTACCCATAGTTCTACTGCCAAGTATCAAATGGCTACTGTTCTGAACAAAGCTGGCAAAAAGAATTCTAGACTTAATCTATCACTTTAAATAAGTGAGTAAATTCAACATATGGGCCAACTCACTACCAAAGCTTCTGTCCCATAACTGTCGTATACTGCATGTGCAATTAAATTTAGTATGAAATAAACAAAGTATCAGAGTGTGCCAGATTTACATCTTTAAATTCTTTTCTTTAACACTAGATTTTAACAAAATGCCAGTAAACATTCAAAACAAAATCAGTTTTAATGAACTGCTTCAAAACTTTTTTTAAAAACTAAAAGTGAGCTAGCAATTAGCCTTTAACTGCCTGTCTTCATGTCATCTTAATTAGTAGCAGATTATCATTTTTGGTTTGGCTTATTAGTTTCTCAGCATGATTGGTTTTGGTTTATACTATTTTAAGATAATTCAGTATTACATTTTTCAGATTGGTTATAATTTAGGTATTTAATTACAGTACATTGCTCCAGCCAGTAGCAATCCCAAGAGAACTAATCATCAAACTAGAGCTGTGTACACACTGAAGGTATGCTGTGATTTTTTCTGACGCTTTACTGAATATCTAAATCATATTACTTATTACGAGCTAACTGAAGTATTCCATTTAATAACATAATCACAATAATTATTAAGTTCTACTAAAGACGAATGAAATAATTAGCATTAAACATTTGCTTGTTTATGGTTTGTTCACATGCTACATACAGTAGGATGGTGAGGCTGCCTTTAAAACTGTAGCTATAGGAGCTATATAAATAATGATAATAATAATAATAACCAAAACAATCCAAACCCACTCTCAAAGTGCAAATAGTTATCTAGGGAACAGAAGTACAACAGAAAGGAATGTTTGGAATATGATCCATAGTACACAGTACAGAGTAGGCACAACAACTTTGTTCAACCCCAGAAGGGTGCATGCTGCTTGTGCATGCATCCCACCGTGCCAGTATGGAAGAGTGCAGCCTAGGAAGGGTGGAAATATACCTATGGCTCCACGCTTTGCAGAAGTCATTCACTGGAGTGTGTCTTTCACTATAGCTCTCCCATAAATGCTGAGGGGCTGTGTCAAAACTAGATGACATGAGTAGGGGAACCAGTTTGACTACTCTGGGTCTCCCCACAACAATATCATTTAAGCAGGAAAAGATAATGGTGGTGGTAACAGGATATAGGGTTTTCCTGTGCAGCAAATGCTACAGGGAGAGTGCTGAAAGATGCGCTTGCAAGGGGAATGGAAAGGAACCATGATTCCCACAGGCATGAGAAAGGGCTACTGGAGTAAGCTGGCGGAAGCAAATCTGCATTTTGATGATGCTGGCATAGCTGAGTGCTTTTTCATTTCCATCCTCCTTTGTCTTCCTCCTAAGACCTGGGTCAAAGAAGGAATAGGAAATTCCCGGAATTCAATCTAAATGCCATCAAAACAAAACAGTACATTTTTGGTGCAGTATAGCTAGTATTTAACCTGAGCAAATGAAGAATAAAATGTTTGCTTTCTTCTACATTCTTTCTCTCTCCAGGAGCAAAACAATGTTGCAAAGAAGAACACCCTTGATTTCTGTAGCATCTGTTTACCATATACTATTAGTTAGGTGGGATTTAACCCACCATAAACAATACTGTAAGATCAGCTATTAGACCTCATTTACTAAAATCAGCATTAAAACTCTCTTTACACTGAACCTGGAGCAGGGTCAGCATTCTGATGCATAGGAAGAAAAGCAAGTATATGTACTCAAATGATGACCTGAATATACAAGTAGATGGGATATATAGGAATGAGAGATCAATTAGAATAAAATGTTCTTGTATATAGACTTACTGGTGTCGTGGTTTGGGCCGGTCTGGTAGACCAATCAAAAGTTAGCTTTTTGATTGGCATGTAATTTGGCCATTAAGAAGACAGAAGTGCGACTTTGGGAAAATATTCGTGAGAAAGTCACGTCAGAGTTCGCCCTTTTGCCTTCCGGCTGCTAAAGAGGTAACACCTCACCTCTCTTGGAGAGGCCCGGTCTGGGCCCCGCCGCCTCCCCCCTCCCGGGGCCGTGCGGCGGGCCGGCCCGGGCCTCCGTGGGAAGGAGGGGATGATCTGTCTCTGTCCCTGTCTTAGAGCGCCCTGTGAGGGGGAGCTGGCCTGGAGCTGGCTGCGGGCCCAGGCCTTGTCTCCAGTGGGAAGAGGGGAGCCCGCACCCCTTAGAAGCTTCAAGCTGAGCTTGCCCTGGACTGAGCCTGAGGGGTGGATGGTGTTAGGATCTCATCGCTGCGGCTTTAAAAAATCTCGGCTGCCGTGCCTGGCAGAGATCGCAGGCCAGACTAAAGACGTTTAACTTTTTCCCTCTTCCCTGGAAGACAGCAGTAAAGATGGAAAA
>VZSR01003049.1:20459546-20499131 GCA_013398615.1 Brachypodius melanocephalos
TCCTTTTAGTGTATTAATAAACTGTTTGTTAAGTTGTAAGTTTGATTCTTTCAAAATCCCATCTCATTTTTTAGTAAATGAATTTTGATAAATTTAAAACCATAACATTACATTAGTGGCCCGTACGGGGAAAAGTGAAATGTAATCCAAACCATGACACTGGTAACACTGAAATGTTTAGTAAAACAGAAGCAAAAAACTTCAGTGTTACCCCCAGAATTACTGTAAGTAACCATAACCTGTGTAAATTATCTTCACGAATAGCTCTGAAGAATAATCTTGGCATTCATCAAAAAAGGAAAAGTATACGAAATCTCACCTGCTGGCGGAGAGAAGGAAAAATATCGGCTAGATGTTCTTTATGGCTCATAATTACATGTTACTCAAACTCCATTGCTATGCAATAAATAGACCTCACAACTGAAACTCTCACCTCTTACAACTAGTAACAGCAATTTACTTCTGTGAGCTTTTCATAAGAGGATTTCATAGAGTTCTGAGTAACATGATTCTCTTATAAACAATGTTGACTTTATTTTAGCTAAGAGACTTAAAAGATAAGCAGATTTCACCACTGTTTCTTTCAAACCATCAGAAACCCCTATTATGTGCTTTTAAGCTCAATTCTTGTTTTTCTGAATTTAGCAAGTGTTACTATATGATTAAAAATGGATGTATGAACAGGTAACAGGCTGAGATCGTTTGTACTTGGAAAAGCAGAAACAAAAAAACAAGGTTGCTTCCTCCCCTAGCAGTGCACAATCTAAGCCTAAGACGAGGCTAAAGATAGACTGGAAGCTATGAAAGGAATTTCCAGCAGTGCCAAGTTAAAAAAAAAAAAAAAAAAAAAAAAATCCTTCACTTATATGCCCACCATCAGATTAATTTAAGATGCTTCCCACTGCTCCTCACAGCACTGACTTCCATGGGTACCTGTGATGATTTGAATATAATCCATTCCCCATTTTTTTACAGCTTTTAAGGTATGGGCTGGGTTAGGTACAACTAGCCTGCTATGGAACACAGGAAGTGCAAAGTGCCAATCCTCCCTAAGCTTCTCCAAATGAAAGGTCTGATTAAGATGGAGAATCACCACCGAGAAACTTCTCTTTGAGCTGCATGATTGTCCCAATCATGGACAATTAAATTCTCAGGTATTTAGGGATCTCTGAAGCTGAAAAGCACTAAAACTTGAAAAGCACTAAAACTGTCAAACAGTTCTCACTTAGTCACAATGGCCATTAGTGATAGCTTTGAGAAGAGATTTTCCTAAATAAAAAGAACAGGTTTTTTTCAGAACAAATGCATGCCATTTTTACTTATTTTTAGTCCAACAGGAAATTGAAAAAAATCCCTAGTAATTTTAAAAAATAAATTTATTCTAAGAGAAAGCAGTTTTGCAAGGTAAAACAAATACCTTCTTGTATAAACTGAATAAAATTGTAAATTGCGAAAGCGTTACTCCATCAAATTTAAATGCCACAAGATTTGTAGAGACTGCACAGTTTTCCATAGAACTCTTAGTAGAAACAATTAGTTTGAAATGTAATACTGACATAGATTTAAAAGAAAATAACAAAGACAACAATATATTTCACAATTAGTAAAATCTTTGTAGATGTCAGCACAGGAAAATATTTTTTAAAAAGATACATAGATAATGATTCATAGAATTGGATCCTATTTTTTCGCTGGTGAAAATACCTGTAGCTTTTGCTTTATCTTTGCTTATATGCAAGATTTCACACTGTTTGGATCATAAAACAAGTGATTAAATCAAAGCCGTTTGTTTGACTAGCTTCTCCCTCTCTCCATAAGAATACTTCTCTGTCCAAGCTTAATAAGCATAATGTTTGTAATAACAGAAGATTTTAGTTACTGATACACTGGACCCAAAATAAGTAGGAATTTATAACTGTTCCACTAAAACCTTGAACCAACAATGAGTGGGCCATGACCCAGCTAACGGCTGAACTAAAACCACAGTAGAATATCCAGAGCCCTATTTCTCTTTCCCATGAAATCATGAACAAAGACAAATGCTGAAACAAATGGACTAATGAGGAAAGAGAGAATGAGATTCTGATCCACAGTAACTGAATATGAGACATTCTGGCAGCAGCTTCCCTTCAAAGGGCTGCAGCTCAACATCTTCCTCCAATTTCAGCTGAAAAAGCAATTATACACTGAAGGCTATAAAGAACAGACTTGCTTTTAAGGTATCGGAAATGTTTTGACATGGCTTCTAAACAAAACATGTACAACATATATAAAGCCATGCAAAAAACCTGCTTGGTTTAATGTTTCATTACAAACTGGGAACACAGCCCACATTAACTGAAAGATTTACACAGCTTTTGTATGAACTTGGGCCAAGATATGTTATGGTTTCACATCAAAACCTGTCAGAAATTTGTGGGTTTTGCATGGTTGCAGTGTGAAATTGGGTGAAACCAGTATTTTACTTGGAGTTCTGGGATCCAGCTGAATCCAAACACAAACCAAAATTCAATGAACATAAAGGCAAGTAGATTAAAGTCTTTTTAAAAAAGTCATAAACTCAACATGTTTTGCACAGCTATGAATGGAACCTCTTTTTCAGATCACCCAACACTGGTCAAATTTCAAGGAGAGAGTTCAGAACTCTTGTGGTCTTTGAAAAACCTGTATTCATTGAGCTCTGAAACAGCTCAGTTGAAACTGGTGTAAGTACGTCTTGGGGACAACACTACTCAAGCCACACTGTTACTTGCACAGACTTTTCTTAAATAGCTGGGAAAAGAATTCAAGATGAATTATATAACTATATTTTACATGTAATTGAGAATATTTGTTAACACAACTACACAGAACACATCTGCCCCAAACATGACAAAAGTTTCTAAAGTTAGCAAAGTAACTTCTTCTTCCAGGAAAGACATGAATACAAGTGAACAGAAAGAACAGAATATGATGTAGAGGAAATGTCACACTTTGACTACCTCCTAAAATCTTATGTAGACACTCATACCTATTAAGGAAAGATAGCAAAATGGCAGTCCAGATGTAATAAATCGAAAGGGCAGGACCTTTTCTCTTTTTATGTTTTACCTGTAGAGAAGAGTACTACATGATTCAGTCTAGGAAAAAACTGTTTCATGCTGACAAGGTCATATGTTTCAAATCCTGGTATACTGCAGTAAAGTATTCTAAAACCATTCCACGAATATAGGATGAGGATTACCAGTTTAAAAATGTGACTTATTGGATCCAATTAATTGAAAAAACCCAATTCAAAACAGCATTAGTACTGAGACTGCAGGAAAACAATAGCTCTCAAACTGAGTTTACATGTGAGATCTGAATACGTGCTAGAGAGTGGTATATAGCTTCTGTGTCAAGTTAAAGGAATTGTGGTATGGAGAGGACAGAAGTTACATGATTTACGTTAATTACTAACTTCAGGTTTTAGCTCTGTGAAATATCTCTTGGATTAACTGAGGTTAAATTCAGGCTGTTAATCCACCTTAAAACCAAACTCCTAACCCACTTTAAAGTATTTATTGTCTCATGTTTGTCAATATGCATTAAGAAGTCAGCTGTGACTTGCTATTAGTTTTCACACCTGTATTTAAGGGGTAAGTATTGGATAAGGAGAGAACAGGTTGAAGAAAATATGGGTAATTTAGATGTTTTCAGAGGGACTAGGCATGATAGGCTGCATTTTAGAATACTGTATCAAACTGTCAATGAAAACTCGAAGCTGTAAGTAGCTCTCTCTAAAAAGCCATGGGAAATAAGAAAGGTACTTTTAAAAAATGAGAAAATACAGAAATGTAAACCAAATGGCATAAGTTCAATATTCAGAAAAAAACACTGGGATGGATTAAACTATTGATAAATTATAGACACATTAAAGGTAATATTCAGAACAGATCTGTCAATAATGCCAACCCAAAACCACACCAGAGTGAACTATAATGTATTTCTAAAATGTACTCTGAATATCAGAAATCTCTCTAAAATGTAGAGTGAGAGATATATTATCTGACATATATTATTGGAAGATTGGTTCACTGTGAAAAAAGTTTCCACTGAAAAGATTTAGAACATTAGTAATTCTGTACTATATTGTGCAGTTCTGTTTTTACAGTTTTACTTCGAAGTTGTCAGACAAGGAAAACAAGAGAAGCACTCAGATTACTTCTGCTTAGGGAAATGGGAAGAAGGACACGTTTGCTCATATCAGCTCAAAGCACTGAACATTGTAGAAGTTTGTGGAGACAAAAATCAGTTCCCTTCTCTAATGGAGAGAACTTCCATAAAGTGTATAGACACCGTGATACCCCTAAAGGAGTAGAAATTCAGGCTGCCCTTGAACATCTCCCTCCCTGAAGTTCAGCACATTTCAAGCAGAAAGAGCACAAGAGCCAGCTGACATTCAGTGATGGTTCACAGCACTGAAAAGCTACAAATGCCATTTCTACACAAGAACCTGACTAAGGAGGAAAAGAATGGGTTGGTTTCTCCCTCTGTCCATTAAAGCGTGACGTCAACGTAAGCAGACTATTTCTTATACAGTTGATTTCTCCCCTTTGTTTGCTTCTGTAACATGTTCTAAATGTTTTTGTGGTTCTACATTAAGTAACCAAGGGCTGTAAGAATTTTCATGAAACAAACCACAAATTCCACAATGCACATTCACACTTGATGTGCTTCACTCTGAGAGCCAATAAACTAAGAAATGAGGGGAAAAAATTACACTGTGCTGTTTGATCTTTGCACTCTGCTTATTCGAGTAGAGGACTTTTAAAATCCACACCTGGAGACAGTATTACTACACCACTCTGGTCTAAGTGTAGAAAGAGGAAAAGCCTCTCTTACAGGACTACAACACTGAGGCATATCTTTACAGTCTTATAATCATGTTATGATGATAAAGCATAGCAGAGGCCAGAGGTACATCATGCTTTTTTCACACTCAGACAATCTGAATGTTCTGTGTGATTGCTGCTGAACTCATCCTTATAAATAGAGTTGTGAAACAACTTGTTTCTACTGTGCCTTTGCTGTGAATGCTTCAGTATCAAGAATTCATTCAATTCGTTACCTGTGCTTTCTAAAACTAAAACCCAAAAGGCAAATTGCCACGGTTCTTCGCTTTTTTAGATACTACATTTAGACAGCAGCAAGGTTTTCACCTCATTTTTTTACATTGTGTTGTTTCAAGCAAATATCCAAAGTCAGAGGATGCACCATCTGGAAGGTAATTTGCCTAATTGGTGCTCCCTGTGGCTCTCTTGAATCAGGTGTTTTGGGATAAGCGTTCACAATTGGATTTTATGTGCATAGCACCTGGAAGGATTGTTTGACATTTGCATCGATAAAATTAGTAAAATCTATTGGAAGGAAGGCAAGCCTGAAGAATTATAAATGTCTTAATGTTACTTAATCTTAATATCCCAAACTCTGTAAAGTGATTTCCGAAAAGTTTCTCCTTCTTGCCTTTCCCATGTTGAAATTTAATGGTGTCCTTACAAAAATTGAAAGAAAAGGTAGGTAGAATGAGAAGATTTTAACATATTAATATTCTCACTTAGATCAAGAAAGTTCCCAGAATGCCACAGATATCTGCATTCTAACTATATCTAACAGATCTAAAAAGATACCTACACTTACATCTAGTACTTACATAATAGTAAAACAGATAAACCTTTATTTATAGTCTCTATTACTGGTGTTTTTAGCTCAAATATTTTAATCCTCATTATCTAGGGCACTGGAATGAACTTATCCTAAGCAAGCTGAAGAAAATGAAGTTATGGGTTTTGAGGAAAAAGAACACACTTCCTCCTATATTTCAATTTTATCTTTGACAATACATTTAAAAAATAAAGAAAATTAAAGTGAGTCTTTACAGAGAGTCCAGAAAATTAGCCTTGTATAAACTATTGTTCATTAATCTTCCTTCTTATTTGTTTAGGTAACAAGAACTCATATAACTCTACAACATAGTAGAAGTATAATTCTGGATTTTAGAGTCAGTTGGAAAATACGAGGTATGTTCTTACTGGTGTTTTCCAGGTCAGTATTTTAGAGAGAATGCTTGATTCTGGTGAGGTTCCTCAGGGAAAAAAAAAAAAAAAAAGTGAACAGAATCCTGCCTTGCTTTTTTTAGCTTACTTGCTTACTGAATTCCTCAGCAGCTGCATTCCTAAATCTGCAGTCCATGCCAAAGGCTGTCACAGGGTCAGGCTTTCAGTATCCAATGCTGCACAGGCATCCTGCTAGACCATGCTGGGGTTTCAGTCTCTCTTATATTCCAGTATATTTAGCTTTCACTACCAATGCATGCCTGACTGAGCATTCAGGATCAAGGCACAATTGGGACTCTTTGAACATTTTCACACGTGTGTGAAAGGAAATGTGATACATTGGCAATCCAGCAGGCAAAATGCATATTCTATAATGACAAATAATTACAGTGCAAAAAAAAAAAAAAAAAAAAAAAAGACTGTGGTCCTACCTCATGATTTGGTCATAATTTCTTCCAGGCACTGTTCATAACTGCAGGGATTCCTTCTGGAGCAGTGGAGAGCCATGTACCATACTACTGCCTTCTGAGAGTAGTATGAGCCCAAATAAGCCCACCTCAGCTGTGCCCTAGCCTGTATGAGAAAAAAAAAAAACAAACCAAAAACAAAAACCAAACCAACAAAAAAAACCCTAGCCACCAAAAAAAAAAAAAAAAAAAAGCCAACAAACCAAACAAAAGAAACCCCAAGTCAACATCAAACTAACAAACAAACAAGAACAACAACAAAAAACACCACCATCAAACTTAAGCAGGGGGAACCAAACTGCATTAAAAAGAAAAAAAATAACATTAGTTCAAATGTTCTAATTGTTCATTAGTTCAGCAAACCAAAATGAATCTTCACTTTCCCATAACTCAGCCTCCCTTGTTACACTCATCTTTTATTAGTGCTGTGTTCTCTATCAGTTTCTCTATCACGTTCATGATATTGCCTTCCCACGTTTCCTCGCTTTCTTCTGTACCTTCTCTTGTGCATGGATCATTTCTTGAAAAACACCACAGTTGCTCACAGTAATTTCTCCCAGTTCTGCCATCTGGCTAATTCTTTTGTGCTCAATCCTCTTATTTTCAGCTCTCCAGAGGAGAATTTCTTTCCCTAGATACTCATCTAGACAGAAAAAGGTACAGCACATAATCCACAAGCATACTTTGGTCCTGTGCTGCTAAAAGCTGGAAGGAACATGGGATCCATGAGGTAGCCTCTGCTTACTCACAAAACACTGCAGCACTGGCACTGAAAAGCTTCCTTACATGAAAATTTAGGATACCTAAACATACTAAAATACTCCAGCCCATTTCATTTAAGTCTTTGAAAACCATCATATTAATGTATCCTCTCTGTTTTTCTTAGTCATCCAATCCCAACTGTTCAGAACAAAAAAAAAATGTACCTTGCAATCTCTAAGAAATGGCTAACAATACTTTTCCAATGATTGTCTCTGTTGCCTGCAAAGATGCAGGAGTACATGAAATAAAAAGAACACTTGAGTAATAATGAATTTTTCATTTGTGGTACTATAATTCTGTCTTCTCCATTCCACATATTTAACTATTATTCTCACTCAAAGACTCTTCAAGAAAATCATTTATCTGCTGATTTCTCTACCAAGAATGTTCTACAATTTTGGGTACTAAATTAATAATGGAAATAAACTTATTTACTTCATACTACAGAGGTTAGAATTCAGAGTAATTGTAAACATTTCTTCCATTTCTTGAATTCACCTACAATGCACAAAATGCACTTGTCCTCTAAGTATTAGACACTATAAGTTCACATCAACAAAACCAATGTACTTCACAGGTCTTTCTCATGACATCTTTTCCTGTTCTTTCATATGACCTTTTATAGACTTTAAGCCTTTTTTTTTTCTTCCTCTTTCTGGAATTCTCCCAAGCATCAAGGTTAATGACTGTGATTTTCTCTTCTGCCATTTAGGGAGACTAAAACAAACAGATATGAGAAACTGCCAGGCATATTGATGAAATCAGGTAAATTTAGTCATCAGACACCACCAGGACTATTTGACAACAGTGCAATTGTTCTCCCTGTGCACAGCCTACCAATGTATTTCCTTGCACGGATGGCACAGAAACTCGGGGTTTTTAACTCCAGAAAAGAGAATTCCCTTCTGTTGTTCAAGTGGATCAGTATTATTACCGTGGGTCCCACAAAACCCAGGAAATATGCTTTGTCTCCAGCACAATATGCATTATTCACATCACCATCTATTTCAGTATTATTTTACAATATAATAGAACACTCTCAGAACCCTTGAGCCCCACAGACTTACAGATAAGGAGTATCATACTGTGAATGCATTGAAATGCATTCACTGCTCAAAACACAGGCTCTAAGATGATAAAAATAGGACAGCTATAGCTGTAAGGTCTTACAGTTTCTGCAGTCTTAAAGGGCAATTCACTGCATTTTTCCATCTCCTGCAGTATTTTACATCACTCAGGCTACAAATCCAGTGCAGTGCAAGGAGGTTTGGTAACTGTCTGTGCAAATACAAATACAGTAGGAGAGGGAGGAATATACTTTGACTCACGCCTTTGGCTTGGGCACTTTTCTCTTGGGAACAGTTAGGAAAATGTGACAAGATTTATTAACATAATAGTACATTTATACCATATAATAAATACAAGCACAAACTAAAAAAAAAACTTGAGAATTTTCAGCATTCTGAAACCAGAAGTATGGGAATGTCAGCATACAGGAAATTTGGAAATGGATTCTAAGTTTATTACAAAAATACTTAACAGGTCACACCAGCTTTGATACAAAAGGAAAATGTGCTGTAATTTATTTATTGTTGAAATGGCAAAAATAGCCTTAAGATGATTTAGCAAGTGAATTTCAAAAATTTTTAAATTTTAAAATTCAAAGAAGGGTGAAGATGGGAAAAAGACACCATGACAAAAAGGTTAATTTGGAAGGTCAAGGATTGCATCATTTTCTTTCTTTACACTTACTTTCCTTCAATTTTTTTTTAAATAATTCAAATGATGCCATTACTCTTAGCTTATGTGCTCATGGACTTTCAGATTTTGTTTGTTTCTCCTCTGCAAAATTTTTCAACACTCAAAATGCTTTTGGTATGGAAGGGGTCTTGTTCATAAAATCTGAGAAAAATTTTCATATACTTTTCAAAATAAGGAGATGGTCTTGTGCTTTTAGAGAGTTACTTTTTTAATTTTGAAATCTGGAATTTTCACTTAATAGGGGAAAGTTTACAGAAATTTACGCAGAAATATTTCCACATAAAAGCTAGAATCCTATGCATGGGATAGAAATAAGAAGATAACATTAAAATAATAAAATTTCCTCGCCTCCCCAAAATAAAGAGAGGATCATAAACTTCAGCATATTAAATTTAAAAATGTAGTGAGCAAGGCTGAAAAAGAATTTGAGGAACAAGCAGATAGAAGTATCAAAACTAGTTCTATATCCTTCTTCTAACATCTCAGGAAAAAAAAAGCCTGCCAAATTGTGTATAATGCCAATTGCTATTCATGGCATAAAGGCAATACAGGGAAAGGACAAGATTATTGCTAAGAAGCCAAGTGAATTCTCTGAATTTGTTCTCTGAGGAAGAAGTCATCAAGGTCCTAACTTGGGAATCCTACAGAAAAGAGTACACACAGGCCAAGTGAAGGATAGCACACCACCAGAGCTAGACAGCACTCACCAGGGATCCTGAACTGAACTCAACAATTTTGAATTGTTGAATTGTTCAATATTTCAATTTTGAAATATCAAAATTAACTACGTACTGCGTGATATAAAGGCATGTAAGTTTACCAATATAGAAATACAGTCCAGAGAAGAGACGGAAGGGTTGCTTCCCAGTAAGCTCATAATTAACCTGAATTTTGGTGAGCTGCAATTCAGTGACCTTCTCATTTTTGTGGAATCTTGTGAGCAATTTTCTTTGAGCTCCTCACACAGCAGAAGCAGCACTTGTCAACTTTTCTTTCCAGCAAGCTCCCCTGGATTGCTGCCCTAGTCTTCCCCCTGTTCACTCAGCTCTCTCACACAACTTCTGTCTCTGGAAATGCAGTATAATGGCACCACAGCTTCTCCCTCCTTGTTCCCTGATTTTAGTCCTCATCACATTGCTTGCTTTGAAGTCACCAACTCCACGCATGCATAAAAACCGTACAAAGCTTTTCTGCAACAAACATTAATATTGTAGAAAACTAACCTCATACCCTTTATATTCCAATCTTAATAATCTTCCAAAGCTCTGTGTAAAATACATTTTGTTATATTAGAATTCCCTTATCTCTGTTTTTCTTTCAGCTGTCCTCTGTATATACTATATGCCAGCCAACATTTAAATAATTAACTAAGGATAAATTACCGTATTTCTTCCCAAATAAATAGTGGAATGCAGTCCTGCTAAAACTATAGGAAAAAGTTACAAATTATAAGCCATTTCACAGTATGGATGGTCATAGTTACCAGAGTGTATATTGAAAAAGAATATATAAATACATAGCTAAAAATGTAGAGAGCATCAGTGCAAAATTATCCTTAATATCATATATCTTTTATGCAATATATTTACAGAAAACTTTCTGGTGCTCGGCATTTTTCTAAGTGTTGAGCATCTTAACAATTTATGATTATGAATAATGTAATTCTAATATGGAATAGTTTTTGTAAGAAGGAAACAGAACCATTTTTTTGCTTCTTCAGCATTTATAACTACTCTCACTCAGCAGAGGAAGGATGAAACAAATCCTAGCATATAAGTGGCCTTTCAAATAAGTATAGCATCTGCATAGTCGGTACTTTGAGATTTGATAGCAAGGAGATACTCAAGGACAGAGTTATTTGTTGTACACATAATAGCAATATTAAGTCCCCTACATAGAGCAAAGCATCCTGAAAATGCAGGATTATAAATATGAGAAAAAGAAAACAAACAGGGCAAGGTAAATACAAATTTTACACATACACACATTATTAGCCTCTTCTGTCCAACACTTTACAAATATTGCAGATGCATTGCTAGTGCATTGTCCTTCAGATTCCAATATTTTTTCCCTTTCAGTTATTCTCTGCTTATCCACTGGTCTGGTTGATACACTTGTCCAGCCATTTCCTGAACCTGACCAGTACAGTCTGTCCTGCCTACCATTAGCAGTCCAGCTATCTATATTTTCAGTACTAAAGATAAATGGCTTTATTCCAATTTTCACTGTCAGACAACAGTCACAGTCCTTGTGAAGGGCTGCCTTTCAGGCATTAATTTAAATTTTGCTAATATAAAATGAAAAACTTTGAGGATTCCTCATGAATAAAGGAAACATACATATGTAAATCTCGTAATTGCTACTTTGAATTAGGTATGGATGCTTGAGGAAATGTTACACTGGAAGAATACTTATTTTCTGTTTGCTGTGGAATTTGGTTTTCATTGGTGCCAGGATGAGAAAGATATTTCAATAACGAGGAAGGATTTCAATATCCATGAAATACATCCACTACAGGCATGTTTATAGTCTGTATTTTTTAATATCAGCTCTGTGTCGGGAAGTAAAACTTAACAAATATCATTCATGATTTGGCACAGGTGCTGTTCAGTACAAAATGCTGCCTTCACTGACAGCTGCTTTGCAAGCACATGGAGTCCATGTCAGAGTCTGTGAAGAGTAGAAAATATGCTTCCTAATTTATTGTCTTTAGCTTCACTGAAAGATCGCAAGACAAATTAGATTTTCCAATTTCCTTCAGGGAAAGCAGTGACATTTTCTGTTATCCTTTAAGCACTTAGAGTATATGAAGAACAGAGAAGTCAATAATCTGCAGTAGCTATGTCATCCAATATCTAATTACCAGTGCAGTATTTAGTACTACACTACCCTCTTCTCTAAATCTTCCATGTAATGGCAGATTTTATAGGCTTTTAAACTTTAGGGGGTTGCCATAAAAGAGTGCTTCCTGAAATTAAATAAAATATTCTGTATTTTAAAGTACTCTCTGAAACACAGATTCAGAACACTGATTATTTTTTGTTTGCTAAGAAGAATTGGACAACAGCCTCGGAACCATCCACCCTCATGTTTTTGACAGAGCTTTCCAATCCTCTTTAAAACATGGTAGCACAACCCTTCCCAAAAATTCCTAGTCTTTCTCCTCAGAGTGAAATAAGAAAAAAAGAGCAACAACTCAAACCCAAACAACAAACAGAAAATCCAGCCAAAACCACTGTTTGGAAATGTTGGAAAGTGGGGCTGTGTAACCTGGCAATCAGGACAACTCCTCAATCAATAACAGCATAGAACTACACAGGCTCAAGGGTTTCAATCAGCACAGGAAACACATGTTAATTTTATTCCTCCCTTCCCCCCAAATCCAAAATGCCAGGTTAATGGAAAATAAACAAGAAAACTCATGAGGAAATCCAGACAAAGATATCAATAGAAGTTTTGCCTCTCTTGGCTGCTTGAATATTTTAAAAATACAAATAAGGCTATAAAGAAGCAATGGTCACATTTTCCTAATAATCTGAAAGATATTTTATTGGTTTTTTATATGTTAAATATATTTAGTAAATTTCATATAGATTGAAGCTGTTTTCTCTCTTAGACTTGAGAGATTATTTGCATTAGTAATACTATGAAAATTATCTTGAAGAAGGTAGATCGGGGTACTTGGATTTGAAAAGACTGAGATAGAAACATTGGAAATGCTTCAGGATTATTTCAAAATGCACAGATAATCTAGTGATCTATTAGAATTATCTTGTAACAAGCAGTTTTGAAAGCATCAACTTTGCTGTGATTTCTGTGTAATTAGAAAGCTTTAGGAAGCTTATTAACTAGGTATACAGTCAGTCAGTATTAAACATTTTCCTAAACTCTTCCTAAACTCTTAAGTATTTCACCTGGCTGCCAAGCAACAGTACAGCAACATCTATTATTTACATACATACAGTATCTGCAAAAATTTAATAAAAGATAAGTCTTCCTTATTTCTCAGTAGGAAACTGTAAATGTGAAACAATAATAATCTTTACTTTTCAGACAGTACCTTGAAATACCTAAAAAATGCTGATTTTTTAGTCTTCTGAACACTATATGGAAGGTCACATTCTACATAACAAGTGAAAATGTTTTTCATATTCTGGGGTGTAAATGGAACTGCGTGTGGGCTGGATGAGTTTTGGCATTCATCTCAGAGCTTAGCATGGCAGTCAGAACTCAAGAATCACTTGTTTAATTGTTCAAATGAATAATTTTCCTCCCTCCCATTATGATGGTGGGTTTGGTTTTTTTCTCAGCTTGTACACAGTATTGCATTTGAAGCATTGAAAAATATTTAGATTGAAGAAGAATTTCTTAAGGGACAAATTTTTTTTTTCTTGCACTAGCAAGGAACATCACGATTGAGGACAATTGCCTGACCTGTGTTTCAACCTCCCAACAATCACCACCAATATTTAAGTGTGGTTTTAAGAAACCAATTACATGATTGTCACTTGTTTCATTGTTTGCCACAGATAAATTCTGTCATCTTGTTCTACAGCACTGATCTACAACACCCGGTCTTCACTGGAGCATCAGCCTGACATCTCACCACAGTTGAAAACGATTGCTCAGAAGGATCCTCTGCACAAAGGCTGGCTGTTCATAGCTATGGCAAAAAAAATCCACAGATTCTAAAATCTCCCACCTCCTTCCTTTCTCTTATTACATAGCTCTATGAGGGGGAATATGTCCAAGAGAAAAGTTAATTAACCTTTCCGTTTCTAAGCAGTTAGAGATCTGAAGAGGATATGAAAATCTTTTTCCAGCCTTGTGTGGAACCACAGACAGACAGATTCAGAAAACAAGACATTCATAGCATGAGGGACTACACATGGTCAAAATAATAATGTGAAGGAGCAATAATTCTTTCTGAGATCACTTAGTGCCATTTACAGTAACGTTTAATGAGTAGTGTGTTTTAACCCAATTCAATTTGAGTATTCATTAGGAGATGTATTTATACTGTATATTGTTTCAATTTCTAAGTTGTAATGATCATATTATTAATTCTGGTTAGGTGCCTAACAAAGTGAATGATACAGCTGGCAAAGGGGAATTAGTCTGTTTTTATCTCTGTAAAGCACACATCAGAATACAAGAAGAGGAGATCATTTTAGATAAATCAATCTGTATGCAGTGCACATCAGCAGCAAGAGCATAGTGCCACAGCCAGTTTGTTAGCTAAGGATTATCAGATTGTATATCCTGTGTCAGGAAACATACCAAATAAATCCTCATGCTGATTAAAGAAATAGACCATCAGACTCAGAATTCCTGTTTCTAGTGGCTGACTCCTCAACAGAGTCCATCTTAAAGTTGCATGTAGCAGCTTTTTTATCTGCCTAAGTTTGTTTGCATCTCTGGATAATTCACATGAGAACAGAAAGCAGAGAATGCCATTCTTTGACAACTACATTTTAGAGCATTTAGCTCATTATCTAAGTCACATTGCAAACTGTTTAACCTACTTGCAAAACAAGTTATAAACAGAAGCATGAGAAAATTACAAGAACAGCATTCAAGAAATGAATGGAGGTTTTGTATTTTTATTATTTAGCTGGTATTGTAGCTTTGTTATTAGCTACATATTCAAAATTACACTGGGACGATGTGATTTTTGTATTTGTGTAGGAGTCATTGATTGAACTATAATAACAATAATAATAATAACATAAAGAAAGATGTATTATTGCATTCAATTGATGGTCTGTCAAATAAAGACTGTTGCACTCCTAGCATCCTCAAATCTGTTGGATCTGTTACCAAGTTCTACAAAAGCCTGAGTCCAAAGTAAGATCCTGAAAAGGATTTGGATCCGAACACAATCCTTCTAGGCACTAGACAATATATATTTATATTGGATAAGTAGTTTTTTCTTGTAGTACTGAGGATTCCACCAGATACACTCCCCTAATACCAAGATAAAGCTTCATCACACTCTTATCCCTCATTTCTTGGCAAAGTAGTGCCCATGTAGAATAGCTGCTTTATAGGAAAAAAAAAATTTAAAACATACCAAAATTCTGTTTCCATGCATGTTCAGAATTCAGATATAAAAAACACAGATCGTCTTAATCTGAGGTCTGACACCTAGAAAATGAGGTCAAGAGCATAAGTTTCTTTAGCTTCAGTATATCTGAAATCTACACTGTTTATATTCATTGTGGGCATTTAACCAGCACTTTACTGTTGCTGCCAATGGAGGTGGTGATAATGCACACTGTGGCTGCAGAATCAAAAGAAATGAGTTTAATAACTAAATTTTAAACTTTCCTCATCAGAATCAGATATTATGTCATGAAACATCAGCTATTCAGCTACCCTCTGGTTACTCTTTACTTGGACTTTGTCCAGAGAACATTGCAGGGCACAGGAACACATGACAGGGAACAGAGCACCTTCCAATTTTGCTTTGTTGGTTCACAATTATTTTTCTGCTCACATGATCAAAACGTTTAAATGTATAGGATGATATAAACCACATAGAGTTCTTTCCTTGCCCTGCCAAAACACAATGCTTATAGGAGTTTATTATTAATAGTTTTTAGTAACAGCAATGGCAATATCCATTACAGCACAGAGAACGTAAATAAAATCATCTGCAAACTGTGTTTAAAGATTTCAAATTACATGAAAAATTTAGATGCTAAAGCGAGTTGGTGGAGCAGATATTACGAGATTTAAGTTACCTTGTTCTATAAACACCAAAAAACCAGTACTTTTCTGGCAAAGAAACCCCCCATATTGCTGGGGTTTGTTTTAACTAACACCTTTACAATCCTCTTCATGTGATACACTTTTTTGAAATCTGGAACGTTTTTCACTGTGATTTTATACCATCCCCAAGCCATTGACATTTCTTCAGTCCCTGAAACAAAAGAAAAATGGAAACTTCAAATCCAAAAGCGTATATATTTGAAAAGGGAGATGACAAGAAAATCCATGGAAAAATCATTTGGTTCTTTGCCATTGTATCAATATTCATTGAATGTTTTGTGATAGAGAGATGATGAGCAGCCCTCTGTGAGGGCATAGGACAGACAGATGAACAGGCAAAAACCCCTGTCATGGAGAAATATTTATCTCTGATGACAAAGATATTCATAATGGTAAACAAATTTCTTCTTATCTTATTGTAACACATGTATTCATTGCTAAAGTAGCACACTTTTGACATAGCCATTTAATTTCTTTTTAAATTTTATTCTTATCTTCTTGGCTTCATAGGTTTAAATTCTGTTTAAAGTTACAGAGCTCTGGTAAAAATATTCATCAAGTTTTAATAAAACTACTTTCATTTTCTCTGAAAAGGGTCTAAAAGTCACCTCCTTAAAGTATCTGAAAACATTTCTAAGTAATTATGTATAGTCTCAACAATAAAAATACTACCTATGGACCTTTGCTTAGCCAAGAAATTTAGATCAATTTCTCAGCAGTCGAGAACAAGAAGTGGAACTGCAGCTGTTAACCAAGTGATTAAAGCAAGTGTGGGAGGAGGCACTGTATAAATCCACTACCCATAATCTCTGGTGGTTCAGAGAGACTGAATTTGCAATAATGGAAAACATAACTGTGTCAGCTTAACTTGCACAGAATCAATATCTTCCTCGTTAATCAAACACTCCCCTATGGTGCAGTACTGAAAAAGGAGGGCATTCTCATATATTTTTCCCATAGCACTACAACTGCCTATTTTAAATTCTTTTAGAAAGACCAGTATCAAAAACCTTTTCTGTCTGCCCCACTGGCCTCATATTTGTGGTCCATGAAGAAACTTGTTATCACTCTGATAGGCTGGCTGGCTTCTTTCCTGATGAAAACTACAGCAGCTGCTTTAACACTTTAACATTAATAATTTTGTTCTTACATTGCTATGAATCAGCTTAGTTACAAAGAACTACAGAAATATTACACATTTTTATGTGGTAGTCTTTAACAAGAATACAGCTGTCATTCCTTTACTTCAATTACTCTCTAATACAGTGCTCAACATTTACTTCTAAACTAATTCATATTGCTAATTAACAAATATTCATATTTGGCTAAGATGATATTGTTTCTTAAAGATCTTATTTTATTTTTTTTCAACTGTCTATTCATGCTCTTTTTAAGTTCTCTCAGCCTATCCTCACCAGGTCTATATTGGAAAAAACCAGACCTGAAAACCTGATTAGAATGGTGCTGATAACACCAAGATTAAGGGTTTGATCCCTGTATGGGCTATTCATATAAAGAGTTGGACTTGATGATCCCTGTGGATCCTTTCCAGCTCAGAATATTCTGTCATTCTGTTCTGTGATTACAAGGAGATCCATGGTGCTATTAAATGTAGAGCAACAAATTTTCTCTCTCCATATGATGTTTTAAATATTCTATTAAGTTAGCAAGTTTTCTATCACACATATGGTTTTTTCTCTCTAAGCAATTTTCACCCATTTAGTAGGACCTGGTTTTCCATGACAAGTATATCTACCCATGGCAGTGATATTACATATTTTAATATAATGACACTATGAAATTAAAAGATGCTGTCACCTGATAAAAGCAAAAAGTGGCTCTAAGAAAACCTATGAAGACACAAAGCGTCCCCTTTTTTGTCAGGGATCAAAAAAACTGGAGGAAAAAAAGAAGAAAAAAGAAGAGACTGTATCAGGAAGGAAATTTAAAGAAAAACAAAATTGACAAAGGTACTAAGGGAAGTTTAATGGGGTCCATTTCCCTCCACATAAATATGTTACCCTGGATATATTAAAGATCTATATATTTCTATTACAAAAAGTAAAGAATCACATCATTACAGGAGACTGACTTTCCAGAAATAGATTGTATAATAATCCTAGATACAATAGGTAACAGATTTATTTATCAAAGAGTTATTATAGAGAACAACACCGGGGAAAGAATGACTGGATGAAAAGTGCCTATTAAAAGAGGATTTCTAACCATCAAAAAAATGGAATGGAATGGGAATGGAATGGAATATGCTTCCATTCACAGTATTGAGGAAGGATTTGGTGGTGGGAATGGAAGTGAACATTTCTCATTTTAATTGAAAGCTGCTCTGAAAGGGTGCAATTGTTGTTTGAAACCTGTGGTCTCCAGCAGCTCTTACAGCATTTCTGTGCAGTCCGATACTGAAAATGGATGATTGCAGTTTTCTACTTTTCTCTGAAGCACTCACTGACTTAGGAAGCATCTAATAATAGAAACAAAATATTGTCATTTCGTAGTAGCCCTGTATCTAAAAAAACCCCACTACTTTTGCAATACCAATTCAATCTGTTTGTTCATCATTACCCTCTTTTAATAGCATGCAAACAGGCTGACTTGATGAAACAGAAGTGGTAAGTTTGGGCATTTTAACTTTTTAAAAGGTGTGGCTTGTAATCAAAACAGTAAAAGGTTAGGCAGTGAATGGTATAAGGAAAATAAGGAAATACATATTGGAGTGTCCTGTTGATATATTTTTGCACATAGGCACTAATATATATTTCATAATATGCTTTTTCTTCCTACAGCATGGTTTTCATCATCTTTTTGTAAAAAACAGTTGTTGCAAAAATGAAAGTCTTTCAGAAATGTAGGTGCAAAGATGAGATTGTTATCAGAAAAATTATCAGCAAAAATCACAGGCTGTCTCCCACATTTGAAACTACTTAGTACTATATGGAAGGTGTCTAAAGGAAAACAAGCATTATGTTTCCTCCTCCTTTTACTGCTGCTGTGCCTCAGGCATATATAGAAAAAATACCGCTGAAGCAAGAAAATAATATTTTGGTTTAAAAATTTACTATGGCTATGACAATCAAAAAGATGTTCCTTATTAATAGAAGATAAAAGATAGACCATTGTGATAACTAGGAAGGCTAAGAAAGTATTTATAATATAAGACAGTTAATAATGATAGTTTCTTCTCATTTTTTTTTCATATATATACATTCAATTCAGAATGAAACTGTTTTCATTTTTCTTTAGATTTAGCCTAAAGAAAGATTGAAACTAAATTCAGACTGCATCTTAAAAGAAGATCAAACATGATGATAAATCCATTTAACTCACAAGTGATCTTTTTCATCAGACAAAGATAACTTAATTTCAGAGCCTACAGTATGTCTAGTAAGGAAATAAAATATTTTCATGCACAGAAGGATCATATCTCACAGCAAATGCAATACTTGGATATGTTCTGTTCACATAAATGCACTCATAGATCAAATCCTTTTAACCAGGAGTATCTGTTGCAGCTCTGTGTGTGTGGGCACAGAGCAGATACACATGAATTAATAAACATAATATCTTCACCTTTCTCTCAAAAATTTCACTCCATTTCTCACCACAGTTGTAAACAGAGCATTTCCAAATCCACTGTCATTGCCAGGCTGCTCTCTTTTTGCCGTAACACTTGTCCAGAGTGGATTCAACCCCACATTACTAAGAAGGCACCATGGTTTTTTAAGAGAAGTAGTGGAAGTCCAGTTTAAGAAAAGACTACAGGGCAACTAAGCAAAACCAGGCTCTGGATCTAGAGACCTGAACCCGACTTGAGCCGTATTCCTCATTAATTTATATAAATGAAATAGATCAAATATAGATGTTTCACAGTGATTGGATACAGGCACACTTTTTTTGTCAGACCACTCAAGTGAAAGTACAAAATTTTACTACACGTTAAGTATAGTATATTTATTAGGCTAACTCATCACTAACCACTTTTCCTCCATAAAATACCTAAAGCCTGCCATAATACCAACACTCCGCTCAAAAACAAAACCCAAAACAAGGTGCAAATAAAAACCACAAAAGAATACCCAAACAAAACAAAAATACCACAAAACCCCAAAAAACAATCAACAACCCCTCCCAAACAAAGGCAGGGTGAATGCTCTTAATCAAGTAGATACATGCAATTTATCTTTCTTCTGGTGTTGACTAGTGTGTAAAGAAAACTAGAGAACCCAAATACTACAACAGGCTTACATGGAAACATGAAAGTACAGACATTTAAAGAATGTCTGCAAATAACATTTCTTATTAAGTTCTAGAAGAGATCATAAGGAGATCATAATCTTTTCTATCCTTTGAATTGATGGAGTCACTCTCAATAGTCTTCCATAGAAAAGCCATTAAGATATGATCTGTCTTATTAATACCTTCCCTTCACAATGACATACCATCTATAGAAAGGAGTGGAACAAAGTCATAAGCAATCCTGGAAGGATCTGGCAAACTCATTACACCTACTTTTGTATGTTCTTGGACCTGTGTATTCTTCAGCTCTCCCATTAATACAGTCTCAGTCCTTTCCTTTGCTCTTTTCCACTGGTGGTGTATCTGTGAGATACAGAGTGAGAAGCCTTGAGGCAAAATCAAGAATTATGATCAAGTTAAGGTAGTGTCCCTAAACTCGAGGCCATAGAGACACTAATGTGTCTGCAGTAAATATGGCATGTCATTGTTTGGAATGAGACCTCGCTGGCATCCCCAGCCCAGAGCCTTGCCTCCCTTGACATCAAGTACTTTATCAGGAGCATGGTTAGCCATCCAGGCTACTGTCAACATAATTACATTGAAAAAGATCAGACAGCTGTCCATGAAACTGGGAGAATAATGTTTTGGTAGCCCCACTATAAATGAACAGACTTACTGTCTGTATGACACTGGTAAACTCAGAAAATAGAATGCAGTGGAAAAGATGTGTTTTGCTGTGTACGGAATTCACGTGAATAACAACTGGCTATACCTCCTTAGTTACCACACAGAACTGAATGGAGTATGTGCTCAAACACAATAAAATACCAACACTATTAAATGGCTTAGTGCAAAAAGGTAATTGGAGTGAGTGTTGTAATACCACTTCCATAAACACTGATTTATTTTAGGTTTATCAGTAAGCCTGTAGTTAAAGTGAAGGTACCTCGTTTGGATGTGCACAGGATGATACATAAGCATATATTTGCAACATATAGCTATTAAGATTCCATGGAAGTCCATAAGGCCTCTCTCAATAATTCTCCATGAAGTAGCATTGAGCAGAAAAGTGCATTACAGTAAGATTCCCTGGGCTGCAAAATGCTTATTTTGTTTCTTATAAATCACAGAAACTATTTCACAAAAGAAATTAGGTTGGAAACTTGGTTTGAAAATAAATAAAGAATTAAAGGAACTTGCCACTTTACTTTTTTTTCTTTAAATTATACCTATAGCATGTGACTATACTGTTATCCACATTGAGATTTACGTACTTCTAATCAAAAAAATACAAAAGGGGGAAAAATCCAAACAAAAAACCAAAACACCCTTCTAATGCTCTCTTATTTAAAGTTCTTGTTATGACATATTATCTTATTAATAATAAAACATGGACTAAGAATAAAACCTTCCAACATAAATTCTTCTCACACAATCTGTATTTTCTCATTAGTCTGTTTCACACTTTTGGGAAACTTAAAATATCATTTGAAAAAAATGCATCCTTTCCGGTTACAAGATTTTTTTAATATTGCTTTTTAGTTTAGGAATATATGCTGATAATGTGGCTTGGTGCAACTGAATTAGTTTTAAATAGGATACTTGTTTCAGATAAAAATTATTACATGGAACAGGTATAAATAGTGGTTGCTTTTGTTCTTCAAAAATTCCAGGATGAAATATTCTTAACTGACTTTAGCCAGTTATTCCAGCTATCCCGTTATTCCAGTCATTCCAGCTATCAGCATTAGAGCACAGATGGACATTTTCATGTTCTGGAATCCTTGGTATTCTGTAATTTCCAAGAATAAAATCACTGAAAAAACTTCCAGATTGAGAAGTATCCTTGCAGTGCCCTAAAATAGAGTATGAATTTATCATTTGATTTGGAAATTAATACAGCCATCTCACTGTGACCAGTTACTGCATCCCCTCGACCCTTCCAGTTCTCTTTGCTTTAAAATATTTTTATGGAAAAATATCAAAATTACAAGCTACTGTAGGAATGAAGAATTCACTCAGAAAAGATAAAAAAAAATCTGGTATGCAAGCTGCAAATAATCATTACGTGCTTTGACAAACACCTCTTTCTCAGTCTTCTTACTTTTTCTGATCATCAGAAAAGATAAAATAAATGGTTTGTGATGTTCCAGTAGTACAAATATTATGGGAAAACTAAAAAGGGTGATATATTTTAAATCAGTGAAATAAAGTGTAAGTACATTTATATTTCTACTAAACAGACTTTGTTCCTCTCTATTCTCTTTCAGTCACTTATCTAGGATTTGAATTTATTATTCTAAGTTATACAATTCCCTTTTGTAATGCCACTTCTTTTCCTAATTTAAGGATGAGCAGTAATATTCAAGGGTTCTCTTGAGCTCTTATTCTAACAGAATTGATTTTGGCACCATGGCAAGAATGGTAAGAGTCCTTCCAAGACAGCTCTGTTTTCCAAGATATGAATCATAGAGATAAGGAACAAAAACTATTTTTGCTTCATGAAGCCAAGTACAGAATCAACATCTCAAGCATTAAGTGTCACTAACCTACAAGTAATTTAAAAAGCATAGTGTCCTGGTTTAGGGACTTTTAATTTTCTTCTACATTTCTGTTTTTTCCCCATAAATCCTTCTCCCAGGAAGGCAATGAAGTATCATGTACTTGCCCTTAACTGAGAAAACTATGGAAACTACTTTATCCTTATCCATACTGCTTCCATTCTGTGACAAGGTTATTGCCAATTTACATTTGGCCAAACCTTTTGTGACAAGGTTATTGCCAATTTACAAACTGCATAACAGTATTCACTCTCAAAAATGTAAATTTGGGAGCAAACTTTACAATTCCCAGTAGAAATTCCTTAGATCTGACCTGAAGGCAAGAATCAGGAAGACAAGCTCTCTGTAACCATAATAAAATCTCTTGCTGCACATAATAAGATAGTACTCAATTTTAATACTTATACTCTGAAAATTCTAAGAACAAAAGCCTTTGTAGTGCACAGTGTAACTACGGAATCTTCTAGCACTCTGGGTCAGCTCTAATTGAGGTCAATAGGGACCTTCTTAAACTGGAGAGGATTATGTCCCAAGTCAGATTTGACTCACTATTGCCTTCAGAAACCCTGGAGTTCGAGAAGTAAAAGCTTTGAAGCTGAGCTTTTTCAGCCTTTTCTGCTTCAAAATCTCCTTTTGATACAGCACTTTTAAAGCACTGGAATAGTTACAGCCCCAAAGCCTCCCTGTAAACTTTGGGAACTGAGAATCCATGGCCTGCCAAACTATTAATAAGTTCAATATAACTAATTCCATTCTTTAACTTTTAATAAGCTAATTTGTATGCAAAGGGAGGCATTTGCATAGCAGCTTTTACTGTATTGCACACTGTTATATAGTAGTATATGGAAATATTGCTTCTTGCATTTTGCTATTTTGTGACAAAGGAATGAAAAGCAGAAGCCAGTGGTTGTGGGTTTTAGGCAAAAGACTAAGAGAAAATGTACTGTCTTTGAAGACATTTGCTATAATGATGACTGATGAAATAGTGTGTGCTAATGGAAGACATATAATAACAAATTCAAGACCAAAATGGAAACATTAAAACATTACTTATGGAAACAAACACAGCTGAAAAGGTGTATTGTTCTTCCCCCATGAGAAACTGCAAAATTTCAAATGCCAAAACAATGCACTAGAACATAATATTATAACTAAAAATGTTTCAGACAACAAAATAAAATATTTAGGAAACAGTCCCATAGTGCCTTACAAAAAATATTCTTCAACCTTTTTGTTCTTGCTAAAGCACTGCAAAATAAATGAACTTATGGAATCTTTGCAGCATGTCATGGGAAACAATCTAAATTGAAAATTGGGTCTTTAGGGACAAGCGTGTGGGACATAAGGCACTTGAACTAATTCATGTGAGATATTTCGTGGTATTTCTAACTCTCTTTTTGACTGGTGAGGGTGGGAGGAGGAAAGGAAGGAAGCACCAAAGAAAAATTCTGTATCTCTTTTCTTCTAACAAGTCAAAACATTTCAAATGAGATATAGTAATTTTAAAAAACTACTTAATTCATTTAAGAGACAAAATTTCTATTGCAAACATTCTAGTGCAATAATGCCCAGCCATTTCTGAATACATTTGAGGCTGCTTTCTATTTACTACTTTATATTTACTTCATTAAAGTAAATTATTGTATTAAACTGTAATTTTACAACACATTAAAATCACATATGTTAAGCAGTTTGTTTTATAGACATGACAGATGCACAAAGATAGACCTGAAGAGACAAAAATGAAAAAATAATTTCATTCATGAAGAACCAAGTATTTTAAGGTGTCTTTTCTAGTCCAAGTGATAACTAGCTCTCCTAAAACAAGTATAATTTTTACCTCTGGCAACAAGGGACAGTTGGGATAGATATTTTACCCACACCCATGCAACCAAGTAATGCAGCCAAAAGTATATTCAGTCTCACAGACACTACAGGAATAAAATTAATTTTAAAACAAAACAAGACAAACAAAAAACAAACAAACAAACAAAAAGCTTGAGCTTCTTCTCCAAAAGAAGTCAAGTACTTCTTCCAGGCTCACATCTGCCAAGTTCTCAAGACACACATGAAGAGCGCCTGGTGCATAGACCAAAAAAGTAGAAATTCGTTTTCCAGTATGCCATTAAGAACTAGTCCTCACCTAATTTTAGCAGTATTCATTTATCTGCATTTTGAAGCATGTTAGGATTTCTGTATTCAATTTGAATATCTGTATGGTTTAAAAGATATGATCTACAACAAGCCATTGATACTTAATGACTTAGAATCTTTTTTCCCTGTTTAAGACCACGGTATTAACAGAAAGCCAACATTGGCTGTAGTCTTCAAAAAAACATCCCAATCCAAACAGAACTAGGAGATCTGCTCCCAACTGATGTAAAGCTAAATTCTGTGTTAAGTCTTCAAGAGCTTGTGTGACAAATAAAATCTGGTAAACCAGCAAATATGAGAGGATCTGCTAAAAAGACAAAAAAAAAAAACCAAAAAAAACAAACCAAACCAAACCAAAACCAAAAAAAAAACCCAGAAAAGAAGCAGGCTTCTATGCAATACATT
Organism: Brachypodius melanocephalos; assembly: GCA_013398615.1. NCBI lineage: Eukaryota > Metazoa > Chordata > Aves > Passeriformes > Pycnonotidae > Brachypodius > Brachypodius melanocephalos. Next base: position 20,484,756 of record VZSR01003049.1, read on the forward strand.
GACATATTACCAAGTTACACTGTTCACCAAACTGATGTGAACAAATTGGTAGAGATAGGTAGGCAAACTGAATTTCCTCCAGGCTTAGAAATTCAGTAAATTCTTCAATATCATTGCTGAACTAAGGGTACTGGATCAGCAGCCCACCTTCTCACTGTGCACCTTGGCTGTTTGACAAGAGCTGCCAGCAGGATGAGGAGGACAGCTCTTTTTTTTTCTTTTCCCTTTAATTCCAGCCTTTCTTCACCTCCTCACTACAAGTGCCAGCACAAGGTGACAAATTACAGAACTGGATTGCTCGCCTAGCTGGAAGCTGTGCTAGACCATCCACAGCCCTGCTTGAGCCAGTCCAGCAGCTGTCCATGTCAGAAGGCTGGATCACACCTAGGATGAGAAAGGGGCAGGTGCCAGCCAGCAAATTCATGGAAACAAGGTAATGTTACTGAGGAACAACTGCAGAGAACTACACATAGCTTTACTTAACTGCACCTTGGGGAAGAGTGATCAGTGTCCAACTGACATTCTATGGACCAGATTTCTGATTTGGTTTTAATGGGACTCCTCCCTCCTTTTACTTTTTTTTATTCCCACATACCCACTTGAAGTCCTGCAGCTATAACAAAGTAAGCAGACAATCACAGCCAAGTCCAGAGCCTCAGTGAAAACACCTTGAAATGTCAAGGTCTTACACGCGTATATAAGGACTAGATTCCCCACACACATATATATCCACACATTCCATATCCAGACATTTGTCAAACCTCACCAGCATCTCTTGAAGGGAAAAAATCTGCTATTCATGCTCTGCCTTTACCTAGCATATAACATTAAAATCAGAATGCACTGGAAAATGACATAGTGACCCATCTCTAATAATGTGGCCAACAAATTCAAGCCTTAAATTCAAAACTACTTCAGACTATCATTAGCACAACTACATCGAGAGCTCTGAACTGTTTATTTTGGTGGAAATGTTAATAAAAAAGCTACTAGCTTTTTATTAAGCCCTCTCAAACTCACGTAGAGGAAGATCTTAACAGTTTTAATTATGAAGTCCCGTTGCACAAACCAAGAGAGAAAATTTTCCAGAGAAGACCCAAAGTGCAGCATCACACCCCAAACCACTGATACTCCTTGTCCTTTGAGAATGTAGGGTGGAACACATCAGTTTCTTAGATCGAGACATAAAATTCTAGATCTCCTATACTGCTGGTTTAGCACCAAATTCACAGTACATGAGGTCCTGAAAACACAATTTTCAGGATATTTCAGGATTACTTTGTAGCTAGATACTTTATCTTAAGACTATCAGCTTTTCCAGGGATTGCTAATACATGAGCAACAATCTCCAGAAACAACTACTTACTCCTTGCTGTTTTGGCAAATAAATTTGTTCGGAGTGTACCACATTGGTTGTGCCCATAGACACAAAGGCATTTTCCTGGTGATTCTTACTACAATTTCAGTTTCAGGCACGGACTCTCTGGTTTTGCCTATACTCAGCTAAAAAAAAAAAAAGTCAAATCAAAAGCCACATTAAGAAAATCCACAGCCAGTCACTACAATTTGACTTGAACAAAGGTGTTGTGAGACACTACTGATATCCAGAAATTCATACACCTATGAGTATGGATAATCTGGAGAAATAAAAGGTAAGGAAAAAAATCCAGAGAACCAAGCAAAAGTCACATCCTACTAAAAGTATAAATGAAAACTGAAAGGAGATTATTTAACCTCAGCTTTCAAACTTCTTGACTTTTTTTCTACATACAGAGACAATGCTGAGCATCCATGACAAAAGCATCCACGCATAACTAAATAATTTATGGTACTGACAGTGACACTAATGTGACTTTTATATAAAAAAAATCGATTAGACTGCTCCTGATAAAGATAAAAGCAAAGCAAAACATCACCACAACCCACTCCCTGAAAAAAGCCCCCAAAAATACCCCACCCAAATCACTCAATAAAACAATTCAAACCCAAACTAATAAAAATTAGTATACCTAGTAATAATCTAGTAAAAATCTTCATTTTGGGGTATGCAATAATTGAATTCTGGGGAAAATGAAGAAAGGAAGAGGCCACTCACATGTAAACAAGGTAGCTATTAATAAGTTAACAATTTTTTACTTGATACATTTTAGTAAAATTTGTGATAAAAGTTTCATAGTTTGCATCATTCTCTTTAGAGATTCAGAAGTTTGTTCAATTATTACTGTGTAAGTGTTGTCCTAAAGTGAGTCATCAAAAATTGTTCTCATATGCTGGTAAATTCCTTAAAAAAAATAAGAAAAGATTTAAAATACTGATCCAGTTAAAATACATATAAAGTCTTAAGCATTACTCCGAAGGAAGGTTATCTTCTAAGTGGAAATTCAGAATTAAATCCAGCAAATACTTTAGCAATGAGGTCATTAAACTACTAAAGACAGCTGTTCAAATGCTTTAGGCAAAGTGAGACAGTAACACACTGAAATGATGCGATCCCAAAATATTTTATTGCGTGAACAACACTACGCTTCAAGCTGAATTAAAAAAAAACAACATTTAAATACAATATTAAATACAGAATAGCTTGATTGTTACAGGTTGTTGTAACAGATTTGCAAAGTTTTGAAAAATCTTCAAAATATTATAAACCCATCAAAAACCAAATGCAAATAGCAAAAGGAAAACAAATCACTAAATAGCACACAAAGTGAACCTCTCCTAGAAGACTACTTCAGATGACTTTTGTGATGACCTTAACTCTGGCTTGTTGAAGAGAATGCATGCAAACCTGATTTCAACCTGTAGGAAGATAGTTTCCTCCACTAGCAAAAAATGTTCAAATACAATGAAAAAGGTAGTAGAATGCTATTGCCATCAATACGTAAGTATTTAACTAAACTAAAGTTGTTTTCTAGTTCATGTTACATACTACAATTAATCAGATCAGAAAATTAATAAAAGCAGCCCAGTTTTCCTTGCCATGCAACAGAGTCTCCATTGGTCTTACTATGAAAGACAAGTGACAAGAGCTTGCAATAACGGAGTTTTTTCCTTTAAACATTCCCTTTTTGAATGATTCAAGATACACCTTATCATCAGAGGCATGGTTTTCTCTACATATTGAGTGGCACAGAAGGGCTCAAGAGAGAAATTTGTTCTCTTGTAACATAGGCATGGGCAAAACCGATTTCTACAGTAAGATTACCAAAAGGATAATGATGTGACAACTGTTGTCCTTAAACTGTTAAGTTAGATTTCACAATTTTTATTGTCAAAGTCAGCAAAATTTTATGATGTAGAAACATCATTTTCTGATTTTAGAAACTGTGAACATCATTGATTACAACTAAGTCAGTGAGGTCTGGGATTATACAAAACAAGGAAACAATCCTTAATTCGTCTAAATGCATTTGCAAGTATTCAATGAGTCCCTATCAATTAAAGAGCAGTTAAACTGAGTTTGCAGAGCAAGTGTGTGTGGATGAACATCACAGTCTTACATCATCTGGCAAAGGCACTGTAATTATAAAAGAATTCTCACTTCATTCATACATAACTTTCATCTCCATATAAAGTACATGCTTCATAAAATACAGTTTAATACTTATAGATCAGTAATGTTAATAAATCAAGCGTGACCAATAGCACAGAAATCCCTGTATTGATTTTTTGGTCTGAACATGTTTGTCAAGTCTCAATAGAAATATTTCTTGTTCTAAAAAGCAACTACAGAAATACACAAGTCATTTCAGGTCATGGTCCATGACTTTGTGCAACTAGTCCCAACTTAGTAGAAATACAAAAGAAAATAGATGAAATGTTTTAGCCTCTTGTGAATAATGTGCAAGAAAATGCTAACTTTTCAAACTATATTTTCATGAAAACACTAAAGACTGACATGAAATCATGAAGCTATTGGGTAAAACCTGGACAAAACGTCACCCTTTTTTTATTCTGCAGGTTTAAAAAATACTCAGAAATAGCTAACTACAAAACTGTAGTTGACATTTTTCTGGCATTAAACAGAAATCAAGAGGTTATTCTATTCTCCCTAAGTAGACAACAACCCATATATTGATACTACATAGAAAATGCCATAATTTTCTGCTTATATCAGTTTAGAAAAACACTTCACATGAAAGAAAACACTAACCCTACAATAGCTCACCCTACACACACCCCCCTCACTATCCTCAGTCTATTGTAAAAGTAACATTACTTTTTCTGGAGGCTGTGGTTAAGAGGGCCAGAAAAATGTGCGTTTGCTGCTTTATTACAAAAATTATATCAATTTCTTAACAAAAACTCAAAGCCATGACATCTTTCTTAATTCAAGGGGTTAATCTTCAAAAACTAAATACAGTTCCCTGATTTTTACTGTACAAGAATTGTGCTGAAGTCTCATAAAAACTTTCAAATAAGAGAAGGGACAAAAGGGACTGGAATTTATTTCAAAAACTGCAGAATTTACTTAGCAGATTACCTTTAGCAGATTTCTCTCAGCATAAAGAGAAATAGTACTGAAATTACATCAACTTTCACCCTCATATGAAATATTCCAAAATAACCTTGAAAATTACTCATTACCAGAAGGCTCAGACAAGTTCCATTAAGGGTTTCAGTTTCTGCAGGCTTTAATGTATTTCTCAGGCAGCACATTCCAGAAAAGTGCTGGTCATAACCATTTTCTCAAGCACTGCACTCACAGAATGCTTTGACACTACCCATGACAACACACGTGACTAAATCCATACAAGAAACACCTGGGCAAAACGCTCTGATCCTCAAACTCCCCTCAACACCACAACTGCACAAATGTATTTTGTGTGTCTTGAAATAAAATTGTCCCTGAAGCCCCATCGATGTATTTGCCAGCTAGATCCCTTGTCTGCTGAACTATAAAAGGTCACTAAATGACAAAATTACAGAGGAGAAGTCAAAAGAAGAGTCAGTAGACACAGCCACTGCCTCTAGGCCCCCTTCTGACCATGCACTACCTCCAGCACTCCTGCTGACTTTTTGCCAGCTTCTCAATAGGGTCTACCTGTCAAAAAAATGCCTCCTGGAAAAAATAGGGTGCCAGGCAGTCATTTTCCTCTGAAGTTATTACTGCTGAATATATTAGTCCTGATACATAAAAAGCTGTGAGCTTTTTCAACAACTCAAGAGTACACTATGCTGAGCAAATGTGGACATTTTTAAGAAAGGTAAAACTTCTGAATACAAAGGCTGTTGCACTATCCCTTCAAACCCTAAACGGTACACTGTTTCATCTGACTCCTCTTCTCCTCTGCAAGTAAGTGCAGTTCTACTTCTGCTTACATCTTCCACAATTACTATATTTACTGTCTTCATCCACCACATCAGCACAGTGCAGCAAGACTTTTAATGAGAGCACTTTAAAAACAACCACAATAAACCCCAAAAGAAGAAGTAAAGAGTCTCAAAAAATCAGTCTAATGGAATTTAGGGAAAGTATCACCACTAGTTTATCGTCTGACAATATTTTTATGCAACTGAAAAATACATGTTTTTTCATTACAGAGATGGAATGACAGTAAGCAATCTTGCCAAAGCAAAACAGATAATCCCACATCATAACATGTAATTAAAACCACATGGTTCCCATAGGAACAGATCAGGAAAACAAATAACTTGGTGATGGACACAGCAGAAGAGCACAAACAGAACTGGGTAACTCAATGCTCAAGAAATGTTATCTTGGTTGTAAGAGCAAGGCTTCCAGAACTTCTAAATAGTGTGAAGATATTCTAACAGTCTGACGGATGGAAAAGACGACCTGTGAGGTTCATGGGGTTTTTATATTTTAGAATTACTTAACAAAATGCATTATATGTGTGATGCACATACAGTAAAATAAAAAATTACAGCTATATTAAAGCACATCTCCTAGAGAATTCACTTTACATCCTTGCTTGAGGGGGATTTTCCCCCATAGATTCTTCTTCTTTCAGGCTGCTATGCCAAAGGGATTCATGCAGGAAAATAAATCCACACAGTAGTGCTCTGAACAGGATCTATTCTTCTGTACAGGTGGTACCTGTTCAGCATGTCTCTGATCAACTGGGTACCCACTCTTACGGGCACAAAATACAGTACTTTCAGATATTCAGATACATTCTGAAAGCATCATAATATCCAGTACAGATCCATCTTAAATAAGTATAGTTGATATTTGTAGAGTGTCACAATTTGCTGAAATCCCAAGGAAATATTCCAAATTAATTCTCTCTTAAAATGATTGGAGGAGGATGAGGATTGGGACCACTGAATTGAGAGAGGAGCAATAGGACAAGTCCAGGACAATTTAGCTGCCATCTGTATTTCAATTTTATAATCAAGTCAGTCTCGCAACATTATTAAATTATTCTCTTAAAGATTTCTTGCTAGTTTTAATAAACTAAAATGTGCCAGAAAGTTTAAAGAAAATGGAGGTATGTTTGGAATATTCTATTTATTACTTTATATACTTTATTGCTCTAGTGTGTATATAAAATACCAGTAAAGGTCGAAAAATGCAAGTGAGTTTGCAGTTCATAAATTTTAGAGATTCCTTTCTGATGACATACCTTTGTCTGACGGAAGGAGAGCAGTATCTTTGTGCAATGAGTTATCCACCTGCATAGCTCTGCTAAGGCCAAACAGTTCTGCAAGCCCTTCTCAGGAAATGTGAGCATTAGTATGCTTTTCAGACATTCAAGCCCTGCTGGATTTGTGAACTTACCCTTATTAGCTGGCTAGAAGCCTATTCAGCTCATCTTCTTCCTTCTGCCGTGTTTTTCACATCACTTCTGCAGAGAGGATAGCAAAGGTTGCTTCTGACAATACCAGCCACTCCAAGCCAAGCTGAGCTGAAGCTGCCAGCCAGAACCAGCAGAGATAAGCAAGAGCAGGGTCTGAAACCAGCAGTTTGATTTTTAAATGCTGCTATCTGCAGTATTTCTGGAAAGCTGAGCAGAAAGGCAGAAAGTAGAGCTCTCAGAATAAGCTGGAAGAAAGATGGGACAGGGATAGAAGGTTTATTCCACACTAATTTTAATTTTTGTGGATTCAAGCTCTAAAATTTAGACACTTACCTATAAAACAAAGAGAAAGCACTCATACATGCATCTTACAACAACAAGAACAATAAATCATCATCATCCTGCAACACAGTCCTGACAACTGCCAAGGATGTGTTCAGATGATTCTTAGTCTGAAAGCAGGTCCAAGTTAATTCTCACCAACTTAGGACAAACTGACAAAGCTCTGCTCTGAGTTTCAGACAGCCTCCAATTAGTTTCAATTTTACCAATAATGCCAGCAATTAGAAGCCACATTCTTTGGTGAATAAGTGTCTTAACAAGGAAGATGTCACCCAGCTCTGTACAGATAGAATACTGGCTACAGAGTGTGAACCTCCTCACCAATGGGCACTTTGCCCATCAAAAGTCCTCCAGACCTGCTCCCAAATCAGGTTGCACAAGCTATTCAGGCCCTAATTTAGTTTCTTCTCACTCCTGGTAAACTTCACACAAAATGAGCTGAAAGCAGGTCATTTGTTATACCTGTTAAGAGAGAGGTTTAGCCCAATCTCTTTCATTCACTCTGAAGAAAAGTTTTAGAAATGCATTTTATAGTCAAAGTTTTAAGTTACCAGAATAAAGATACTCTCACTCAAAGACATAAAAATACAAAGGAAATGAGCATCACTTTCACAAATCCAGCTGAGGTAGACAGTCAAAGCATAAAACTGAGAGGTCAAAGATGACTAGATTAAGTATTTATGGATTTCTCTCATTTTCCTTTAATTTGCCACCAAGGTTTACTTTAGGGTATTCCTGTTTAAATAAACTTCACAATAAACTGACTTCATTCATCTATGAGATTTATGCATTTCTTCATGCTGAAATGACCTCATGTCACTATTGTGTATTTAGTGATAAGGAGGTCTCATTCCAGCAATAAAGCCATGTGGAACACATTACTCAAAGGCCTATTAAGTATAAAACATTCAGCATTTATTTACCACACTGAGGGAACCAAGTCCTTAAAAGGTTATTTAGACTATAGCACAGAGACTAAAATATACCCAGCATCCCACTGCTTTGACAGCCTGCCATAACTGCCTCATAATGTCTTAATTAGAACACAATACACACACACATACTGTCTTCTGGGAAAACATTCCCAATTACAAAGAGCCACAAGAAGAACAGCACTGCTCTTGACAGCTGGAATGCGGGCATTGTCATAATCCTGCTGGATACCTACTGTAAGTGAAAGGTATGCATTTCCCTGAACCTACAGAAGGTGATGTCAGATGGAATAAAAGTCAGCGTTGTCGGCCCATCCACCTGCGTGACACATTGATGACTCCAGCTTTTGCTGAGGGGGAGGAAAATGGCTTGCTGTTTTGCTTTACTGATATAACTCATACATCTATTCAAATCAGAAACAGCGTTTGGGGGAATAAAATGCTTTTCAAGTGTTCATCTCCATTGCAAATATAACAGCTCCATCTTGAGGCAGGACCCAGTGAATGTTGGTAGAGGGTGCAGGCAAGCTGAAGATGCCTATCAGCATACAGTCAGCCACAACTACCTAAAACATGGATTGACATCTCCCAGTGCCCCCCTTCTGCTCATCTCTTTAGCATACAAGCAGGCATGTGTGTACATGATGCATGTGTTGGAACAAATTTACTGAAGAGAAATTAAATATATATCAAATAAACATCAGTTTGACAGAGCAGCTCCCAAGGATGACACAAGTCAAGCATAACAAGGCCTGACAGACATAGTCCTTCAGGAGCAGGAATTACCAAGCTTCTCTCTGAGTAGTGCACACAAATTTCAGACCATTAGTTTTTTTCATTATTGTATTCTTCCCAAATGAGGAGTAAAAAGACTAATACTTTTCAATGTTTCATTTAAATCACTGTTCAAGTACCCTGAGATAACTATTTTAATACATTGCTAAGCATTGCAAGTAAGTAATCTTCTCTTCAAGTATTAATGACATTATTTATAGTTAAATAGGCTATTTTAAAACTTTGAGTGCTAAATATCAACCAGCATGTTCTTCAGACTACTTCAGGAGTTTTAATTGACAGTGTAACAGTATCTAGAACTCTTCTAATAAATCAAAATTATGTCAGTTAGATTGGCAAGTCCAGACAGACACAAAACCTGTGTCGCATTTAAATGGATGTTGATTAGGTACTGAGATAGATTGGTTATGGCATGTATTACAGATTTGATGATCAGTAAGTGGAAACAGGATTTGCAGCTGGAAATCAGAGTAAGCTATACCTGTAGAACTAAGTGATAATAGAATAATGGAAAATAATCATCGAGTTCACCACTCTAAAAAGGGCACACAAGTAGTCAACCTGAGAAAATAATGGAATCAGCCATTTGTGCTGGTTTTAGCTAGGTAGAATGGATTCTCTTCACAGTAGCTAGTATGGGGCTGTGTTTTGGATACGAACTGAAAACACTGCGGGCAATAGAGGGATGTTCCAGCTATTGCTGAGCAGTGCTTACACTCACTGAAAGCCTTTTCTGCCTCTCACACCACGCCACCAGCAAGGAGGCTGTGGGTGCACAGGAGGCTGGGAGGTGACACAGTTGGGACAGTTGACCTCAGCCGACCAAAGGGGTATGTCACGTTATCTGACATCATGGTCAGCACGTGAAGCTGAGGAAAGAAGGAACAGGAGGGCATTTGCAGTGATGGCACCTGTTTGCCCAGGTAATCACCACACATAATAGAGCCACACTTTCCTGGAGACGGCTGAACACCTGCCTGCTCATGGAAAGAGGAAACAAATTCCCTGTGCTCTCTGTGTGCACAGCTTTTGCTTTCCTTATTAAACTGTCTTTACCTCAACTCAAGAGTTTTCTTACTTTTACCCTTCCAATTCTCTTCCCCTAATGGCAGTGGTGGGGAGAGGGGAGAAGTGGAAGTGGTTGTGGGGTGCTTAGTTTATGGCCAGGTTCAAACCCAAACCACAAGATCATTCCAGAAGACAAAAAACAGAAAGAAAAATTACCAGGGACTAAGAGAAGCAAAACTTTGAAAACATGTTAAGAAAGTTATTTTGCAGGTAAGAAATACAAGAGATGAAAAGAGGATGAATTTTTTCCCTATTTAGGTGAGTGGGAATTCTGCCATGAACACTTAAGAAAATAATCCCATCCTTGGGATATGGGCATGACTTACTCTCTTTTTTCTCTCAAGTGTATAGAAACTCATCATGACCTTACCAGCATTGACAAGAGCTCTCTAAGACTGTAAGTATTGCAAAACAATTGACCTAATTTACAAATTATTAAATCCATTAGCTATTGAGGACAATGAGGAACTTCATTTAAAAAGCCATTTTTGCTAGTTTCAAGATGACAGGAAAGTTAAAGAGACTTTACACTTGGATGAAGCAGAGAGAGTTTCCTAATTTTTTTTTTCTTAAGTGAAAAGTAATATACAAAATATATTTCAATTTTATGAATAATTTCTAGCCTAAACTATGACTCTTCACAAAAAATGCAGGGCAAGCCTGTTACTTTCTTTGCCAAATTGCTTTATTTCTAACTGTATTAAGGGAAACACAGTGTTATCTAGATATGAAAATGCAGCACAAAAATAAGCATTAGTTTGATTTTAAAATTCCGTCAGCATCTATAATTTGCAATGCAATCTCTTTTATGGCTTATTAAAATAAGTGTTATTGAAACATAATTTTAATTCTATACAGCTGAACAGACTCATATATATTTATGACTGCAACAGATGTTTCTATGGGCTCATTTAGATCACTTCTCCTTGCATTCCCCTCAGCTGATGAGGTGCCCTTCTATGTTACAAGGAATTCCTTTTACATCACAGTGGTACAGCTGGTTAAAAACACCATCTGCACTCATAAATGCCTGGATTGTATTTAGGCACAACACGCAGAACTCGAGAATGCCTACAGAAAGCTGGAGATGAAGTTTTATGTTATACTGGATGGCATTTGCACACATTCAATTTTCAAGTCCCTAAATACTGTTTATGTTGTCAAAATAACTCAAAGTAGGATTTTACCAGCATTTGTTCTATGGTGGCCACACAAAATCGAACTGTGATTTAACCTCTTTTTTTCCCCTAATCAGTGTAGCTTGCTTTTTTAAAGTGTCACATCATAAGTCATAGGAAAAGCTTTACTCATTTCAAACCCATTCTTTAAAAACGTTATTTTCAAAACCAGTTATATTGATGAATTCCATGTATAAGAGTCAGTAATTCACACACAGTCCATAACATTAGTTACTGCCACAGTGCAATGAAGCCCAAACACACACACTGAGCTCCCACTGCCTGCTAAACAGCATTCACAGCTTATTTCTAGAAATAGATTTTAGGAGCTCTGATCTCACAGGGTTCGCTTCAATCCGCTGTTAAACATGCAGCTACCTCGGTATAATCACTTACCCAAAACAAACTAAAATCTATTTAACCTGCCTCTTCACCCACAGGACTCACTTCTATTAACTACTTTAATTCCACTAACTAAGTCAGAGCAAGTGATACATTTCTGTTCCTTGACTGCGTGAATCCAAGCATTTGTTTTCTCCCAGCTTTTTCCCCCAGCTCAAACTAACTTACCTTGGAAGAATCATAGCCAGTAAAATTACTTCTGTATCATTTCAGTAAGAGAAAAAAATGTCTATATAAGCAGTTGCACTGAAACACCATAGAAAATTTAAAAGACCTTCAGATATATTTTTAGTTGATCTGATATTGATTTGCTTTGGATCAAAAGACAGAAGTTCAATCTGTAGCCTGAAGCTTTTTCACTCATATTTTAAGGAAGAAACAACTCACCTAAGAAAGCTTTACATGTATAATTTTACTCTTCTGCAAAGAGGCTTTTCAAGCAGTTGCTCTCTGGTGACCTCCACCCTATCCTTTTAGAGATCAAAAAATCAGCCAGAAGAAGAGTAGATAAAGTGAGATGCTGAGAAGTTTGCTGCAGAACACATGGTTTGCTAACAATTTGCAAAGAACACTCATGGCACAAGATATTACCATGTTTTCAAACATTACTATGTTGATAATGTTTCTGTAAATATTACATCCCTTCTGCAGCTTCCACATACACAAAAAGCACCAAACTTCTAACATAATAATTAAGAAAAAAATTACATTCACTGTTTCTTCTATTCAAATGAAATACTGAATCTTTTCAAAGCTTTTTTCTAGACTCCCAGGTCTGTATTTCATAGGTTTAATTCACCAGAGTTGTTAAAATTCCCAGAAAGTGCCAACCTTTACTTCTGTAAACTAGGAAGAATTTTGAAAACACAAGACATGAATGATTTGATGATTCACCTCTGCAACAACAGTCAGTTTGAAGAAAACACATGCCTGGAACTTACAGCTTCTAGAAGCCCTATTACATCTATGGGAGAAAATAATATAATTACCATAGAGAAATATAATTTTAGGAGGATCTAAGTACCCTCAGTTTTGTTTGGTTTTTTATGTGTGGTTGGGTTAATTTTGTTTTAACATTTAACTTTACTGAAACTGCAAACTTCAAGGGTATTGCAGAAGAACAGTCAGTTTTGCCCTACTGAAATAAACAGGAGTACTAGTTTGTCAGCTTAAAAGGACAGGATTTTGGAAAATGCTGCTCCACCATTGAGAGAATATCTAAATCAAAAACGATATGTAAAACCAGAGGGAATAAATACAGTAAAATAAGGCATTTTCTTTCTATTGTTCAGAAATGATTAGCAGCTCTATTAACATTCTTTTGGCTCACCTTAGTTTAATAGCAGACTTGAATTTGGAAATCTTTATAGGAAGAGAGAGAAAATTATTTTAATAATTAAACATTAAAAAAAATTAAAACTTCTCCAGAAGTCCTTCAGAGGTTTATTTGTTACAAACTGGTGCACTTCAGATAACTTACAAGTCAATGCAGAACCTTAGAGCTGTGCTTTGGTCACTGCTGTCATTCACTTGAGGTAGAGGATTTGGTGTCAAGTCATGAAGACAGAAGAAAACAGCTGTCACATCTGTTTGAAGTTACATGCCTCAGTAAAAATGCGTCCTCAGACTGGGATCTACAGTAGTTTTGTTAATTCTAAGAGTCTGATCTACTCAAATAAGTATTATTGGTGAGTAAGTGTCTGAAAAGGCTACCAAAACAAAGCAGAGCTAACATTAACATTCACAGTGGTGTCAAGATGTTGAGTCTACCTGTCAGATGATAGTCTTGGCTAAGATGGATGCCTAAACCAAACCTACTTGTTCACCAAGCCCTCTTCATGGAGGCAAAACAATTTACTTCTGAGCCAAGAACTGTCTCTCCCACACAGTGGCACAGCCTCCATTTTATTTCAGTAACTTAAAGCAGACTAAACTTCTGGTATAAAGCAGAAGTCCACTTTAAAAGACTCTTTTCCAGCACTAATTCTGCTTTTCAGAAAGCAGGTACTCATAAAGAAAAAAACTATAAATATTTTTTTAAAAACCCACAAGATTTCCATCAAACCTCTCAGAATGTCATGACTGCCAGTAGACAGAATAGTTCCACCGAGAGTATGTATTTAATTCTTAAAGGTGGAGCAGTTTTCACCCTGTCTTGTCTTTCTCTTCATAAATGTGGCTGATGGCTTTATTTAGCTGATTATTTATCTACTATCAGCTTGTTTGAAATGTTATTATTTGGGGGCATTGGTATTATTCATAACAGCAACAGAATTATGAAGAGATATATTTTTCTTGACGAAATGTTATTTCACATCCAGTGCTAAATTTGGAGATTACATGAAGCGATTGCCCAGTTCTGAGGTATTTAACAGCTGAAATTCAGGTCACATATAAATTACATGTTCAGGGGCTTGGATGGTCAACTTTACACACAAGTGAAACTTCTAAAACATAATCTGTTTGCCCTGAGTTTAAGATTTTCTTCCCATTCTGATTATGTGTATGTAATGAGCTAAGAAACTGAGTTATAAACAAGGCAACAGATCCTTTCTGGACCTGCCAACAGACTGAATAAACTCTAAGTCTTATACAGTAAACCTAAGACTTAATTATGACACATTGAAGACTTAGGTTCTAATTGCTGAAAATAATTAATATGCCACATTTCATGAGAACTTTCCCATCTATTTTCAAAGTCCAAAAAATCTGAACATCTCTCTGTTGGGTGTATTTCCTTTTAAATTCAGGAGAATGCTGCAGCAGAATTAGAATGAGAGACCAGCCTTATTTTCAAACATCTTACTGAACATTTCACTGAAGGAAAGGGCAGTAAAAACAAACCAGAAATTGCACTTCAAAATTTGTCTCATTAGCTCCAGACTTAAATACAGTATT
>VZSR01003049.1:20499231-20546724 GCA_013398615.1 Brachypodius melanocephalos
ATTTTATAGAAAAGAATATAGGCATGTACTATGTATTTTACAGTTCCCTTAGAATTGCACAGATTCATGTGAAATGCGCTATAGAACACTAACTGGCATCTCTTAGTGACTGCAGTAACCATGCACACCAGACAGGAGCTAGAACTGCTGAGATTTTAGAGTATAACAAAGCATATTTGTTTTATTACTAAATTATGCATGACTTCCTCCAAAGCAGAACAACAGAGTTTATTTATAATTTGACATAAAATTAAGAAATCAAGAAGCTCATTTTAAAATGGTTTGAAAAGGTCACAGTTATTATGAAAACAAAATTTAACATTTTTGGTAAGAGAAGCCTCTGTGCTTCTGTGTATACTCTGCCTTACATTACAAGACCGGCATCCAGAACCTAATTAAAATTTCAATTCAAGACAGGGACAGAATTTTTAAAAAGCAATTTAAATAACGCTTCCTAAAAATTATGGAGAAGGGTGTCAGCTTCTATTTCCCAACAAACAAATGTACTTACACATCAACCTTTTTTCAAAATAAAAAGGGGGAAATAGATTTTTTTTTAAGGCTAGTACAGAGTATTTAAAGCAAAATTGTTAAGGCAATGAAGATGTGCTATATCAAGAATTACGCTACAGGATACTAAATCACCTAGTCAAACTCTTGAGTAACCATTCTTCCACTGAATCAATTATTTTCCATTCACTGAGGACAAAGAATATAGCTTTTTTTTACCTGGAACCTGTCAATATTTTCAACCAAGCCATTATCAGATGAACTTGATTTCAAACACTCTATTTAAAGTTTGAGGACACACTTTGCACGTGAAAGCCTTTCTGTAGTGGTGGCTGTAGATTTATTCATTTGACGGGTTGCACAGGTACTATTCAAGTTGTCTCATACTAATGTTTTCCTAGTTAAGGAGAATCTCAGCTTGAAACTATTTAAATTCATCCTAAGGAAAAAACAAATCAAAACCCCTCAACTCCCACAACCCTTTCATCACGTGAATGTAGCAAAAATATAATCAGATTCAGTCAGTGGCTGAAGCTGAATGATTTTGTTTCATTTTTGATGTTTTCTTGCATGTATATACATTTTAGATCTGGAGACCTTAATTATTTGTTTTCCTTTTACACAGTATAGCATAATCCTCTAAGCCCCTCCAAAATCACATGTACTCTGGCTTGTTTTACCTCCCTAAGTGACCACTGCACATCCTTTTTATCTGATCACCACACAAGACCTTAAAAAGAAGAGTCATAGGCAAATTATGGGAACAGTTTGTAACAGTTTCCAAGAAACTTTTACCAGTCAGCACATCATCATCTTTTAGGATCTTGCCTAGATGTCAGAAATTCTGGGGGTTTTTGATTCCTACGATTTGAAATAGGGATGTAATTCTCACACATCCCAGATTACAGACCTACTTTTTGGATATTTCTAAGTAAACCTCTCTTCCTTCCACGTCTAGGCATGTTCTACTTTATATAAAGGGTATAGTTCAAAAAACTCTGCTTTCATGCAGAAAAAAAAATAAAAAAAAACAACACCTTCTTTTATTATGCTTGATATTCTTTATCAATGTTTCTTTCATGGTCCTTTTAGTCTATGAATAAGGTACCAAAGAAATTTTTATTTCACACAATTCACTGAATAGGGAGGTGCTTTTCAGTGTTATTATATACTGTTTTAGTTCTTACTATAACCCTGGCTTTATTCTTCTGTTCATACTAGACAAGCCCCTGAAAACAGCAGCCGCTCTCTGTTTTACAGTACTGCCACCCAGGAATGTGGCTGGAGACAGGGACACATCCCCTGCCCAAGCTGGTGAGACATGAAACAGACTCCAAGATTTTATAACCTGTGAACAGAAATCCCTTTCAGTTTCTCTTTACAGTGGCATTGCTGATCTACAGTCTTGTGTTTTGCTGTAGTTAGAGAGTTTAGTTCTTTTACTGTCCTGGCAATCCCTGCTGCAACCTTGATGTGCTGGCAGCTACTGCAGGAGGCCACGTTGATATAAGGTAAGGTCAAAAGTAACTTTTTGAGCAGTAATTCTTCATATGACAAACTAGAAGGATCAAGCAGGACTTTAGCACTGCTTGCAACAGAAGAGCTATACTTGAGTATCAACAAGAAATTAATTTCATACTACTATTACTACTTCCTAGGAGCACATTAAAGTTTGTATTAATGCTTTTACTCAAAATTGGATATTATCAGTATTTCATTAATTTTAGTTGTTCAAACCTTCTAATTCCATAAGTATACTTCTAGTGTGCAGACAAAACTCAGAAAAAGGGTCATCTTCACAGAGGATTAAAAATTAGAAATGCGAGTTAACATCTGTATATTTTATCTTGATATGCTTTTAGATCAAAGAGTACTTTTTATTTCCACACCACTTTCAGATTACTGATCTTTGTTTCACAAGGCTTTTCAAGTACACTGCCTTTTCTTTATACTACATATATGTATATCTTTGAAAGAACAGAGCCCCTTCTTCCTTTTGAAAGGAAGACAAGACATTCATTAACTAAAAAAACCCCAAAAAACAAACAAACAAACAAACCCACAACCCCCCCAAATAAACAAAAAAATCCCAATCACACAAAAGACCTCATCAGTGTTAAATTAAAAATTTAGATTATTCAAAAGATTGTAGTTGTCCAGCAGTTAGATTGGGATTTTCCAGACTAGATTGAAGAGAGATAACACAGGAATCATGCCTTTAACAGTAACTTCTCTCCTACAATGCTTTAAACATCTAATGCACGCACTCTACCTGCATTACCATAGTTGTGTCTCCTTTACAGGCAGGTTTAGTCCAGCACACAGCAATGAAGCACCTATCTCATCATCTCTCTGTCACTGGGCTAAGAGTAAAGAGAACCTGCATACCCTATATTTCAGTCTGATACTTTACTATTCCAGACTTCATCTGATTATAGTATTACCAATGCTCCATTTCACACATCATTGATGCCAGAGAATTCAAAATCAAATCTAAAGTCATTATATACAAATGATACCAAAAAATTATCAGCAATTTTAACCTGATGAGAGTAAGAAAATAGCTGACAACAGGAGCTATCCAGTCTGATGTGTCTCCATCTCAGAAAATGCATGAAACAATCAGAAATTCACTCTTAAGTCTGCTGCTACACTAACTTAAGCAATGAAGAATACAGATATCTCTGGTACTGACAAGACCTAACACTGAAATCCAAGACTGCAGAATTGGAACGTAAACAACAATTCCTGAAATTAATTAATAAAAATGAAAGTGTTAAAAGCTAAAGAACATGGATTAGAGTACATAGGATGATAAGCAGCATTTAAAAGAGAAAAGTTAAAGCTTTTGTTACCATAGCATAAAACAAGGGCAGCACGACATTACTTGCACAATTATATGTTTCCAAGTATTTTCAAGAAGTTTTAAAATAATTTTAACAAAGAAACACATAGTACCTGTATATTGTAAGTTGTGATCAACTGACAAGTTATAAAATATTATTTTTAATAGTTTGATTTTGGTTTAAAGAAAAATCTAGTAACCACTAATTTTGGCAAATATTACTTGGTTAATTGAGTCATTAAACTTTCTCTTATTTATTTTATGCTGCATGTTTCCCACTCATCTTCCTCTAGTTTTGCTACTAATGTAATATCAGATTGGTTATTCTAACAATTTGTGTATTTTATAATACTGATAAACCCCATTTCAGAGCTTGCAGACCCAAAAGCCCAGGAATAACTTCTGCTGTGGAGTACATTATTACTTCCATATCCTTTAGCGCTGACTCTCTTAAAGTCACATCAAAACATCTTAAGTCAAAGACCTCAGAATATGACTTTTACAATCACAAATAACGTTGCTTATTACACACAAAGCGCTTATTAAACATAAAGTGTTACCAATTCAGGTGTTCCTATTTTTCTTTCCATGCCC
Organism: Brachypodius melanocephalos; assembly: GCA_013398615.1. NCBI lineage: Eukaryota > Metazoa > Chordata > Aves > Passeriformes > Pycnonotidae > Brachypodius > Brachypodius melanocephalos. Next base: position 20,503,181 of record VZSR01003049.1, read on the forward strand.
AACTTCCTAAATTAATCACATTCCTTACAAGTTCCACATAAACTATATTTGGTTTTGGTCACCTCCAGTAAAAAATTCAAATGTATGCCCTTTCTTTGTGTATTTCCTTTAATAGCTTTTTTGTGTGATCTATAAATAGCACTGACCTATCAAGAAAGTTTCTCAGTCTCAGTGGCAGCAGTGCTTCTAATTTGTCAGCATTTTAAAAAAAACCACCTCTTTGTCCTTATAAAACAAAATAGTTGTTTCTGGATAAACCTATTCATTAGAAAGTTTTGAGCTTCAATCCATTTTTCAGCTTTCTCCAACTTCTTTATGCCTTACACGGATAACAACACTGGGGCCAATCTCTGACTCACACTTCGACTTCTTAGCTGAAGAAAAGTGTACTTCTAAACATAAAGCAAAGTCAGAAATATTTTTTGATTGGATTACACTAAGTTCATTATTTTCAAGATATTTGGAGCTTTACAAAAATACCATTTTTCAGATTCCACACCTATCTAATTTATGTCGTGAAGAGATACAGTAATTGAGGTGCTACTCTTTTAGTATTGTTGGACTTCTTGTCAATTAAGGTATATTCTTGGTTTCCTCAGCAAAAAGAGTATAACAGATTTGCTTTAAAATTGTTCAGTGGTATCACTTGGATGGTAAAAAAAAAAAAAAAACAATTCAGAACTTCATGAAGCAGACACTGTGCATGTTACGTAGAGATAACTAAAAGCAAACCTTTCAAAGAGACCAATGCAGCTTAAGATCTGAATTTGGAAAGAACTAAAAGTATCTGCCTCCCATTGCTTTATAGTCAGAGAACTAACCTCTCCATGGTAATACTTTTAATACTTGATAAAGGAGAGTTACAAACACTTTTGATCCACCTGTCCCACAGGCTCTTCCAAATGTCTGTACTTCTACACTGTATATTCTGCATAACAGCATATGACAAACCCCAAGGGTATCTCTCAGCAAGAGCAAAGTGTTTACTCCAACTCTTTTCAAAAACCTGGAGAATATTACTGTAGGAAGTGATCAAGATAGTTCTCTCTTGCTGAGATTGTTCAAAAAATGACAAATATTTCCTACAAGTGTAATTGGTTTCTTCTCTTACTCAACACTTAAAGTCACAATTGCTTTTGGTACCCTGTAATCCTTTCTACAATAGCCAGTTATGATATCACAAAGTTGTGGCTATTTAGTGAAAAATACAGGAGTCTATTTGAGCTCCTGTAGTTCTATGTTTCTGGTAATCACAAAAATAAATAGTCAGTCAGTTCCTGTGTCACAAGGCAGCTCCACCCAAGATCTTTGACTTTTGGGTTTCCAATTGGAGGGGAAGGGCAGAAGTATGCAGTGGCATGATTTTTGCAAGACTATTAAATTGGTGAATACCATCCCCAAACCACAACAAGTTAATATTTTACTTTTCAAGCAAGAAAAGTAAAATATAGAATACAAAAAATACCATGCAAAACTAAAAGCTGACATGTAATTGAAAAAAACCCCAAAACATTCAATCAGTGTCAAGGATTTCATCCCTTCCTATCTGCACCTATCTTATGCAGCACCAGGGTCATCTGACCAACATAATAAATGTGAAGTTTTGCTTGGTTTCCACTACACCTCTTGTTTATAGATACAGGATATTTATCAGAGCATGATTCCTACAGGTGCACATTTACTTGGGATTTTATCAAAATCTAACCAGATTTTATCCTAAATTGTGCTGGAATAGTTCACCTTATGTTCCAAGCAAAACCAGGAGCATTGTCATTATTTTTTAGTAATTACTTTTTCCAACACTAAAGCTAAAAGCAAGCTGCTCATACCAAATCCATCCACTATGCCCTGGAAAAAATGGTTGAGCTGTAACACCAGATTCTGTGTAATAAAGGTCATTATCACAGCTCTGCATCTCAGATACACCAACCAGAAGTCGAAATAATGATGGTGAGCAGTATTAAAATCTGCCCTTTAGAGAATAATGTTTCAAAATAGGTTGCAGGGTTTGGATTATGCCCGATAGTTCTAGCAGCTTTCAGAAACTGATTTATAAAACCACCACCATTTTCACTGCACAGGAACTGAAAATGAACAGTTTGTCCTCCTCTCCATTTTGGCTCATGGAAGAATTTTTGCTGATGAGAATGTTGAACCCAAACCATTGTTTTGATTGATTTAATGCTAGAAAGGGGAGCATCCCTACTAAATTATTCCTCCTCACCCCATAACTTGCAGCTGTGCACTGGAATCCCAATCTCTTCCCTCATCTCATAATTTGGCTGAAGTAAAATATTTTAGTTATTTTTTGCATATTTTTCACAACACATGGGTTTTCAGAACACAGCTGAAACAAGGGGGTTGCAAAAGATCTAAACATACTGCTTTTCCTTCACTTACTGTCTCCTTAAACTTTTTTACATTGTCTTAAATTAGGGTCTGATGTAGAAAAAACACCAAGATGTTGACAACTAGACAGGGCACATCATTGCATGCCTAGGCACCTCTTAGAATATTCTATGAGGTATATCCAATCCAGAGAATCCAGTGTCACCAAAACCACATATCCCAAAAAAGTGCCAATAGTCATGCTGCTTCTGAATTTCTTTTTTTTCTGAAGATTTATGCTGTTTTTCACTGTTCATATTCTCATGTGAAAGCCTTAAACATATACTATTCTTAAGCCTTGGATCTGTTACAGTAAGCTGTATACCCCACACACCACATTAGTTACTCAGCAACACGAAGACAAGGAGAGCACACACATTCTGAAAAGAAACTGCTGTTGTGACAATTCACTGAAAATCTCTGAGGTCCAGTAGGCAAACTATTAAAGCCAGCTTTGTTACATATTGCATTCTGCACAATCCAAGAGCATTCAAACCCTTCACATAAGCCTGCCAGTCAAGCATACCCACCTCATTCATCACAGTTGTGTTCATAGTTTTTTGGGGAATATTGTTTTGCCCCCTTTGTAAAAAACACTCAGTAACCCTGGGCTCAGTTTAAGCCACTTTGTCTATCAATCTCCCTTTCCAGTGACTACTTTCATCCTAATCCATTTTTTATATTACCAGATAAACAGAAGACTGCACAAAGTATGCAATTGTCACTTCTCCAAAGAAAAGCCAGAGGTGTATCCATGATGTGCAAAGTGGAAGAACCCAGCCCATGTCCATGGATGCAGCACTGAGTGCCAAAGTTCCTGTGCCCCAAAAAGCTAAACTTTTTCAAAATAGAAATAATGCTGTTTTCTCAATTTACATGAAGTTCAATTTGAAATTTAGTAAAACTTAAGAACGAAGAGTATCAGCACTACACACACACCAAAAAAAAGCAACAGCAAATGAATTAATTCAAGTGCGTTTGATTTCAAAGCAGAAAAAAATTCACAAAAATACACAACTTAGAGAAACACCTTACGTTAGAACTCTGCAAGTCTATTTTTTGCTAATATTGATTCTTCTTGGATAGAACTCACAGCGTTGAAAGGCACATTTGCAACCTTTTCTACAGTATGGCTCTATTTGCTTAAGTGCCATAATCCATCTGCAGTGTTAGTATTTAACTGTAAGTGGATGGTATTTATTCAGCTAGTACATTTTTCCTGACATTTATATTACCTCAAAGGACAACACTGCCTTTGGAAATTCTATTTCAGATTGAGCTAATTGAACTTTTGAAGGCATGGTAATCATGTCATGAATCAGCAGCATTGGTTGTGACTTTGAAGAGGTGACGTATCACAGAAATTGATTTTTTTTTTCACCCTCAGTGAAAAGGAATCAAGTTACATCAGAAAATAAATTAAGTGAACCAGACTGCAAGAGATATAACCTCTAAATGCCCCCCTCCTGCACTGTTGCCCCCCTCCTGCACTGTATGGACACACATTGACTTTGCAGATGGCTTATCTTTATGAAAAGAGCTAAAGCTATTCTAAATATAGGCTTACTGCTTTGATTGAGTATCTCAGGCTAACTAATAGTTGGAGTATGTGAAGAACTAAATATATTACAATGTATGCATTGTACAGGCACAGTAAATAATTTACTCTGAAGTAATCATTAGCCCTGGATGTTCTCTGCTGAAAAAAACCTGTGGAATTTAAGCCAAATTACTTGTAATTGATGAAGTTTCTGATTTAGAGATCATTAACCTAAATCCAGATCATGTGAAGTAGAGAACAAAAACTAAATTCAGTTTTCTATCTAAAAGGATTGGTATTCTCAAAGGGGAACCATGAAGATGCCACAATTCTGCTTCTTCTACAGATAATACTATATCTCTTCTATGGATAATACAAGGTACGTCCCAACTGTCTCTAAAACAATCCACAATGCATAAAGAAAAGCAAGTTCTTATGCTACATAACACTGTTAATGTGAATCTTCTAAAGAGGAAAGAAAAGTAAGAAAAAGTTGAAAATAATTGATCTAGAATAACAACTGTCTACTGGGTTTTCACAAGAGATTTTGGTAGGCAGAAAGAACAGTCATCACTGCAGCAGCCCAAAAGGTCCCAACCTTGTTGAGAGGAACACGAGCAGGGGAAGAGCTGCTGGAAGATGGTAAAAAAAATGAAAGGACACCTGTTCTGAAGATTGGATTTGTGCTTTCAATAAAAAAATCTGTCTATTCTAAATTTACTTTGTCTTGCAGTATGTTGAAGGACAGGCCTCTTCAGAATTTCCAAAAATCCCTTCAAACAGTTGTTCTTGCTTTTCCTGCTCCAACAATAATTTCATTGTTCACAGCATAACAGAACAATTTCAGTAAAAGAATGGCAAGTGACTGAAAACAAATTAGCAAAAGCCTCCAGCTCTGACATTCAGCTACATGGAGAAAGTAGGGTAAAACCCCTCACATTCTGCAAGACAGCAAAACTCAGGCTACCATACCTTTGCAAGATGGAGTTACAATCTTGAGCTAAAGGAGTTCAAGCACTTGCTTGTGGTGTATCGAAGAAGAGGCTTCTCGAGTGTAGGTTCTCTCAGCAAACTCTTGGAGGACCCTTTTGTGAGATCTGGAGCAGGCTCAAGCACAAAACACATGCCAGATCATCTAACCGTGATAAAATGGAGGCAAACTTCCTTTGGGTGCCTAGATGCCTAGAAAACTTTAACTGAAGCCTAGTTAGGAAGCATCATGTCAGGAAGTAATTCCGTTTCGACACTCCATTCCATAGCTGAGACTCAAGGGCTTTTGAGGCTCTGGATCTAAGAAAATATACTATTTCACTGTATACTAACAAAGATTAAACTTTCCATGGAATGCAGAAATAATACATTAAATCATGTGCTCTAACTTTACTACAAAAAAAGATTGCTTTGAAACTGTTTGAGATCAAATATACAAATGTCTGCTGGGACCAAGTCCTGGTTCCTGACATTTCAGGGAGAACTAGCCAAAGCACACATAATTATAAATTAAAAATCTCATTTTATGGCTCAGCCAGGTACATGAATCCACGTTTTACATGTTCTAGAAAGGCGAGCATTACTAGAAGTAAATGATGTGTTTTAATCAAAGATGGGCATTCTGTGTAAAACAAATCTGAAACTTATATCATCAGGAACAACCTCGGAGAAAATAAACAGAAAATCAGAAATCAGTTACCACATAAACAATGAAAATAAACTTTAAAATGTACCACAGTTGGAGAAGACAAATTTACATTATATCCTGTTTACCAGTACATAAACCAATGCTTAATTACTTCTAATAAATCACCATTATATAACAAGTATGGCCTTTTCTGAAACAAGTAGTTAATTTAAGATGGCTAAAATATAAAAAAAAAAAAAAATGCTTTCACCACAAAGGGTCATCACTCAGCAATTAGGTTTCTGGGAAGATATACTTCAAGTCTAAATACAGGCTATTTCCTAGAATTTCACTGAGGAATAAACTAAGAAAACAATACTATCAAAGGGTAGGGAATGAAATAAACTGGAAACCTACCTCTATATTGAATAAATAGAGAACATAATTTATACTTAAATATTTTCTTTTGTTTATCTTGAATGCCAGAAACCTATTTCAACAAAATTGCAGGAAATTTACTTTAATATCATTCATAAATGTCCCTTCATTTACTGGAAACATTATTGAGATAAAAATAAAAACAACAAAACCATTCTCCATCATTTTATACCTTAGTCACTCACAGTGAACATGACAGGATTCCACAACAGAAACATAACAGTCAACAATACAATGACAAACAGACATGAAAAATTCAGACTCTGAGTGAATTCCCATAACCAGAAGGTTATTGTCAAAAACTTATTTTGGAAGAGGGGTATTAAAAAAGGAATTGACAAATCCAAATATTTTCAAACCTTTCAGTAAAACTCCTCTGAAGAAATTCACTGCAACACTTCATCTGGTCAGTTAAAAGTCAGTGTCTTGAAATTAGAATGCATATAAAGGAAAAAAAATAGGAAAATAAAAGTGGGGAACTGGGGGCAAGCAGAGGCCACATTTGCAACCTGAAGACATCTTATCTTTAAAATCTTCTTCCAATTTTTTAAGCATTTCTTGTAGGTAGAAATAAAGTTCTGTGTTCTTGCAAAGCATACTTTCTTTCTAATATTTTTGGTTACCCTTGCTTTTATGTTTTAATGGAACTTTAAAAAGATAATTAGAGCCTACTGCCTTTTCTGCATAGGCACTATGCATATATTTGAGCTGAAAATTATTTTCTCCTAGCCAAAATCCAAAAAAGTGATTGGATACAAAAGTACAGACAAGCTCCCTATTGGTTCTGCTGTAAATACTATCTCAATTTCTGCTGCTGTTCTCAGAACGGACTGCACCACTCCGAGGGAAATGTTTACTTTGGGAAAAGAAAAATGAAATAAAATCCTCTCTAAGCCTCTAATGCAAGCAGAATAAGTATTGTTTTCTATTAAATAAAACTTTTGGAAAGCTCTCTTTATAAAAAGAGAAATGAGATCATCTTGTCAACAGCAGAGTCTTTAGCAGAACAAGTTTTCACAGAAAGATAATAAAAGTGAAAAACTGCAGTGCCATCATTTAAATCAGGTTGCTGTATGCAATGGTTCTGATATTTTCTTTTTAATAAATCTACAATCAATAGTATTCTACTTTAAGTGGATATAAAAAAGTATGCATGGTAGTGTTGCACAGTATAATCCTCCTGAACATATCACATATGATGTCCTGCATAGGATGAAGGTATAAAAGAGCTCCTTAATAAGCTCAGAGTATGGAAAAAAGGCAATGGATCCTTGGTTTTCTCCTTCCTAATGCTAGAGAAGGCTTAGTCAGTTTTCTGAAGCAACTTCTGCTGAGCAACTCAATTCCTTTCTGGGTAGAAAAACAACCATCCCTTTTCCCTTAATTGTTCTAAGTAGCCTCCATCACAAACTCTCGCAAACTGCATGGAGAGAATTTAGCCAAATGATTTCTCAGCAATTTTCTGTTTAGAGCTAATAGTTTGGGTCTAGAAATTTTTATCTTTATCAAAATTTTTATCTTTAAAATTTTGACTTGTTTTACTGAAAAAAAAAAAAAAAAAAAAAGGAGATTTTTCTAGTAAACTTAAGATGTTCATGCTCCTCCAGTGGAACTCTAGCTGGCTGCCTCATATTTACATGTCTCTTCTAAAACATGCCATCATAAAGCCTCTGGAAGAGACTCAAGGAAAGACCCTAGGGAACAATGAAAAGATTATCTGACTGCTGGTATTGAGGTGTAAGAACAGGAGAATTAAACACTTTCTGTGATTTTTCAATATGTACTAAGGAAAAGGGTTATAAATTGAAGATTTCATTTTGATAGTCTAAATAAAAGAAATTTAAAATGTTATTAGATTCTGCATATTCTTAAAATACATATCCTTATTTTGATGGCACTTTTGATTGGTGTTATCAGAAAAGGTGTTGCTTTAATTAAGAAAAACAAACAAACAAACCAGAACATAAGTGAAACTGATTGAGATTTTAGAATGTAAAAGATTCTATTTTGACATCCTATGTTGCATGCAGCTAAAGTTTGTCTCAAACTCCATAACTTCCTGGAGCGAAAAATTTCAGAATTTCAACATTCTGCATGAAGAAGTACCTATTTCACACTGACTTTCTAGTGGTTTCAGGAACTGGCCCTTAATTCCAGAACCGTGGAATTTTGTAACATTTCAGCTTATCATCACTTTCCTCCTAAGCTATTACTTTTGTTAATTTTTAGACCTTGATCATATATTTGTAAACCTTTTCCTACAGCCTCATATTGGGTTAGTGTTCCACCTCTCCTGAATATTTCAAGATGAAGTAGCTTTATCATACTTCTTTTTTTTTTTCCACAGAACTTGAAAACCTCATGAATTTCTGAAACACCATCAGGTTATGCTTTAAGTAATTAAACTGGAGGATTGTTAAACTTTTGCCACTTTAATTATGTTGTGAGCTTTATCACTCCAGCCATGTTACAAAATCTACCAGTAAAACAGACATACCATATGAAATTACATTCTGCATGTGACTAATGAGCAAAGGTGATTCTTTTCCCTCTACACAGATAAGAATTTTTTTTTCACAGGTGCTCTAGTGAAAAGTGTCGTATGCTATTAAATTTCAAGTTTAAAATGCAGTTGGACTTACTTTTAAAATAAGTGTGACAGTGATATTCACTCAAATCACCAGAGACCACTTCTTCCTTGAAATAAAATATAGAAGTGATTACATCCTTGTTAGGCACTCTGGTTCTGTAGGAATCATGAATGCAACATCTACAAAATTAGGTATTTCAATTACTTTAAGGGATTGAGAGAATATAACAGTTAGATGATAGAAGACAATCTTCTTTACACAGTCTTTAAACAGACTTTGAGATATCACATATGTTCATCTAAAGGAGTTTAGATAGATCTTGCCATTCATTCCATACCATAAAAGTAACTATCTCCTCTCAGAATGATCTTTAGTACAAACTAAATTATGTAAGAACAAGTATTTGAGAGGAGTAGCACTAGCAGCCTGCCTATTCAACATGCAGCATATGAATTTACAGCACATTCAGCATAACAACGAAGAACTGATATATTTTCCTAAAAGAATCAAAGTTGCCAAACACACTCACAAACTGTCATTAAGACCTGCAATTTTTCTTAGAGTTTGTAAACAGAGAAAGCCTAAAGCTGCCAAGTAAGGCTGAAAAGGGGCTGCCAAAGCAAGAGGTGGGCTGCAGAAAATTATTTTTATAGGTCTTGGGTTAAGGCTCAGATGATGGCATAGAATTAAGGTTGAGAAAACAACACACCCCTGATCTGCAGTATAAGTAGGGCTAAAGGCCTGCCAAAGAAGAAGGCTGACAAAAGGAATTTCCCCTGAAGCCTTCTGTGAGTCATGGCTGTGGGTCCAAGGTAAAGACTTACCTGACCATCTAGTTTGGGGTGGCTTGAAGATGTTCCCAAAGAGAACCCAGAGCTACAGTATGCATAGGGCCAGAAAAAGTCTGCCAAAGGCAACTGCCAAAGGAAATTTCCCCTGACAGCTCCTTCCTCTGGGCAATGCCTGTTGGTCCCAGGTTGTGGAGTGGGCTTTCTGCTTCTGCTTCAGAAGGTTCCTCAGCCCTTTCTCCACCAGGATAATTCGTGGGGTTCAATCTCTAGCTGCCACGTGGTGAGGCTTGGCAACGAAGAGACGGATTCTGCTGTGGTTAGGAAGATGTTTATTCCATCTGGATGGAGGGCAGAATGAGGGTCTGGACTCCGGACTAGCCCTTATCTAAGTTCGGGTGTAACCCAACCCAGGGAGGTCTAGATCCAATGGGAAGGGTAAGGGGAGTGGTCTGGGGGTTACTACAATGAGTGGAGGTGGCACCTTGGCACCCTTCCAAGATAGGGTCAGGCCACCAGGAGTTGAGAATGGGGAGAAGGGATGAACCATTCCAATATTATACATTTTTGATTATAAATCCCAACACCAGGTTAAGGTTCCACTAAGGGCACTGGCTGTGGGACAGGTAAGACCTAAGCTCTACACGCAATGCTTACGCCACTACTTTTGTCCAAAATTTTGTTGCTCGTTTTCCAATAAGCTGTACAGTCATAGACACTTCTGAAAGAGAATGGTCATACCATCATAAAGGAGGTTCTATAACTGTGGGATTTGTAGTGAATTCTCAAAGTCTGAAAGAAGGCTCACATCAGTATGCAAATTCTGAGATAAAAAACGCTGACTTAGAAACGCCATGGAATAGGACAGACATTGTCAAGAGAGAAATGGAACCAGAAACAAGTTTCAAGTTATGACCTTGTAAATAGACTAGATATTTTGGAGAAATAGAACTGTAAAAGATGTATTGTAGTAGGACTCACAAGGGGTATTTTTAGATGATTGGCTTAAAGGCATTAACAGCATTGTGTGGCAAAAGCTGATAGGCCAAAAAACACTTATAATGTATTGTAATTAGGAAATAGTTTGGCTTCTGATTGTGATGGCATGAACTGTAACATCTGTACCATCTCACCCTTCACATAAGATTGAAAATGGAATAAAAGTCTCTAAAACACCTCTCAGGAGCCCCATCTCTGGGTCAGAAAAAGGGATAATCCGACAAATAAATTATGGTACTAATCTCAATTCTGGCAGAATTCATAAGATTTTTCTGTTGCTTCCTTGGCTCTGCAGTGCTATCTCAGTTTTGGTAAAAGACCCTTCCATATGAAAATACTAAATCCATTCACAGTTACACACCTGAAGGAGGAATAACCTTGGAACCACCCTCCCTTTGTTACCCCATTGTTCTCAATCCTGCAGATTTTTTCCATTCCTAGAGATTCTTATTTGGCCATGTCCTTAGCACAGAAGGAAAAAGAACCCTCCAATGAATCTGAATCAGCTGTCAATAATATATATATATATATATAAATATCCAAAAGACCCTGGTTCTTTTAAAAGAGGCTTACAGTTCTATTTTTCCTTCCCTTACATCTCTGTAAACCAGGAATAATTCCCAGAGAACGTGGAACCCAAATCAGGCTGAAAATAAAAGAAGCTACTATTATATTCACATCAAGGCTAAAAGCACAGAGGATAAATGAGATGAGGAGAGCAGTGCCTTGCCAGCTGGAATTTCACCCAACATGTACAGAGGGTAGCAACCTCCTACTTGTTCATTCTTGTACCTTTTACAAGCAATTAGATTTCAAAAAAGGAATTGTAATTAGACTCCTAATCAACATAAATTTCCTCTACAGAGATTGTGATGGATCAGAGCAGACCAATGAAGCCAGTAAGATATCTCTTATTTCCTGTAACATCTGGGCTGCCAATATGTGAAAAAGCCTGGGTAGTTCATATTTCTCATTTTCTAATAAACCTTCTGTTAATTATTAAAAAATACTTCTGACATCTTTAAATCCTTAAGGAAACGCTGCTTGTGGTGGAGCAGAATATTTACAGTACATCTGCACAGATAGGCACAGATACACCTGCTTGCCTGAGCACATAGTTTTAGATATTTATGTAGAATTCTGCAAGGCCCAACTTAGAACCCATAGAAAAAACAGATGAGAAATGTTTTGTCTACCAACCTCCTGTCCATAAATTCCAGTACCATAATAACTATACACATCATTCATGCTTACCCTGTCTTAGTTTGAGAGTTTATCAGCACTTTAAACATTTTTTATGAACAGACATTTCTAGTTTCTCCTGGCAGAAGGCTTTATTTACATTAAAATTTCTTTCAGCAATTCAGGAAGGATAAAATAACCCTGTACTCAGGGTTAATGGCAACCATAAAGGTTGTTTACCAGCGTGCTACTGAAAAATTACAGCAAATCATCTTCATGAAAATAACCTTGTTCATGTTGTGATCCATTACATATTGTCCTTTCTTCCATGATAAAAATCATACCAAGAGATTAAACTGAATCACAACCCAGAATAAGGTCACATTCTCAGAGTAAATAACATGGGAAAGGGGAGTTGCAGAGAAACACACAACAAAATTCTCCTTAAAAGAACAGCACCCACTGACTCAATGAAGAAAGTACAAAGAGGTATTTAAAACTGATTATTCAAAGTGAATGAGAAGTTCAATTTAGTATGGTTTGAATTTCTCAGTGAAGCCAAGAAAAAAAATAAACAGCATGCATTCATGATCTAGCTGGACTTTCTTACTAATCAGAAGAAAATTTTCATTACAATCATGCTTGCTTACATTTCTGTGATTTTTCTTACAAGCCGTTACTTATAGGAGTATAACTTTGCTTTTAGTAAAAAAGCATCTGGTTTTGCATAAAGGGCTTGGATTTGGATCAATTAAACCATATCTGGATTAAATTTCTTCACTGTAAGACACATAAGCAGGCAGTTTGTCTCATGTGTTCCAAAGTCATCTGTTTTAAAGGTGACCAATTCATCCATTCATCTGGACAGGAGCCTTCCTTTTTACACTCATCCCTATTTCCATGACTTCCTCTGCTCAAGTTTGCCTGTTTCCTCCTTTTGAAAAAAAGCTTTGCTATGGGCTCTGTGCAGTTGTTTCTGTTGTAGGGACCGAAGGTTATCTTCATAAAAGTAGTGATCCTGCATACCTGGCCACTGCACTAGAGATCTGGACTGATGGAACAGCCATTTAGCTCTTCACTTACCAATGAAATAACTGGAATACACTTCCTTTATAGTTGGCAAGGTAACAGGTGCTCTGGGTCCATCTCAACAAATCTTCTGAAGAACAATGGCAAAACCAATTCAGAGACTAGCCTCGCTATTTTTTCAATTTCCTTCTCCCTGTTTCCCTGGGAAAAGATTTGTAATGAGAAAAACAATGTTTGAGAAAAGACAGTGGCAGCATAGCAGAGGGAACAGACCTAACCAAGTGCCAGTGGTAACATCAGTTAAGCATTTGGGGAGTTTATTTTATTTTAAGAGAACTTAGTTGCTTCTTTCATGAAAAAGAATAAAAGTCACATTTGTAGTCTTCAATGCTACAGATGATTTCTGTTCCATAATCCAATGTGCAGCATGGAGCTGGGGGAAATAGGTACTAAAATGACAGTCAACAAGGACTATTCTTTCTGGTTCATTTCAGGTACCTTTGAAATGGAAAAAGTGATGTAATACACAACTTAATTATAAAAAAGATCAAAATAAAATAATTATCTGGATCTGAGAACAATTTTATATTACTTGAATTACATTTTTACAGCTTATTTTTAACAGCCTCTTTTCTCCACGAGTTAAAAATCAACCCTTAAGGCTGCTCAAATGTTTATTGTTAATGATGGATCATTACACATAACTCTCCAAAGTCATAAGTTTAGTCCTAAAGAAGTTAAAGAACTTCAAATACTATTTTGCATTGTGATTTTTATGTGATAGAGGATTATGGAAACCATAATCATCTTTTTCATTGTTCAAATATATTCATTTGTACAGAAAAAAATGGAGGCTCTCAATTTTTCAACTTCTACCCTAATTCTTTTACATTAAAATAAAGGTATTTCATTTCAATTTCAAAAGCACCACATAAGCTACTCATTCTCATTTTGTAAATCTCAAGGAGAGAACCAAATAAAAACAATTAAAAAAAAAAAAAAGAATTGCATGATGGATCTCTGACTACATACCTTGGTAACTGAAAACCTCTGTTGCCTTTGTAATTTATCTGGCTTTTTCTGTCTTCACAAGTATCTTTTTGGGGTTTTTTTCTGCATTAGCTATAGAATTTATTGCACTTTTGAGACGTACAAGTGAAATTAAAAACCTACTAAATATGTTAAAGCTAAAATGGGCAAGACATCTAAAAAAGTGAAGTGGAGTTACAGTTGTGAAAATGTGTTCTTAGGAATATCCCCCACAGGCAGCATTTCAGTGTCTTGTAAGATATATTAGACACAGTAATAGCACTGCCACCAGCCTGTGATTCCTGTGTTCTTCAGTTATTTCATTTAACTGTGAGAAAACTCAATGAGCAAATTCCTCTGTCCAAAATGGAATTGGAAAAATCATTCTCAATCAAAATATAAAATAAATATATAAACATTTCTCATTAAGCATTTACAACATATGGTTTCTATACTCTATTTTCTATGAAATAAAAATTCTTTCTTAAGCTGGAAGCATTTTTATTGGCTAGCTCATTAGCTCCACATTAATGAATGAAGGTTGACTCCAGGAGTCACTTTTTTATCACAGTTAGATACTACTGTGCTACACTAGATTAGAAATATTAATATATTTGGTTAGCTGCTCTTTAATGCATCCAGCAAATACAATTTTCAGCTAGACTGAAAAAGAAACACTTAAAGAAAAGTCTGCTCATGTAGAATTGATTTGAAAACTACAATAGATCTACTATATTTAAACCATGTCCCACCTTTCTTCAGATTTCATTTAGATTAAAGAAACATTTATGGAATGTTTAAATCAAATGGAAAAGAAAGTCACTTATTAAACACCTTGTGCCTAATAATTTCTCTATTTGAGAGTGCCTCAATGTATAGTACAGATCACTGCTTTACTTTCTTTCTCATTTCTGTCCACAGCTAACAGAATCCATTGCCAAATCGGTTTTAAAATGTGGTTTCATTAATTCTTTCCTCATACATATAAAAAAAATATTAGGTGTACCTACTGGCCATATATCTTTGACAGTCGGGCTGTAAAGTACATCTATATTCAGCTCTGCAGTTTCTGTCCCAGCTGAGATGTGAGGCCTTAATCTGACAAGAAAACAGAATATGTCATTCCATTGGAGTTTGGGTCTAGTCATGTCATGTCGCCCTATGCCATAAAACCATAAGGAATGGGAAGGAATGGGACGTTAAAAATAGGATAGTGAAGGTTGCGTACTGTTAAGCAACTATTATTTCCTCTAATAAATAATAAAAACTTACTGAAAGCTGATTAAACTGAGATACTCACTGAAGTATTGCTACATTTATAGCAAACTGCTTCTTGCTTAACAGCAAAGAAGATTCACACTTTTAGATAGGCTTATCTGTTCCATAACCATGAATTTCTTAAAATATCCATTATTTTTACGGCAGTACCAAGTAAAAGATTTTCAGTGCCTCAGATGCATTTCAGAATGACAAGATACTGACAGAAATTTTAGAGCTAGCTACAAAAAAAAAAAAAAAAAAATCAGTATTCACATTCTGAAATTTTAAAAAATCTATAATTTTTTTCCACTTTCCCTTGTGCCTAGGACTTTACACACCAGAAACAGAAATTAAATGCAAAGACATGGAGAAACTATGAATCTGAGATAAAGGGTACAAGGTCAATAGCACCCACCAGACCTTTAAAATGTTTCCCTTTGTGTTTCCAGTGTACACCAAGGTTCCTCTGAAATTACTTGCTAGGATGATGGCTTCACAAATCCATCACATTTCACGCACTTGAGAAGTTATTTAGCCTTCACACTGCTTAGTACGTGCCAAGCTTGGTGACTGAGAAGAGCCAGCATGGATTTATTTACTAAGGGTAAATCATGCCTGATCAGCCTGATGTTTTCCCTCTGTAACAGGCTGCCCAAAGAGGATGTGCAGTTTCCAGCCTTGGAGGTTTTCAGGATCCAGCTGGGTCGAGCCCTGAGTAGCCCAGGCTGACCTGAGGACTTACCCTGCTTTGAACAGTAAGTTGGGCTAGAAACCTCCTGAGATCCCTTCCAAACTGAATTAGCCCACAAGTCTGTTCAATCAATATTCAGTGGGTCACTCGTATGCATTTTCCACTACATGTGACAGTATACAAAATGACCTACAGGTGAATATGAGTAAATTATCTGTATGAATATAAAACATGCATCAATACTACAAGGAAAAATAGACACAAAACACAAGTCAGAACATTTCACATTTTTTAGACTCTACCATGAAGAACAAGAGCAACTAGAAAAGAGTCTGCCAAAGGGTGAAATTTTTGAACTCGTGCCTTTCCAAAGCCATTCATTTTTAATGAGTCATTATGAAATATTAAAAAGGTGCTTAAATTTTATATTCCACATTCTACTGTTTAATGAAATGAATTTTCCCCTTTTTAACTACAAAATGAAGGTTGATAGCTACTACAAAGACTTAGTTTTGCCATCTAACCGTATACCACTATAAAACACCAAATGCCTGATGGGAAGTACAAGACTATCCCAACAGACTGAAACAATCACGAGTCAGCTTGGTCCTTCTTCCTGTACTCCCTCCCCACCAAATCATTACCTAAACATCACTGAAGGATTCTCCAAGAGATTAGTTAAACTTTTTTCTTAAATAAAGGCTATCAGGGGTAGCATGAAAGGTCTTACGGGTCCTTTTGCAAAATACCTGACACAGGAGTTCAATGTCATACTTCAGATACCAAATGCAGGATATCCACAGAAGCCTTTCTCTAGGAAAGGCCCATAAACTCAAAGCTGTTTAATGAGAAAAGAATTTTTTCTAAAATAAGTATAACCAGTATATCCCATAGCACAAACACACAAGACTCCTACAGATCTCATCGTCAGTATGACATTTCTCTGTCAACTGTTTTACTTACCAATTTTAGTTTGATTAAAATAGCAGTAGCAACCTCTAGAGCTTTTCAAAGTTCTGCACTTATGTACCATACACAAAGTATGTGTATATTCATTTACTTGAATTATATTAAAGGGACATATCTCATAACAAACCAAACCAAACAAACCAACCAACCACAGGAAAAAATAAACTTAAGACAACTTTGCAAAAAAATCATACCTTCACCAAAACAATATCACCATCAAGGCAAATCTTTCTTGATAATTACAAAAACAGACTCTCAACCAATTTAGCTGATGTTTCTTTGCACATTGCTGAAATGGACTCTTTGCATTTTAAAGTTCTTACCTCAACAAAAGCTCCAGACTCTGCAAAGAGGTGGAATCCACCCTGTAGAAGGTAGATAAAGGAGGCAGGTTCTTATGGATCAGTTCTTGTTCTGCTAAATCACACCTCTAGGACACAAATATTTAAAGAACACTTACCCACTCTTAGTTACAAGTCAACCAGGTTTTCTACACAAAAAAAAAACCCAACCAACCAAATGAAAAATCCTGAAAGGTTTTTATATTTCATAGAGTTCAAGAGAATTGGCTTTCATGACCCATCATGCCTTTTAAAAATGTAAGCACTTCCTACATTGTTCCATAATGGACCTGAGACATTTTGAGATTTTCATGCAGCAAACCAAAAAAGAGTAGCCAGGCAGAAATTACTTTAAATGAGTCTATCTGCCCATTTCAATCTCACTTACCTAGACAGGCTACCTTATTTTGACTTTCAGACATTTCTTACAGGTCATTTATGTGAGAAATTAACCTTGAATAGGTCAACATATGATTCCTGAGTTGGAATAGCATTTCTAGACAATTTTTTACAGACTGCTCTATTTCCACACAAGTTCTATGCCTTTTCCATTTAAAAAACAATTCATAATCACATCTTTAGCAGTTCAAATTATTTATTATCACAAAAAAACCACACACACAAAAAAAAAAAAAAAAACAACAAAAAACCACAAAAAGGGTAAGTGGAGCTTAAAGAATGAAAAAGATATATATAATGAAAAAACAATATCCAAGATCCCTAATTTTATTTTCTACAAGAATTGAGAATACAAAGGACTACATTCTCTGGAAACATAATAGAAAAGGTAAAGGATGACCAAACAAAAATGACCTTTAACTATTGACTTAGAAAACTATTATACCTTTAATATAAAGTTGTTATATGATGCTTTGAAAATCATTTATATATTCTTTGCACTGCACCACTGCCTGTGAAGTACAATGCCATACAAATCATAACAACTGTAATAGTTTAAAGCTTTGCATATTACTTAACTCCTTTTATAATTTTAGAACAAAAGAGTCCAAAAATAAGTACATTTTGAGTCAAAATATTATTCTATCACATGAAGAAAATAATGTAAAAAATTCCTTCCAATTAAGTATTTGAGAAAAATATTGAACAACATTTTAGAGAGCAAGATACATGTGACCTGGACAACCACATGGAATTCACTCTGTGGTCCATATGCAAACTCTGAGCTGAACAGAATATGTATATAGGATAAGCAACCATATTCTGAGTAAACTTATATAAGGCATTCCCAAAGGGATTTGAGGATTTGCTTTTGCAATCCTGTGCTAAATAATGGTAAATAGTGGTATGTTTCCACGTGCCAGCGGAAATGTCAAGATCACCAATACTTGAGTGCTGCATTTCCATCAAGACTAATCTAAGAACTTGGCTGAAATTTTCCCATTTCCGTGGTATTGATCCAGATCTTCAAGCTTTTATTTGTCTTTCCTCACTGGTATTTTGTGCTCATCATAAACTTGAATAAATTATTGCATGCTCACTATTCTTCACCAGGTATGCAGGGTGAATTTCTACCAAGTGATACCTGATTTGCCCCATACTATTTTCTCTTACACATTAGTCTTCAAAAATTTTTGACAAAATAATTCTCAGACTGCAAATTATACCAAATCATAGCAAAATTATATCAAGTGAGGTAAAATAAAGCTACTTTTGTTGACACTAGCAGAAGTACAACAGGGCACAACACAGAAAAGATGAATTAGTGAGTCAGTCTCAATGAAATAACAGCATAAAACATTAAATGTGCCAAGACATCTTTGAAGAAAAAACCTCTACCACAACATATAATGCAAAATGGTAATAAACCATTAGAAAACAGTAATAAACTATTATTGTACAGTGCAAGTAATGATTTGAAAAATGGGAAAAATAAACAATTATTTATGATAAAATACATTCAATTAGTAAGGTTGGCACACATTCACTGCAATAAAGCAATAAAAACTCCTAAACCTCATAAAATATACAGTGCACTACAATTTCAACAAATGTGGAAATACAGATGAAATCCTTATGGCCAAGGAAGTTTTCGATTCTCCCTCCCTGTCATAAAAAACTATACATCCGTGGTTCTCCCTGTGAGAACATACCTATCTATTCTTTTATGTAGATATTTCTCTAAAAATATCAGGATAAGATATATACAATATGTAGAGAATATTTTTTTTAAAAAGAAGAAGAATGTGTTGATATTGACACTCATTTTCTCCTACTGAATAATGGTATGCAAGGATATCTATATTTAGTAAAGGTAATTTAAAAAAAAAAAAAAAAAGTAAAAATTAAACCAAAGCAAAGTTTTATATTTGATGCTGCATCACAATTAAAAGTTGCTGAAATGAAACAAAACTCATTAACTAAAAACTAGGAGTGGTACTCTCAGAATGACATCCTCAATTAAGGCAATAAATGCTGCAAAATTTAAATACTACCATTCAAACTGATCTAATTGAGTAATAATTAATAAATTTTTTAGAAATAAAAATTTATCACAGAAACCTTTATGGAAACACACATGGAATTACTGTATTTCCTCAAGAAACCTGTGGAATTATAAATAACTGTTGTTCATTTGAACAACATTTTTATGACTTTTTCTTTTACAATGTTGGTTTTTAAAAAAAAACCAAACTAACAAAAATAGAGGTATCCTTTGTCACTAAATTATTACAGATATTCAGGGGATGTATCTTGAATAATTAACAGCACCTCCAGGCATGTTGCTCATTGTATTACTCCTGCAACATTTTTATTTCGTAAAAGCTTGTGTGACTAAAACAAGATGCATATGTTTTCACTTTATGTCTAGTGGAGCTATCAGATCATTACCATCCACTACTTCCCTTAAATCATTTTTTTAGGTATAAAACCTATCAGCCTTATTACCACTCAAAGTTATGAGTAATAAAAGGCACTGCTCTAGAGATCTTTGAGAGGAGAGAGGGAACTTGCCTTTAATTTGTAACTGTAGTAAGGACTGTGAATATGAACTATGAGACTCTTGGAAGAAATACTGCTTTATAGATATCAATTCCTAGTATTTCTGGCTACAGTGAACAATAGTTCAGCATTCCAGTTTAGGAGTAGAAAGTGTGGTGGGGAATTAAACATGAAAGAGTTTCTTCTGTATGGTACTCTGGACAACAATAACATTTGCTGTTTATTTACAACAAATCACATGATTTTCAATCCTTATTTTTACAAATGAGACTTCATATTAAGGTAAGGTGAATAAGTCATAAAACACATCTTAAAAACATATACTGTGTGAAGTCTGTACCAGCACTTAAACACTGTAACAAAATAGTGCCCCTCCATTGCACAGCTTAAGGAAAATACACTGTCTTTTGACAGATTTGTCATTGAATACTAGAAAGATTGTATGATGATTGATGCTCAACCCATTGAAGTATTGAGACACTCACTTTAACTATATGTCTAAAGTCTAATTGAAAGTATTGAGATTAATTTTCTACATATGAATAATCTCATGTTTACTGTACAGAGTTTGCAAGTTCTCACAAATAAAACATTGGAATATGTCTGAACTTGAACTGTAGGACTGTAAACAAGATAGTGTGTCTTGCATGCCCAAAAAGCACTGACCTTTTCCCAAATAATTGGTATTACAGTCCCAAATAATCAGTATAGAATCATAGAATCACAAATGTTTAGGTTGGAAGAAACTTTAATGATCATCTAGTACCAAATCTCTGCTGTGGGCAGCCCACTAGACCAGATTATTCAGGTCCTTGAACACTTCCAGGGATGGGGCATCCCTAACTTCTCTGGGCAACCTGTTACAGTATCTTACTACCCTCATGGTAAACAATTTCTTCCTGACATCTGACTAAACCTGTCCCCTTTCTTTTAAAACCATTGCCCCTTTCCCTGTCACTATTTGCCTGCATACAAAAGCCCTCCATCTCTCCTTTTTATAAGCCCCCTCAAAGCACTGCAAGACTGCTGCAAGGTCTCCCCAAAGCTAGTTCTTCTTGCAGCTGAACAACCCCAGGTCTCTCACCCTGTCTTCAAGGAGAGGTACTGCACACCTCTGACCATCTCCATGGCTCTCCTCTGGACACTCTCTAACAGGTCCAGGTGCTTCTGTGCTGAAGAGCCCAGACCTGGACACAGGAATGCAGGTGGAGTCTCACAAGGGAGATTCATTCAATCTGTTTAGCCCTACTATTAAAAGGGCTACAGACACAGGTCACATGCAGAAGTCACCATCTGCTCTGGCCTTTGTCAGTGGAGTCAGAGCAGTGGGAAATCACTGAGTGCTGAGAGCACAAAGGCACTCCTAGGACTGACCAGAGTGGCAGGGAAGGTGAACGTGGGAGACATGTCTGTGTACAGACATGCTGCAAAGAAGACAACACATCGCTAATAACAGACTTGAGAGATATGCCAGAAGACTTACAGTCATATAATTATAATTTTAAAATGCAAAGGTGATATTTTGGTTTACAAACTTGTTCTAAGCATTGTGCTGACGCTTTATATGAACTTTGCCCTTAAAATGGGTACAACCATCTCTACTAGATTTACCTGACAGGTAAAAAAAGATGAATGAGTAAAGAATAAGCATTACAGAGAGGAATCAGGCTAGCATGTGCTTGAAAAATATGGTGATAGCTGGGCTGCTGTAACCTCTGCTTTCATTTTTAAGATAAGATATAAATACACATGTACTATGTAAACAAGTCTTTATTCTGATCCATATTAACATTTACCAGATGCAAGAAGATCAAGAAAACTTTCTGAGGCTGTGCTGTGGCCAAGTCTAATCTCCCAAGAGACTGCCTGAGAAATCAAATACTTATGTTCATAAAACAACTGAGCATGTGTGAACCTAGCAGATGAGGAATATAACTGCTGTGCAAGTCTGAACCACTCATACTACAAACTGAATAGTTGCACCACCTTTAATTTTCACCCTTAAGACAACATCTAATTTTTCCTATGGCTACTTAAATAAAAATAATACAACTTGGTCTATTTATCATGCATATATACTAAGAATGCATATATACTAAGAATAATAGAATGATTAGTGTTTTCTGAATGTTTATTTTACCTGTTTAAGAAGTCAATCAGGCTTCTCTGCAGTGAGATAAAAAAACAAGACAACAACAACCAAATCCCCACCACCCTCCAATTTTCAAACCTCCACTGAGCTCCACATCAGCTCCACAAACCAGCACTGACACACAGACTTAACCAGTCACATGCTCCAGCTTGACAGAGAATGACATGTCAGAATTCAGGACACTGAAATTCACCCTGTTCAAATAAGGGATAACAGCTAGCCAATGTGCTTGAGACCCTGTAAATTGTGAACCATGAAAACAAGGAGATTGATGCATTAGAGGCCTGACACTTGTTGTGCTATAATACGAACTAAAGGGTGCAATTCCTCCCCCTTCAATGCAATCCCCATTTAATTTCTTAGCTACACTGCTGTGGCTGTCTCATCAAATATCTTTGAACTGTTCTATTTCAATACAGAATTACTTTACACTTAATATCCTTTAATGGATAATAAAGCAGAATTCTGAACTTCCATCAAGAAGAGAAAATTATACACTAGAATGATTATCCAGGACTCCCACTGCAGAAGACCAGCCACTGAATAGAAAACCAGCACTTTCCTACTGTAGCCTTCTGGCTTCTCAGCATGCCTGTTTGTAATAGTAATTGGCAGACAAAGGTTGGGGTTTTTTCTGTGCAGATTTGATAATGGAAATTTCATTTGAGGTTTGTTCCAGCAGATAAAATGTCAGGAGGTATGGATTTATGGGAGAAAATAGCAATAGCACATCTATTGCTGAGGAATAGATTTGTGTGCCCACTGCACACACAAAATATTTTCCTAGAGAGTGAAGAATGATGATTAATAAAGTACCTATATACTAGTATATTGGACGACCATTAAAAAGGAGAAAGCAGTGACCTAAGGATAAAAATCTCATTTTCCAGAAAAAAAGAAGACAGGCCTTGTGTGGTTCACATGATGAATAAACACACAATTAGATCAAGTACTATTCATGGGTGTCTGTGTTGTCCTGATCTGTGCAAAGATCCTAATGACAAAATATCCTGAGGACATTTTTCACTTGAAGGAATAAATAATGAAAATTAATTGCTTACCTCTTAATTGCATGTTTTGCCATAAAACTATTTTTTTCTTCACAACACACCAGAAGAAGAATGAAAATGTACCAATCCAGAGACAGGTCAGAATAAAATATCATTTTACCATTGAAGCAAAGCTGCTTTTTGCAACTATCCAAAGGTCTCAGAGGCTGGGTTCCACAAAGCAAAGCAAAGCAAAGCAAAGCACAAAACAACAACAACAACAACAACAAACAAACAAAAAAAACCCCACACCCTGAAATGCACAAGCATTTCTGCATGAACAGCTGAGTAAGAGAGTTTAAAAGGAAAATGATAATACAGAGATCCTAAATAGTCCCATAATCTCAAAACCTCAGAGTAAATTGGGGAGACTCAGTAATTAAAACAGACATGACATTTAAATGATATGTTAAGCCTCTCCAATTTGCAGATTGCAGTTAGGATGTTTGAACTCCAAAACTCCAAACAAATGCAAATGTTCCCTGCAATCACATCCACCAGCAAGTATACTAATCGAAATCAGAAACAGTGGATGATTTTTAGAATAATCAGTATGGTCACATTAGTCTGTGTAACACACTGCCCAGCATAATAATGAACCTTTTCTATTAAATTTATTGTAAGAAAGAGGATATGCACACTTGAAGCAATTTAGTAAGGTACAAAACAACATCATCATCTTTTTTCTCTTTTTAATCTTGCTTCCCAAGAAATGGGAATATCTCCCACATTTTAGCATAAATTTCTGAGTGTTTCTCAGTCAAAGGAGATTTTTTTACATTTACTTAGAAAAAAAAGTCAGGCAATCAGAAAATACAGTTTTGATAGGACTGTAGAAGCATCTGAGACTCCAATCGAGACCACCATGGCAGTGTTTAATCATCAGAATAATGCTTTCTCCACAGGTCCTGCAGGACACCTTCTCTTTCCCATACAATTCAAACCTAGACATTAGCAGCTTTGCAGGCAGCTCATCGGGCATTTCTTGTTCTTATACCTATATCCTCAGGAAGGCATTTGGCACCCTACATTCTTCATGTTTGGCCTAGGAACTTCTCTTTATGGATCAAAAATCAAAGATCCAGCTGGCTAGTCTTTCATCCCACTGTTGATCCTTTCCTTATGTATTATTCTACAGAGAACTGTTGCCAGAATTTAGCTTTAAACCAGCAATTCCCCACCCCTTCCTCCCCAAATCAGAATGTCACTCACAGGTGCCGATACAGTCATGCTTAGTGGCACCAAATGCTCTGAAGCCTCAGATCTCTACTTGTCTCCCTGTGCTGCCCCAGGTTTCTTTTCTCCTGTCCCAATGAAGATTTACACCTACCAGTATCAGTTGTCTGCTGTTTTTCCTGATTTTATTTCCTTTTTCCTCCAAACTCATTTCCAGATTTGAGATGTCCACTGCGACATTTTTAAAGCTTCCACCACTGCTTCCAACTTTTCTATCTTGCCTGAAATCTGAAAAACAACTATATTTTGCTAAAGCTCACTCTTAGAAGAAATCCACAATGCATCATAATCATATCTAGCTTATGTAGGAAAGTACAAAAATACTGCTCATAACTATTTTACAGGAAAGTATAAAGATGCTGTTACAGAAAGATTTGTTTCTTTATTACAAAACAGCTGTAGGCAGAAATAATTCCCAGTGAGTGTGTAGAAGGGACCACAGAAAAGCAGTACATAAAAAAGGTCAAGTCCTCATATTTTTAAACCATTTTCCTGCAATTTAAAAATGGTGGATACCATTTGTGGGGTTTTTTTCTTTTTCTTTTCTTTTTTTTCTTTTTTAAAAGCAGATTGGTTTGTTTCAGCACAGCAATAACAAACCAATCATTTCTGAAGACTGCATGTTGTATTGGCATGAAGATTTAAGCCAGAGTAAGATAAGGTTGGGTGGCTTAAGGCTAGAGAGGAATTAAAGTATAGAGTATTATTACACTTATTGTTACACTTTTTATTTCCTGAAGCCAAGAGAAAAATACAATGCAAGCAAACAAGTGAGAAAGAAAAAGGGCAAATGTGGAAAGTCATACACTTTTGCACAGAAACAGAAGCCTTGATCCTGAAAATGCAAACAAAATTCAAAAAGTACCCTACCTGCAATTAAAGAAAGGTGAGAGGTGGACAGAGTAGAAACAGTGACAAGTCACAGCCCATTACAGGACACTCAAATCAAGCTTGTTTTGCTGCAGTTGTGACTCACTGCAGCTCTTTATCTTCCTACATGCTTAAACTTGAATGGCAAAAATTATTTCCAACTGCAGAGCATAAAAATCTGTGCTAACATCTTAGTCTTTTTATGTGTATATAATCTAATAGACAGTTTTCTCTAACTATTTCTAAGTTTCATTTTTTAGAGTGGTTCCACAGCTTTTAAGTGTCACACCTCTGAAGGTCCAGCCTTCTGCTCCCCAGGTGTGCAAAAGCAGGTCCTCACCCTGCAGCAAGTTCAGGAGCAGCAGCTGCCTCCTCCCACCCAAAACTCAAGGCAGAGGGCACACCTGTGAGCACGTTCAGTGCCCTGCACAGCCCCTGCAGAGTGGAGCTGCCCTTCCCTGGGCTGTGCAGAATGTGGTCAGCAAAGCTAACAGGGCAGGGAAGGCAGGGAGAGCCCCAGAAGCCAGAGTTCTGAGCACTCACTGACACCTCTGAAGATGCAGAGTGTTTCAAATTAATTTGACCAATCCCATAGTTCTTGAGTTATTGAAAAGGAAAATATTAAACCAATTTATCTCAGAGCTTGAAGGGTTAGGTCCAATAAGTAAAACAGAGCACAGACAATTAACAGCAAAGGATATACAGGATACCACAGGTACTATTTGTTATAATAAATAGGTTTATCAACCTCTTTTATAATAGCCTCTGTCCTAAATCAAATTTAGACAAAGGAATGCAAATCAAAGAATATTCTTAATCAGTGCTTTAACTATATGATTAATGATTTATTTAAAACAAATGTCTACACTGATAAAAGAAAATCTCATTATTTTAAGAAGCTGCCTTAGTCTACTTGATTGCTCCATCTAATAGGAATGTAAACTTAATAAGAAAACATAAAATCCATTCATCTTATAATTTCTACATTAAAAATAATCTTGTTGTAATCTTCTGCTGACTAAACTAGTAATGAAACAGCTACACAATAGTTCCAGTTAAAAATCAGCAGCAGCTTGGTTTGCAACATAAAAGATAACAAAAATACAGCTTGCATATCAATTACATCTTCCAGTAAAATATACAAGTATTAAAATGCTGGCCAGGATTACAGTCTTGCATTAAAACCTTTCTAGTCATAAGAGACAGGCCAGTAGATTCACTTAATGCAGAGACCATGTTATTTTATCACTGCATCATATCAAATGAACACCCTCCTGTAGGAGCAACACCGGTGTTTTCCCTTGAACAGCATATTTTTGCACATGTGAGTATGCTCACAGGATGGCTTTTGCCAATGTAGCTATTATTTCAGAGGGAAAGGAAATTGCATTCTTAATGATGTCACCATCACAGAAATTTCAGCCCCGTGCAAAGCAGGCTGGGGAGTCAATCAAAGGTCAAACCAGTTAGAAGTCAAGTTCCCTGAAAGAACAGGGTTCTGAAGTTTAATTGTTTTCAGGGAGAAGTCAGCTGATAGGTCAATTTCTTGAGTTTTATAGCTGACAACATTCATGGAAAAAAAATAACTTCCAAGGCTGAAATGACTATGGACCACTGAACAACAAGATTGGGGGAAAAAAAAAAAAAAAAAAAGTAGCTCTACAAGTCACAATGTACTTAAACTCACCATTTACCAACCTTTTAAAAAATGTTGCTTGCCTGACTGATAAGTGAAGTGGGGTCATGTATCTTTCAAAAGCTGTTGAAATACAAAACACAAATACAACGTTTTACAGGACAATATAGAAATCTTAAGATCATATAAAGTCGCTTTCTAAATGTTCTAATAGATCACTAAATGTCTTAATTTAGAAAGACTTTAAAGATGATCTAAGACCAATTCCTTTGCCATGGGCAGGGACATCTTTCAGTTACAATTTACCAGTCCAACTATTAATACAGAATTAAAAATTAGGAGAAAGACAGGAAAACAGCAAGTGGAATCTTCAAATTTCAGACTCAGCCCTAGGGATCCCTTAAATTCTCACAAAACTTAGAGCAATTAGGAAGCAAAAATCAATTACAGGGTTATAATCTCAGTGATCTTCTCTGGAATATGCAAGCCCATATGCACAGCTTCACATAGCAATCACAGAAATTCTTCCTTTCCCTGAAGAAGGTGAAAGACAGAAATGGGAAATCTTTGAAAGTACTCTGAAAGTATTCATTCCATTCATTCTCCCCAGTAAGTGATAAGACTTATAGCACTCTTGCAGATAAAGTTTAAAAATAAAAATTGGGAAGCAGAGTTGCAGTCAGACCACAGCCAATTTTTACTTTCTCAACTATCTTCCACATATGAATAAATTAACAAATCCTTCCAAAGTACTAATGAAAAAACCCTGTTTCCTCCACTTTCATAATCATAGGAGATGTATTAATAACTTTTCACTCCAACTGAGTAGAGCTCCCCATCTGCAGCTTCGCAGCCCTTGACTGAATTCACAAGGTACTATTTGTGTATTCAGATCAGAAATCTGATTGCCATCTGTATGCACTCATTAGTTAGTGATCAAATAAGGTGCAAAACATATTCAAGTATGCAAATCAAGTCTTTGCCCAAATACCAAGGGCTCAGTTAGGCATGGCCACCTGAAATGTGTCCTTTATGTTCCACAATTTGCATAGCTTCAGTGTAAGTTTTCATCATCATCTCAGGGAATTAATTGCACTAGTACTACAAAGTTAGCACATTGATGTTGGATAAACATTGCACTAGTTTTGTTGGAATCCAGCAAGGACTATTATTAGCACAACAAGACATTTTAGTTGGTTTAGGTTTCTTATAAATTGGTTTGCATGCAACAGTCTGGATAGAGGCAGGATTATCTTAAATTACATCCTTTTCACAGAGACAGAAAACAGCAGCAGAGATAAATTCAGCAAATAAGAAAAACCAGGAGAGAAATGAAGTCAACAATATTGCACCAGATGTATCCTCTACTTGATTTCTACACCTGATTCTACAAAATCAGGCAAAACTCACTGCTAGAATTACACAATGGTTCAGTGATATGGGAAAATGTGTTTGTGGGAACTGAGAGGGACTAACAACAGTGTAAAAGTCTATTCTCTGCATTATAGCCTTTACATCACCAAGATGACAACTTTTTTTACAGATCTTTTTAAAAACATCTGACTTAGCCTCATTTTTGAGAACCAAAAATATCCACAAGCATGAGAAGTGACTGTGCATCAACAAAAGTCATGCATGGCAACCTCCTGCCAGGACTTAAGTGCAGTTAGCTCAAAAAGAATTCTAAGTCAAAGCTGTATACATCCTTGACTTCTCCTGCTCCTACAAACCAAGCTAAATTCATTCTACCAAAAAGTGAATGTCCAAATAAAAACAAAACTTTATGCACAGAAGCACAACACTTGAGCTGTTATTTTCTCCAATTTCCTCTTTTGCTTTTAGTGTTAATAGAAAGCCAGAAATTGCTCAGTGGGCTAGTTTTAGGAAACATTTATTAATCAATTGTTTCTTTTTTTTCTTTTTAACCTTCATCTGTTATTTTGAGAAATTCTATACAAATCAATGCAGTATTAGACATAATCACAAAGGAAATTACCTGAAAGCAATTCAGAAAGTGAAATGTATGTTTATAAAATACACTAATTAAACATTAACAACTAACATTGATTTTGATGTAAAAAGTGAAAAACAGCATTGCTGAAAACGATGTAAGTTCCTTAATAGTGGCACAGTCACAGAGCTCAAGACAACCCATCAATTTCTTATTTTTTTAATAAGTACATATAGGTTTGTACAGTTCCCTTTTTTTAGTCTAAAGTATCTTAAGCAAAAAAAGCAGAGTTTAAGGCAGACCTTATATTCATAAGCTATATTCTTTGCTATTTTTTCACACTAGTAACTTTACTACAGGGAGAGAGAAAGTAAATTCTTCCTTGGAATAGATGGTGCCTTCCCTGGTGTACTGGGCCTGGCTGGGATGGAGTTAATCCTGTACAGCCCATACCATGGTGTATCTTGGACTTGTGATTAAACCAGTGCTATTAACACACCAGTGTCCTGACTTTCACAGCATCATGGTTTTCTTGTCACTACTCTGCCCCCCTCAGCAAGAAGCCAGAGGTGTGACATGAAAGGGACACAGTTGGGACAGTGGACCCAAACCGACCAAAGGGACATTTCCTACAATATGCCATTATGCTCTGCAATAAAAGCTCAGGGAAAGGAGGAGGAGGATGGGGGTTTTGGTTATGGCTTTCATTTTCCCCAGCAACCATTATGTGTGCTGAGGCCTTGCTTTCCAGGAATTGGATGGACACTGGCCTGCCAGCAACAACGAGTGCATATATTTCTGATTTACTGTTCTGCTTGCACATGCAGCAGATTGCTGCTTCTTCTCAGCCCAGGGGTGTTGCCCTGATCTTTACAAGCCTTCTGATATTTTTGTGTTCTATAGTGGAGTTTCTCACAGATTTCATGTAAACAGGGTTTTATTTTTGGAACTGCTCTCTTCTTGTTTACATTCCTTTCTATAAGGAGGAGTCAGGTGACGGACTGTGAGTTGAACCAGTGTGGTTGGAGTGGTGGCAACCTCATCCTCCAATCTGTGGTCTGTGTCAGAAAACTGTATAGCCCCAAGCACAAAAATAAACTGCCCCTTTTTCTTACCTTCTGACCTGAACTGGAGTGAGTCTTGTTCTTTTCCTGTCCCATAGCGACGCAGGGCTTACCAGCCTTTGCTCTTCTCTCCCCTGTCCCACTGTGGGGTGAGGGGCTGGTTGGGTGCTCAGCTGCTGGCAAGTCAACCCATTACACCCGGGCACACTCAAAGACACTGTTTGCACCATTACACTCCCTGTGTTTCTTCTCACATTTGGGAATTCTGAAAAAAAAAGAAGAGAATGGGACATTTCTAGTCCTTGTAATCTAACATACTCATTGCAGTTTAAAGGGCATGGATGAAGATACAATTTAGAACCTGAAAAGAACCAGATAAATATCTCTAAAAACCATGAAACGTTGATAACACCCACTCTCAGCTACTTAAAGGCAATAACGTGAAGTCATCGTGCCCAACAACTGATTAGGATAGCTGATGAAAATTATCTAGTGCAGATACCATAAATACCTCAGAGGCATATAGTCCTTTATACGTTATGAAACCTTCAGAATTTAACTGAATTATTAACAAACAACTGAGAAAAAATAAATTTAGATAAGTGAAGAGGCACAAAACTGGGCCTAATATCTAAAGCTTCCTACATGTGTTGGACAAATATTGTAGAAAATACTAAACTAAAAGCAATATACATATAAACAATTTTTTGCCATCCCTTGTTAAAGCAGGGGTCAGCTACACAGACACATAATTGGGCACAGAGGCAGCACCCAGGTATAAAATGGTCTCTTAGTGAAACCATGAGAGGAAACAAACAAATAGAAGAGGAGGGTGGCATCAGTACAACAACACACACTTCACATATAACAATTCTGCAGCTCTCCAAACAGCTCAAATTGAAATGCTGTTCAAATTGAAAAGTTCCCCTTTAATCAAAATTGCCTTTTCTTTTTGTCAAAACAAAGCACAAACAGAATAAAGTATCATCTTGGTCACAAGACAAATTGTTCATTACATTGGCTCATACAGTGATAACCTGTTCACTAACACAGGTTTAATTATTTTGCTAAGATGAGTTAATGAATTTTGTCCCTTTCCACATTTAGTTTTCCTCATCTTTATTGGATCTCCCATGTACAAACGATGTGGACATGACTCTCATCTCTATCAGTAATACCATTACCTTTGACTCTCCTCAGAAAAATATGTAAGCAAACAGTTACATAAAAAACAAATCCAAGCCCTGACTTTTACTGGTGTAAAAATTTAAAAATTCAGATGATTTAATGTCTATAGCCTTAAACAAGTTAAATAATCCTGTTATTGTCAGAATTACATGGATTATTATTCAGATGAGCATTTAAAAAGCCCCATTGACTTTGTATGCAAGAAATTCATTACTTTAAGATAGGAAATAGACATTTTTTCATTGAGACTGGGGTCTTCACCAAAAGTGGCACCAGCACAAAAGCTCTCCTTTCCTTTGAGGAGCAGCAGCCATCAGGAGGAGGAGCTTCAGCTGGGCTCAAGCACAGTATCAATTTACATGACAGTGTTCACCATCAGCCTATGTGTTTTATGCAGCTCTTGGTGAATAAATTCACAAGAAAGTGTGATTTTCTTCTGTCCTTGCCAGTCTGAAAAGAACAAATAACCCACATATTCCAATTCATATTTTAATCCACATAATGGAAAAAGGTTTAAAGAACTCTACAATTTTTTCAAGTGCTCTTAATACCTAATTACCTAAAAAATACCCACCCTCCCACCAAAAGAAAACACAACAAAACACTTACAAATAGAACATCTTGCCTAATGGAAGAGACTATCATAAATTTTACGGCAAAATACAGCAATAAAGTCCAACTGCTCTGTCATATCCTAGCATAAAATGTCAGCTTCAACACAAGGGCGAGTGAACACATTTAGTTTCTGGTGAAAGCTGAAGAAGTTTGAAGGTATACACTGAGATATACAGCAGACCTCTCTAATATATCCATTGTTGGAAAGTCATTTTCTCTTTCTTAGCTATCTGGAGAGAAACAGAGCTGCTGGCTCAAACAACAGTGACCGAACATTTTTTCACTCTAGTGCACATTGATAAATAAAGGCTACATTCAACTGAGACAGGAATGAGCTTCCACAGTCAGTACCTCAGGTTGCTTTGAAATATCCCCTCAAGGCAAACCTTTTGTTGAATAGTATCTATGAGTAAAATTTTCTACCATTTCTGGCAGGCTACAAAATAAGATTCAGAATAATACAGATTGAAAAGCTCTCATGAGATCAAATTTGCCTAGCTGAGATTCTCTGTTTGAGTTCTGAATATATTTGAAGGTGGAGATTACAAAATCACTCTCAGATTTAATGTCTGACCCCTCTCAATGGAAAATAGTTTTTCTACTATTAGATTGTTACCTCTTTGCAACTTCTCTTGCCTGTCATTGTGAACCTACCAGAAGAGTTTGGCTTCCTCTTCCCTGTAACTACCCACCAGACAGTTTAAGACAGCAACAGCCTCTTTCCTTCTTCAGGCTAAACAAACCCAGCTCTCTCAGCCTCTCCTTGTATATAATTTGCTCTAGCATCCCAGTGGCCTTTCCCTGGACTCACTCCAGTATATCTCTGTATTTCTTGTACTGGGGAGCCCAAAGCTGAACACAGTATTTCAGATGCAGTCTCACAAGCACCAAACAGGGAAATAATCACTTCCCTCCACCTGCTCTCCATGCCCTTGCTTTTAGTCTAGCATGCAGTTGGCCTTCTTTATTGAGAGGATACATCACTTTCACATGTTCGGCTTGCCTACAGGGACAGCTAAATTATTTTCTGCAGTTCCAGGTCTCCAGACTGATTGATTCTTGTAGATAGTAAACTCATCTTCATTGCTTATGTTTTTAAGAGCATCTGGGCTACAGTATCTCATATTTGAGCACTTCACACTGTCATAACTCTTCACAGCAAACCAGGCGAGCTCTCTTTATTGCTCTACTCTAGCACAGGATGCGAGTACAAAAGGCAAACCAAACCTTTTCATTAGCCAAGAAAGAGCTTGGATTTTCAACCAAGGCCAAGACAGTGCTGGCAGAAAGCAAAGTTACTGTGCTTTACCTCATAAATCCTGGCCTCTGTTCACACTGGTATGGAGCTAGGAAAAGGCTGCTATGAGTCATCTCAAATGCCGTAAGGTTACACTAACCTGAGTGTCCCCGTAACATCACTTTACAGCCACAAAATAAGCATCTGGGACTTTTGTTTGTGAATATACTATCGTTTACTTCCTGTTCATAGTCCTGGTCCTTTGATATGTGATGTACAGAAAGTATTTCTTAATCTTCATTTGGCTCAGAAAAACAATCTCTGTCATGCCATTGAGTGTCTGACTGCTAAATTATGTAATTAATCCTGTGGAGGAGGGGGTTGGAAGTAGTACTTCATTATGAGCAGACACCAAATCTCTGTCTCATTTTCTTTGCACTGTTTACCTCAATATAAAGATCAATGTATCTGTAAGCAGAAGTTAGAATGATATAGAACATCATACACTAAAAGTTTTGCTTTGGAAAAATAAACGTAAGCTGCAAATCATTTGATATTGTAATTTCCTGGTGTAGCTTATCAGGAGTAGAATGATCTTACCAGCTCAGTAGCAAAACTGAATGCCTAATTCTTTACTCCTATAAAGCCTGTTTACTCCACTGTAAATAATGGGAGTAAAATGCTACCATTTTAGAAAGATATGTTCCCTGCTTTTAGCAAAGAGTGAAATCTGTCAAACATCCCAAAGAGATTTTGCCAAGATCTTCATCTTTATTCATTGCAGCCATTACACCTGGAAGTGATTTTTACTGCTAAAACACAACTTTTTGAGACCATAGTTGAGCTTCCATGAAGACTTAGTAAAATAATCCTAAGGCAGCACTGAGGAATAATTGTGACGATTAAGTACAGACACATCAGCTATCAAAAAACAGCAGAATGGTCACACGGTGCTGACAACTACTTCTTACCTCTTCCCCTACTAATGCCTTTAAAAAGGATAAAGAAATATGACTCTCCTTCTTTTCATCTTACATACAAGTGTATGAGTTGATAAAAGTTGTGCATTAACTATGATACATCACTGAGTCACAAACAGGATGTCAGAAACCCCCTGCATTGGATACTTGGAAACGTAATACAGACTGGTGATAATATAAAAGGATTTGAGAAGACAAGAGATCCAGGAGGAAATTCAACAGTGTGCATATGTAGAACTATAGAATATCCTGAGTTGGATGAGATCCAAAAGAATCATCAAATCTAATTCCTGAAGCCACACAGGATAACCTGGAAGTTAAACCTTCATCTAAGAGCAAATGCTCTTTTAACATCAACAGACCTAGGGCCATGATCACTATCCGGAAGATCTTGTTCTAGTGCTTGACCACTCCCTCAGTGAAGGACTTTTTTCCTAACAGCCAATCTAAACTTACCCTTTCACAGATTCAAGTCATTTCCTCACCTATGACTCTCATGACCAGACACAATATGTTAAAAATTATGTAACACCTACCTAAGGTTAGCTGTTCCTATTGCAATATCTGCTTTAGCTAACAGGACTCT
Source organism: Brachypodius melanocephalos (assembly GCA_013398615.1). NCBI lineage: Eukaryota > Metazoa > Chordata > Aves > Passeriformes > Pycnonotidae > Brachypodius > Brachypodius melanocephalos. The sequence continues at coordinate 20,537,569 of VZSR01003049.1, forward strand.
ACAGATTTCAAAGAAGTAAAATACTAATAACCCCCATGCTTTTCTTGTTATTTTTCACCTTTTGTAAACTAGCTTATCTATTTCAGAACAATGTAAATATATATTTCTATACCAACAGCAAGAAAAGTTAATGAGGTTATGGCAGCGGTTAAGGCACTCGTTACTATGATGCTGACTTAATAAAAGGAATCCTTTTTTTTTTTTTTTTGGGTGCAGGCACTGCAGTGTCTGCCAGGCTGAGACAGTTGCCCTTACGGAGGCAGGCGTAGACTCAGGAAGCCTATACACAGCTTCATTACAACAAGACTGAGTGAAACAGAGGAACACAGAAAGGGATAACAGAGCAGCGTGTGAGATGTAATATCACAGCCCATGGAGCCAGGAGAATTTTCAGAGCCCTAACCCACACAGAACTCTGTGCATCAGCAGGGGGCACAGGGAATAACTACAGCAGAAGCCACAGCTGACAGCTCTTGGGACACGGCATATTGAGAAGCCACAAAGTTAGATGAATCTCTGAAGTAATCACGCTTACCTGTACGAGGAAGCACAACTGGAAATAGTACTTTCTGGACACTCCTAGTCTGTACATCCTTGTAGGTGAGCACTCTTTGAAATCTATATTGAAATCCCTATTTCACAGGGAGGAAACCATAGACGAAAATTTGAGTTGCCACTCAAGATTTTTCTTTTTGAAATAGGTATAATATAGACATAGGATAGAAAAGAACAAGTCAATTTTAATTAAATCTGAAGCTCAGATTCAACAAGCTTCAAACGAAGCTTGACACAATAGAATAAACACTGCCACAAAGCTCACTTGCTGATCACAGAAACTGGATAAAATCAACTTTTGAAGCATTGAGGGGAGAAAAGCTAACTGCACAGGACCAAAATATAATAAAAAACAGAACCTGGGGGATTTTTTTATTGCTTTTTGGTTTTTTTTCTGATTGACAAAGCAAAGCTTTTAAAACAAAGACATTTCCAGTATGTAAAAGGATCCTACAAGAAAGCTGGAGAGGGACTTTTTACAGGGATATATAGGGATAGAACAAGGAAGAATGGCTTTAAGCTGAAAGAGGGTTGGTTTAGACTAAAAATAAGGCACAGAAACCCTGACTGCTTTAGCTTTCTAGTTAGGCAGCTCTTCGTTCAGGAAAGCTAGCAGGTAACAGCACAAGAATAACAAAACCTTTTTGCTGATGTTTTCACAGCTACACACTGTAACATCCCTTTAAACGGCTACATTTTTACACAGTGCAGCAGATTATGATTGAAAAATAATAAAAAAAAAGTAGTGGAAAATAAGATTTAGATACAATACATAATATCACTTTTCCCTGATATTAAGTTATGTTTGAGTGCAATTGATTCTCTGTCACAACAGCTGCACAGAGATCTATTTCAACCAGCACCTCTATCCCACATACGGTATTCTACAACACCAGAATACTGTTTTCATCCCTGCTACTGCCTGAATAGGGCGTACGTCAGAGCAGACAAAGCTCAAAATGGTAATATGGTAAAAGACAGAGGTTTAAATGAACCCCTGAAACTCTAAGAGCAGATACATGTCCCTGTGGTACAGTTTATTCAGTATCTTTTATTGATGCAATTTTTGTCTGACTTCCTCTTCTGGACAAAAACCCTGCTTGACTCAGTCTTATTCCCTGGCTATGGAATACACTTAAAGGTAGTTTCCAGACAACCAGATCTTAAAAGTTCTGATCACCTCTATGCCCATTAATTTTGGTGAATTTTATTGTGATTTTCTATCCCAGCTACAAATTTTTAAAACATGCTCACATTTAGCATATTGCTCGCCTAAGCCACACTGAGATATTTTTAAGCATTCACTCTTTTTCCCACAGACTGACAGAGTTTGACAGATAAAAGTACAATGCAACAAAAAGCCATGCACCCTTGTAAATACTTTTATATCAAGTGGTTCTTCTGCTCTTAAAATAATGGGTACTCAGTAAAGATTGAGTATGACCCTCTGTGTCTTGGTAAATGCAAGCTGGGAAATGTAGGTCTTTACCACCAGCACCCAGACTCTCTTTGGAAAAAAACTGTCATCTGTTGAAATACACCCTGAATAATATTTAACTAAAATACTTCCTTTTATAAATAACTGTGAAAATAATTGTAAAATGCTGTTTAAAAACATTTCAATTGCTGCATTTCAACTCTTAAATGCCTTTTTTATAAATAATATGCACTTCAAAATTATTGTAATTCAAGCTTATAACTCTAGACAATATAGCTATGTACATAAAGTAGGTTTATCTTTTATAATAAAAATTATCATTCTTTTAAAGACTGCACTGTGTCAACATACATGTATATGTTTCTTCTATTACTAGATTATGATCATCAACATAATCATCAAGTTCTCTGTAATTAGTTTACATTTAAATTGGGAATGGAATATTGTGGAGCCAGTATAAGCTGGCATGAATCAGGCTGAAAGAGGAATGACAGCATCTCCACCATGCCCTCTCCTCTCTCTCTGGCTTTCCTGGAGGACTCCTCTCCTTGCTCACAGCAGGAATGCACTTGAATGTCTCCACAATAGCCCAAATACTATGCTGATAGCTGGGGCACCTCAGTTTTTCTTTAGCTACAGGTTAATGACAATTAGCTGAGAGCTGATGAAATCTAGGATAAAGGAACTGTTCAAGTCCTTTTGTAGAACCCTACTTTTGATCCTTCTGGGTTTACAGTTAATTAATAGTAAACTCTACAGCAAACCATGAGTTGGATTTTGTGTTTAGAAAAGATGCAAGAAGGCTTAGGATTAAAAACTAGTGATAGAGGTTTTCCACAGGCTTTACATCATTAAAGGACAAATTAAAAAAAAAAAAAAAAACTCTTTAACACAAGGAAACTTGTGCTTTAAATTCCTGACTATTGCTAAGTATCTGCAGTGCAGAAAAGTAAAACTGCTTGCATTATTTTCAAAGGTTGTAACCAAAATACCATATACAGTTCTTTAAATATCTTTTATTCAGGTTAAAACTATTCAGCAAATGAATGTCTTTTGTCCATAACTCATAGACTCACATGCATTAATTGTTTTTTTTCCCTGAAATAATATCAGGTAAAAGCTGAACTTAAGTCTTGGACAACCACCTCAAAGAGTGAGGTGAAGATAAATCACTTACAAACAACATTTATACCATCGGTACCAATGAGGCTTCTTTGTTTTTTGAAAGACTGTTAGAAAATGTATTAATAACTTTTAATTTGATAGACTGTACTTGCCCAAAATAAATCTAAGCCATTTCCAGACCATCACAATTCATCAATTTAACTTATTACATGGGAAGAAATTCTTAATTGCCTCCAGAGTAATTTAATTTAAATGAAAGTGAAAAGAATTCATAAATTAATCATCCTTTTCAATTATTCTTTCCCAAAGCAGTGGGCCCACTTATTTTCAGGAATATTTTTCTTACTCACAGAACATAAGATTGCTCAGTAAAACTCACTGAGCAACCAATTTAGTGCTGCATTTTGTTTAGTGACACAGCTGCTGCCCTGACATTTTCAGTCTTCAGAGTGATTACAAGAATCAAAGGGAAGGGGGCAAGGACTAAATTGTGAAATCAAAACTGGAGTCATCTCTGACGACTAATCAGTATTTAAGAGCTGAACTTGTATTCAAACCAGTTTATCTTCTCTACAATTACTGAACACTACTTCAACAATCTGGAGTTTGATATTTCAGTGAACCAAGTGCATTTGTAGGGATATTTCACTTGGCAAGCCATGGAGAAAATTATTTAGATTTTATCATCTTATAACACTCTCTTCCTAGTCTCCAGAAGTGGTAACTCAATAACTGCAGGATAAGTCCAGAGGAAAAAAAAAAAAAAAAAAAAAAAAAAAAAAAAAAAAAAAAAAAAAAAGCAGTCAGAGGCTAAAATCCACTTGAGAGCTTTTCAATTATTTTAAGAAAGGCTAATCAGGCATACCAGAGGGGCGTGCAACTTACCAATGACCTATCAAGTTTTCATGGTGCAGTACTCCTTGCAATTTTAGTTAGGCACAATATCTACACCTTAGGAGAGAACTATGCTTGGATTAATAGCAGACAGAGCAGCTGCTGTCTTTGTTTTCTTTCTTATTTTGATTTGCAAAAGGTTGGAACACAGTCTTCACTTTCCAAGAGGATTAGAATAAATGGGTGATCAAAACAATGGAGTCTGATGGGATGTTCTTCTACTTAACAAGGAAAAGACAGTGCATGGCATACTTGGCTTTCAAATGAGATGTCATTGTCTCAAGTCTTGACTTTGTGGTACTTAAAATGGTCAACACCTTTATCAAAAGGAACATGGATAGCACCAGCCATTTGTCCCAACATCCAAACAAGACAATGAGTATCTCTATTTTTGTCTGCGTGTCACCTGACATCTCTTGAGCATGGGATGGCTGCACCAGCTGCTCACCAGCTGCATGGGTGGCTGCCAAGTCTCCAGGCAGCCCTGGCCACTGCAGATATAACTGGGAATCTTGAAGAGGACATAGTCTCATTGTGAAGGCAGAAGTCGCTTTCTCTCCAATATATTTGATTCCAACAAGAATGTATATTTTAATCCTATAAAAGGGGAAAGTCACCCCACAGTAGTGGGTTTACTTCCTTTCCTGAAACACACTGAAAATACAGCCAGGCCAGGCCTAACTGGAAATCATGGCTCTGGCCACTTCCCTGGTGATTCTTTCCTGTTCTGCCTCCCTCTCCCTGCCCAGCTGGCTGCCTGTGCTGCTCCCTGTCTGCTGCACGACCCAGAGGGAACCTTCAACTCTGCAGAATCATTCTCAACAGAACAGAAGAATAAGAAATATTAAATTCTCTTTCATAAAGTTCAAACAAAGGAGGAGAATTAACTCAAGTTTATTCAGATTCAAAACAAAGGATGCCTCAGTAGAGTTCTCCCATAGCTACAAGACCAATCTTAAGGAAAAGTGCACTCCCAGCACTTGCTTCCCTGATAAGCACATTATCTCTCCTTCATAGGCTGCCTACTGCATGGCAAAGATGAGCTCACAGGGTGCAGCAAGTGCAGGGTGGTTGCAGGCTCCAAAGAAATACACTTTTCATAAAGAAAAAGTCTTGTGGCAATTCAAACTCAGCTCTGTTTGAGGCAGCCTGCCCACGTAATCAGCAAGGGCAGACTGTAATATGGCAGGCCTGCTGGGGAAAATGAGCTCCTGAAAGCTCTGGAAGCTGGGTTTAGGCAAGCACCTCTCGACACAGCCTCTAGTGCCCATTTTAATTGCACACCTTTCCTCAGCTCCGAATTACAATAAACTGTTAAGGCAAATAACATCTCGGTTATTTCACTGTTAGGGCCAGCCAGCCTGTGCTGTAAATGGATGATGTCTCAGGTAATGCATATTCTTCCCGAAACCAGACCACGAAAGTATATATTAAAAATCTTCTAAGCACTCATTAGTGCTCATTTATTTCTGCAGTCTACAAGTGTGAAATCTATTTTTTTAGATGTTTATACTCTCTTGCATTCATTTCAGCTGGAAATGAATGGTGGTGTTAAATAAAAAGATCCTCTCTTCTTAACATTGATTATTACAACTTCTTTAACCACTCCAAAGAGAAATTATGTTATAAGTTCAAAAGAAGGATAACCATCTCAGTCTCAAAAAAACAAACAAACAAAAAAAAACTGTCTGCATAAAAACATACATGGTAACCTGTCAATAAAGAGCAGTGTTCTGCTCAGAGCAACTGGCAACACACCCTGAACAAATAGCAGAGATAATTGCTTCTCTTAGAGAAGCCAGAGCATGTACCAATCTCAGCCACACATCCACATCTGGCCATGAATATTATGTTTACATTCCCCAGAAATGACCACATAAAGACAAAAAAACCCCCATAGTTTGACACAATGTTTCTCCATCAGTATTAAAACCCAGTGACATGCTGGTAACTCAATGCAGACATCTCCATGGGGTTGACAGGCTCAGTGTCTAAAAAGTTTTCACACAGTTTTAGCCTGAACATATACACATATATCCTATATACATATTTAATTCTTCAGACAAAGTGTTCCCTCAAGAATTACCTCAATCTATTTTTAAAACATTGTTTAAAAATATTACTGTAATGTTGCTAATTTATAGTGAAATTTAAATGTAGGTGTTAAATTAGATATTAAATACTTTTCATGTAATATTAAATATATATTCCTTCCCCTCAAATTGTACCATGTTGTGTATTCATAGCCTTTGGATACTGAGCTATCACAACAAACACATTGTAAATGCTCTGTATGTGGCTAGCCTGGTTATTAAAACACATGTAAACAAAAACCTATGAGAAAAATGATAATGACTTTTTTTTTTTTGGTAAAAGCAGAACATATTTCTTGTGTCATTTTGAAAGAATAATGTTTTAATGATCTCTCGTATGAAGGGCTTCAACTTGAATGAGCTCTCAATATGGCAAGGAAAAGCTGAGATACAAGAAAGTTTTGTGTAGAGGGCAGTTTTCCTGGGGCAGAAGAGAACCCTGGAAAAATGCCTTGGGAAATCCCATTAGTAATGCCATAAGAAAAAAGCTGATTGACATGTTCTCTATGTAAATAGTTACCAGAAAGTTCTCAGTTCTCTATGTTATCATAGGTTAATTTTTGGTGCAAGAATTTTAATATTCCTAATCGCTGTTCCTAAGGGACCTTTCTTGAGCTGTGAGGCTGGACTAGAGGACTGCCAGTGGCTCCTTCCAATCTCATCCATTCTGTGATTAAAATACCAGGATAATGACATGGCACTCTCATACTGGCCATAGGTGCAGACTGAAGATGACAACCATGGCAAGGTGTGTGCTTCCTGTGGCAACAAAGAGGTAAACAAAGGCATAGTCCTAGACCTCTTTCTCTAAATCCATTTTCCTGCATACTAATCTTCCTATTTTCAACAGGCAGCTGAGTCCTAACACCTTCCTAGCATGTCAGAGAGCTGCAAGACTTCAGAAAACTCATCCTCTTTATCAGCATATATGGAAACAGTGGCAATGTGGAGGTGCATTCCACACAAGCAGCAGCAAGGAAGGCAGGATTGTCACTCCTCTTGCATGAAAGCCTTTTAGACCAAAGTCTAAAGCAACAAAACAAGTAAAAATTCCAGCAAAACTTTACACAATAAAAAACTCAACCACTGATGTAAAACAGACCCTCTGTTTCTGTGCACAGGTTAGTCATGGACACAGACCTCATGCCTGAGGTGCAAATTTGACATTGGTTTTACATTGCTGACCTTCCACAAAGGGCATTGGAGTTCTGTGGATAAAAAGCACTTCAGGGACAAAGTATAACCTCAATAGTATTATAATCATAGCAGTAAGTCACAACTGATTCACATCAATGTGCCTGTAAAATCTGCTCTTTTAAGTTCCACAGTAAAACAAAAGAGGAAGGTATTGTATAAAAAACAGAAAGAATATAAGGTTGGGATGATTCAACAGCATTTTTGAATTATAATCACCCATGGAAAAAGTCATCAAGCAAATCCTCCAAAAAAACCCACAAAATTCTGTGTAGGATAAAAATGATTCCTAAATGATGCTTTTTTTTCTTTAATTTTGTTTCTCCTTTTACGTGAATTTTGGAAGCCCTTAATCTCTTGCTGGAGTCCTCTACCAACAAAGTCACTGATGATGAATTCATGAAGAATTTACAAACAAATTAACTGGAGCACTTACAGAAATATGCAAAGTAGACTCTGTAAAACAGCATCACTTCTACATACAAGCCCTTTGTCCACATCTCATGGTCAAACAGTTTGATGGAAGAAATCAGAACAATTAGTGTGAAAAAACATTTATCAATACTTGTGCCCTTAAGACAAGCTGCACCCAATATTGCCTGAAATTCTCTCTGAAAAACCGACCACTTAACCCGCTTTCTGGAGACAATAAAATATTTAAAAGACTGAAACAAACAAGCAAAAAGACAATAAGAAAATAAGAATTTAATTACCTGGATATGAGAAATTTTCTCAGCTGAGAATATTTAATGTGAATTTGTAGACCCTGGCAAGTGCAACTGGCAATGAAGACAGAAATTCAGAGTATCAGCAGATCAGATTTCTCAGAGAAAAGCCAATTCTCAGATCCCTAAAACTGACAAGACTTCTTACTTCATTCTCACTCAGAACAGGTGTTGCTCTTTTCTGCTTTTTTATTTTTTGATTCACTGTTTGATTTTGAATTATTAGCTCCACTGCCAACCTTCTTCATTCATAATTCATGTCTTACTGACAAGACTGAAGAAAAACCTTTTTAAAAGAGCTAAAGACTTACAGGTGTTTAGGATATTCAGCTGAGATACAGACAAGTCACGTTTAAGAAGCAGATCCTACATTATTTCATTATCTGCAAAGGAAGATCATTCTACCAGGAGAGACTTCATGGTCGACACACATTTGTCATGATCTACCCAAGGCAGCCCCTGGCACAGTTTGGTTGTTCCTGCAAACCCAAGGGCTCCCATGTGTAAATTTCTTTGCTTCTCACAAATTCTAAAAAGTCCACCTTGGGGCTCAGAAAAGACAACTTCTAAACATTGGTTACATCAATACCACTCACTTACCCTCACAGGAATAGACTTCATCTCCAGATTGCAATTTTCTCTTGCTTTGCCTACATTTAATAATTGTTACCAGTGCAACAACAACACCTCTGCAAGGTCTGAAAATAAGCAAATCCTTGGACATAATTTTTCCCCACAAGCCTTTTTAAGAAAGAGCACTTAGCTCCATCTGCTGGATTTAAACAATTTATCTCTGAGGCTGAAGACCACACCACACAAATGGATTTATTTTTCCATTTGTTATACATCTTATATGCCTAAAACAGGAGTCCCCACTGCTCCTAAGTAAACACCTCCCAAAGTGCTATACAGGCATCACTCCTACCTGAAGTGATTAATTAATTAAGTAATTAATGCCTTTAACAAGCAACACCCATCCTTGGCACACCTGTCTCCAATCCAGAAGTACTTTCTTGTATTTTGCCCTGTTTGCTATGCTAATTTGAAACACAGAGGCCAGAGGGCACTGAAGTTAGGCTGCCCAACCAGATTTAATTAACTATTTCAAACAGCTAAGCAAAAATCACTGGAG
>VZSR01003049.1:20546783-20742110 GCA_013398615.1 Brachypodius melanocephalos
ATAAAAACCCACCCACTAATAACACTGCTGTGTCATGAGAAATTTTAGAAACAGGTGTTTTGAAGCTGATGGGAAGCAAATTCTCTTAAAAAAAGAATCTACTCAAAGAAAACATCTTACAATGAGTTTAGAGGTTCCTAAATATATATTCATCATTGCTTCTTCCGTTAATATGCATTGTTTCAGCTCATCAAATTCTTCTAATTAATAGCCAAAATGGGATGCAGCTATGTAAAATTTCATTAAAATATATTTTTAAAAAACTATTTACAATTACAAGATTCTAAATCAGTTTCTGGGGGGGGGGGGAACATAAAAATATTTTCATCACAATTCATCATTGTGGTGACCAGTGTAAATAATATATGGCTTTCCTGTGTCAATGAACCAATAACAATTGTATCAACAAAGCCTTTAAAAAAACCAAACAAAAACCCGAAAACAACACACTCACCAAACACCTATATGCCCTATTCTTTTTATAGGCCTTATTCTGATATTATTTTTACAAGTGTATTTTGTTTCATCTTAATGAAGCATGGCTAAATTTGCACTGGAGTAATTCAAAGCAGAGCAGGGACTGCAGACTGAGCTCTCCGTGTACTTTGCTGGGATTTTGTTCATCTGAGCACAGGCACAAAATGTTTTTATGGCACGGTAGGTTGTTCAGTGGAAAAATAAAACCTTCTGAAACACTTTGGCTGTCAGTCGCCTACCCTTGGCTGTTTGTTACACTTTCTTCCCCCTGAGCCAGTCAACAGAGGAGACACTGACTTTTCTTACAATCTCTCCTGCTGAACAAGATAAATTGAAACATCTATCTAGTACACAGAGGTCAAATCCAGGGGAAACAAACCTTTTCCTACACTATACAGAATTTTTAATGCAAATCAATCTGAGATACATCTATTCTCCCAAAATAGGAGGGTTTTTTGGTGTTTTTTTTTGTTGGTTTTTTTTTTTTGCTTGTTTGTTTGGGGATCATTTATTTTAATTAAAATGAAAATGAAAGCAGTGTGGTTTGCAACTACATTTCAGAAGTCCTTTGCTGCCCTCATGTGTTTCACGGGAAAAGGAACCCTTGAAGTCTATATACAAAACAAAACGGCTTCTCCAACTAAGATTATGTCTGTTTGAAAACTGCATAGTCTACAGAAATATAACCCGAAATCTCTTTGTTCTAATAAAGCTAAATTGGCTGGTTTAAAAATTAATGTTTATATATTAAAAATAAGAAAAAATTTTCAGCTTGACAAAATCATAATCCTTGAACAAGAGATTTCAAGGGCAGCAGTCCAATTTAGAGAAAGTTGATCATGTTAGACTGATGGAAAATCTTAAAATTTTAATGAAAAACATGTTTTTAAATAAAGCATAATTTCAGCATCTTTCTGTTGCTTATACTAACTGGCAAAGTAACTTCTTTCCTGTTCCATTATACTGTACCATAGAGAATAAACCCATGTGACTGCTGCATTAATGCTTCTGTTCCTCCCTCAGCCAGTACATCCAAAGCTGTGGTGACCATAGGAAGCTGTCCTTTGACACTCCTGCCAGACACTACACCCTGCACTTCTCACCAGGGCCTCAGTGCTCAGTCACAGTCTGATGGAATTTGCCTCAGAATTTGGCTGCTGAGGTTCAAACCACCCTTAAAAAGGTTTCACCATTCAGTTTTTAGGTCATCCTATTCAGTCCCTATGCTGATCCCAGACCTCAGTCTGTCAATATGAGTTTGTAATAAATTGTAATAACATCTCCATCGCCAATCCTGGGTTTATAGTGATAAACCATATCAGAATAACCAATAAAATGTGCCCTGCTAACAAGCTCCTCCATCCACTGGCTATAAGGCATAAATAGCCTTCCCTGTAACAAAACCCGTGGCAGTTCAGCCAATCCCTCAACAGCCATTCCATAGGAGCAGGGCAAAGGCAAAGCTGGATCGTGACCCCCATGGGTTTGTTCCCCAAGCACAGTGCTACCAGGTGTAATGCTGGCACCACAGGACAGGGCACCTGTGCCTTCAAGTTGTGTTAACAAGAGGGTGCGTGGGTGGAAAGCAGCAGAGAGAAGTGAAACGTACAGCAGGTTTTCAACATACAAATATTCTATTCACAGGCACTGCGTAAAAATGCCTGGTGGAAATTAACGAAGAGGGCTCAGTTAAATCATAGTGGCCTAATGGAGCTTTTAAATGCTGAACACTGAGCTGCTTACACAAGTTCCAGCGTGACCAGTTTCTGAGGAAAGTCATGGTTTCCCTCCGTGTGTTTTATCAAGAACAAGAGAGCACAAGTTCTCTCACTGGGATGCAGGGGCTGTGACCCCCGGCTGTGCAGGACCGGGCAGCTGAGCCCTCCCTACTTGTGCCTTCTCTTGCTAAATCCTCTAACCTGCGTTCCTGCTGCTTCCCTCTCCTACCGGCAGCCCGCTTTTAGGTATAGCTAACTTTGCCCTCGGAGAAGGGCTTGCACGAATTTATAACCTGGCAGGTACCTGAACGCTCAGCCCTGCGCGCCTGGCGCAAGTCTCCCACACGGAACAACATCGCTGGAAACACGGCTTTGCTCAGGCTTGGCTGGGCACCCTCAAACACCGCTCGGACTCGGCGGCATTCCCCAAGAACCCCCAGCAGCAGGAGTCGCAGAAGCATTGCCAGCCCCGGCCGGGCGCTCCTTCCTCCTGCCCCGCCTGGCCCCGCCCGCCGGCCCCGCGGGAAGCGGCAGCGGGCGCAGCCTCCGGCCGCGGGCTGGCGAGGAAGGAGGCTCCAGCCCTTTTCCCGCTCGGGACGCGGCGGATCTCAGCTCCGGGGTGGGGTGCGTGCCCGGGTGCCCCCGCCATGGCGCGGTGGGCGCTGGCGGTGCTGGCGCTGCTCCTGTGCCCGCTGCGGCCGGGCCGTGCCGCCCTCCCGGCGCCTGAGGGCACCCGGCTGCGGGAGCGGGGCGGCGGCCGGCAGCGAGAGGACGCGGCTCTGCGGGTAGGTGCGCGCTCCCCTCGCCATCCGCCCCGCGGGGCTCTGCGGGCCCTGCGGGGCTCTGCGGGGCTCTGCGGGCCGGGTGATGGAGGCCGGGAGGCGGGGGCAGGCGGAGCTCCCCTCCCGCAGTGCCGGGACGCGATCCCCCGGCGCCGGGCCAGCCCCGCGGGTCACCAGAGCGGCTGCCCGGAGACATCGGGCCGCCGGGAGGAGGCGGGGGGGCCTCTAGGTCATGATGCTGTTCTTTCGCTTCATGAAAACATGAAGTGATGATGGGGTTAACTCTTATCTGAAGGCGTTTTTGCATATCTCTGAACCACAAGGTTTGTTGTGCTGTCGAAGAAGGACATCAGATGAGTTTGACACGACTTGTTCTCGGCTTGCCTTTTTTTGTCTGTTTCATGTCCATTTCTTGCACTTAACAAATGCTTTTTTTGATACCTCTTGAAATTGAAGTTAGTCTAATGGCTTTCCTGTCGGTTTGCTAGGGATACAGGATGAATTTGAGGTGAACAACTCTTGTTACCTAATTTCCTGTTGCTAACCTTTTCTTTTTCTGCTCTTACGGGTCTGTCACTGCTGCTAACTTAATAATGCCCACAATTATTTTTTATTCCTTCAGGAAAGTGCCAAAAGAATTAGATTATTGAATTCATCATCAAAAGACAATACGACTGCTGTCTATGGAATAAATCAGTTTTCTCACCTCTTCCCTGAAGAGTTCAAAGGTACATTTTCTGGTTGCTTCTAATGCCTTTCCTGGTTTGTTTTTTCTTCTTCTTTCCCAGAACCTTGTGTCTTCACATTTACAGAGTCTTCTCGTGCTGATAGTCAGCTAATTTACAATGGTTGGTACCACACTGTAAGTACTTCTGGAGGATACAACAATCCTCTTTGTGTTCTGTAGTCCTGCAAGGTTGAATTGCCCACAGCCTGAACATGTTTTAGTTTTCAGGCAGTTCTGGTTTTCCTTCTTTCTCCTCACCGTGCTTTAAAGCTTTCTTCAGTTGCAACAGAGGAAAGGAAGATACACAAGGTTCTTCCTTTTTGAAAAAGGAAGATACACAGGGTTCTCCAGTAAGTTCATATTCCCTACCTCAGCACAAAATTTTCTACAGTCCAAACAATGCTTGGAGGTCCATGGCTGCATAAGGAGCACTGCAGCTTTCTGGAGCAATATGACATACGTAATTTTTTTTTCTAGAAAATTTGTCTGATGCATTCCCTTCTTGCTGTTCATGTCTATTGTTACATATTCTATTCATCAGAGAATTTACCATCTTGTTTTAATTTTAAATAATTAAACAACATTTTTAGTGAAAACCCAGAAATTTGGAGATGTTTCAGGTTTTTTTTCTCTTTTTCTCTTATTTTCCCCTTGTACATGGCCAAAACAAAGTATTTTTAAAGTAAGTAAAATTTTTTGGAAATTTTCAAGTAAAATTTGTTCTGTGGAGTATCTATGGTTGTTGTTCAACTTTAGAAAATCTTCACATTTCCTACCCACATGCCCTACATAGAGTATTTTTGGGGTTTTTTGAAACTGTAGAAATACTTAATACTCATTCTGAAGCATAATGATTATTTTAAAATACATGACTTTTCTATGGATTTAAGAATGAGACACACTGGTTGTAACTGTAGATCAAAGTTACCTCTGAATTCTAGTAAACTAGCTGTTAACGGGATTTTTTTTGTTGTTCAAAGATTTATACATTTTTGTATTCTGTTTAGCTATTTACTTGAGAAGCCTACCTCACAAACTTCCCAGATACATAAAAGTGCCAAAGGAGAAGGAAAAGCCTCTGCCAAAGAAGTTTGACTGGAGGGACAAGAAAGTCATTGCAGAAGTGAGAAATCAGCAGGCAGTAAGTCCTGGTGTTTTCCGTTCCTGGTTCTCAGCAGGTGGGCTGTAGAGCACAGGGAAGGTTTTGCAGGGACCAGCTCTGCCTGAAGAGCTGGCTCCAGTGGCCAGTTGAACATACATAAAGTCACGTAGCATTTTATGCAAAGCAGTATTAGACTTAGAAGAATGAGGTAGAAGTCGTGCATTTAAAATGGTAGTACATTTTTTGATCTAGTTAACTGAATCTCCAAATATTTTGCACCATGTGCATTTTGTGTTTTTCTGAAAGAACCAAGGTAAGTTCAGTATTTGATTTCATTCCCCCTGGAGTGGAGAGGAGATTCTTTTCTGTTGGTTTTTGCCCCTTGACTGAATCCCCTTGGCTGATCAACACCCACATCTTTACCAGTGAATTCCTCAGGGGACTCATTCATGATAGGAAATAACCCACACAATTACAGTTTGTCCCAAAGTGGTTATAGTCACTGGGGAGAAACAAGATGTTCAATATCCAGAGTCTCCTTTCTGCGCTTCTCATATGACCTTGTCAGCAATAAATTCTGCTGTTTATTTTAAATGTCGCTGTTCAAAGAGCTTAGAATTGCAGTATAGATTGTTACTGTCTAAGAGTTTTTCCATTATGTTTTATTTCACTTTAACATTTCTTAAACTGTAATCTGTTTCTACAAAATCCTAGAAAAACTTACTACTGTGGTTAAAAATTAATTTCAATCTGAGGCTGCTTTTTTTTTTTTTTTTTCCTTTTTTAAGAAAATAGGTATCTCACAGTAAAAAGCATCCTCAGACCTATCATCAAGAACAAAAATTTATCAGGAAGGAGTCATTAAAGTAAGACACCTGTAATGCATTTCTAGCATTCAGAGAGCAATTTAAGGGGAAAAACAGTTCAGCATTTTAAATGGATGATAACATTTCTTTATCATTGCCTTTAAAAGAAGAGTTCAAAGATGATGTATTAAATGAAGAGCAATAGAAGACTTTTTTGCCTCCTTTTTTCATATCAGGCTTCAAAAACAAAGCTGACTTTTGCTTTCTCTGCCATTTCTCTTTTCTCTCTATCAGTGTGGAGGCTGCTGGGCTTTCAGTGTTGTGGGTGGCATAGAGTCTGCCTATGCAATCAAAAGAAACACCCTGGAAGAGCTGAGTGTGCAGCAAGTTATTGACTGCTCGTACAACAACTATGGCTGCAACGGGGGATCCACTGTTAGCGCCTTGAGCTGGCTGAACCAGGTTTGAAACTCTTTGTAAAAATCCCAAAACACTTCATCAGCTTCTCTGTTAGCATTCTTAATTGTTGGGAAAAAGTGATGGGGAAGTTGAAATGTACAGGGGTTTTTTTTAATCGTGTGTGTGCATACATGCATACAATAGGCGTCTGTGTATATGGATGTATGCTTATTTATTTAGTTTGGAACCAAGAGAGAATTAGTTCAAGCAGCATTGAAATTTGATTGGAACTTTATGGTCCATACATGTTCTTGTGAACGTAACAAATCAGTCCACAGGGGCTGAAAATAATGTTCCTGAATTCAATTGCAGGCATACAGTACCAGTGTAGACAGAGCCACCTATGCATGTGTCATTTTGTGGATTTAAAGAGACAGCATTTGGGGAAAAAGAAGAGCCTTTACATTTTCTGTTTTCAAATTTCAATCGTTTCTGTTGCAAACACTGTCAAATTATATACAAGTGTGTGTGGAAAACCTCAAAATAAGATGATCTGCACTTACCTTTGTTTCCCTTGCAGCCTAAAACACTGAAAATGCATTCAAAGTTTCTACTTCTGTTGTTGCTAACACATTTAATTTCATTAAAAATTCAAAATGCGTGTCAGTAACACAAGTAAACAGAAACATTTTTAATATCTTTGAAATAAAAAGTACTCAGATTGAATTATAAAATTATAAAAAGAATTCTTTACTTTTTTAAATTAAAAAAAAAAAAAAAAAACTAGAATTTAAGAAAGTGTAATTCTACCCCTGAAGAGTAATATACTCATGGCTATAACAGTCTAGATAACTTGCTTAAGTTTGAATATCAAGAACAGAGAATACTCACCTTTATTCCTCTGAAGCAAAATTGCCTCTTACTTGGCAGCAGAGGAACCACAAATGAATTAGGTTGAAGAAGTCACTGTCATAAACATGCTGTACTGCAGAAGATATGAAAAGTATAAAAGGCTGATGTACTAGGATCATGTACTAGCATGAGAATTATGTGCTAAGAACAGAATTGGACTTTACAGTATTTTATGTAACTTTTTGGGATACTTGTGCTTCTTGAACTGTCCCAAGGAGGGTATAATTTTGTGTGTGGAAGTCATTTGAAGAGAATGAATAGTTCATGAATGAACTTAATTAATACCTGTGTCTTGAAATTGATAGGATTGCTTATGAGGATTGTTTAAATTTAGTTTCTTACTTAAAGATTTCTGAATCCCTTCTAAAGCTTAGTGAACAAGGATACTAGAGATAGTAAATACTTATTTCACAATGTGACATTCTTACGTCTAATCTTGCCCAGTGCACACTGAATTTTGGGTGGGTTATGTGGTCATTCTCTGTATGTTTTGAGCTGCATAGTAGTAAAGTCAAATGCATTAAATTCTTAATCAATTACCTTCTTGCAGACAAAAGTAAAACTCGTGAGAGATTCAGAATACACTTTTAAAGCTCAGACAGGACTGTGCCATTATTTTGAGCGCTCAAATTTTGGAGTTTCGATAACAGGATTTGCTGCATATGACTTCAGGTAGCTATTATTCATTCTTTTCTTTTGCTGTACTTTTCCTTCTGTGTTCAGCAATCATGGAGTAAGGTGGAGTGAATAGTGCATTGACCAGGCAAAGTTTGTGAGGTTGATTGCATCAGTTCTGTAGATGTGTGCTGGAGAGGGATTAATGCATAACATCTTTGAGAGTTAAGGCTTGCCACAAGCAATCCACTCAACACTGCCATCACTAAGCCTGTTCAAATGAGAAAGCTTGTGTCTTGAAATTAGGTCTTTTAAATTGGCTGTGAACTGGAACATAGAGTCAGTTACCTTTTTAATGTATGAACGTTACACTGCTATTGTCTGAAACAGTAAATCCTACCAATAGTAACTAGAATTCATTGAAAAAATTAGGAAGCATTCAATTACTTCAATATTTATGCATTTACATATCCACCTGCATTCTCTCCAGCCCATGATTTTAGAAAGTTGTTGTCAACTGAATTCTGTAAAAACTTCAGCTTTTTAGGTTTCTTTATGAAGAAACTTAATTTCTAATTTTTATCAGTACAGTACAGCTACTGAAAAAAAGACAAGAAGTATTATTCTGACTAGGGAATTGTGTTACTTCTAGATATAAGTAACTAAAATAAATCATACCTTTTCCAGTCTGTATTTGCCAAATTTAGTTAATGAACATATCACGCAGTGATGAAAATTTCCTGCTCTAGTATATTAGATAAATAAAGCTGTATGAGGGTGCTAATGTTAAGTGTCTGATAGTGGAAATGCCCTGTGTTTCGATGTTTGAGACATAAACCTGAGTGTATTACTATGTTAAGAGATACTTCTGTGGGTTTAAAAAACAGTGGGAAATTTAAATACAGACTAAAGTTTGTTAAAAGCTGGTTTTGATTGAGAAGAATGGTGTACAAAAAGTATGTAGTGCTCTCTATTGTCCACTGGCTTGACCTAGAAACTTGCTGCTTTTTAATAGCATTACATGTTTGGATCTACATGTGTTCTATAGTTTGTGTGTCCTATATTTGTATCACTGTGTTGTAGTACATGAAATACATAATTACTGATGTGTGTTAAGTGATATGTAGAACTTTGAGGAAAGAGTTTAATTATTTGATTTTTAAACTGTTAACAAGTAGTTTACAATCACTCAAATCACTTTAGTGTGCTAACTTAAGTAACTTTGTATTTTTACTCACTTCTTTTGCAGTGGTCAAGAAGAGGAAATGATGAGGATGCTTGTCAGCTGGGGCCCTTTGGCAGTGACAGTCGACGCTGTTAGCTGGCAGGATTATCTCGGTGGAATCATACAATATCACTGCTCCAGTGGAAGAGCAAACCATGCTGTTCTCATCACTGGTTTTGACAGAACAGGTGCGTTTCCACCAGCTGAACTTCAGCACGGCAGGTATCTTTTACTTACAGTTTGCCTTTTGTGGGACAAGTGATTAAAATCCATAACTCAGTTTTCTGTTGGAAGCTGTTGGGTTTGATGTCACATCAATTCTGGAGGTTCTGTGAAGATCACATCATCTTCACATCAGCCAGAAGAAAATCTCTTTTTGTCATTGCTTCTTCAGTGGGACTTCATCCTTGTTAAGTCAAGACCATGGCTGTGTGTGTCTTTATGCTAGAAGAGCCCCTGTCCAGTCTTCCCATATCAGAATATTAGCTCTGTTATCTGTGTGAACAACAGTAGGTTTCACTGGCCTGTATCATCAGTCCATCAGAAACTGTGAGCTCCTGAAATCCTGATGAATTCTGTGGAGTATTAGCTTCCCCAGTCTCATGTTGTCTCCTGTTCATGAAATGTCTCTTCCAGGTAGCATCCCTTACTGGATTGTCCAGAACTCCTGGGGGCCAGCTTGGGGAATAGATGGCTACGTTCGTGTTAAGATAGGCGGCAATGTCTGTGGTAAGTCTGACAAAAAGTGAGTGGTGAAGGCCATGGGCAGGGACATGTTTCTCAATGGCTCTAACAAATTAATACCATCATAATACAATACATATAATAATATAATAAAGATATAATGGGATCCTCAGAGAGGCACTACAAATCAGTGCTGTGCTTTAAAAGAGGTTAAATGAGTCCAGATGGAAAAATAAATAAAGTGTGTTGCAGTTTATAATCAAAAATATATAATATTGTAATGGATTATCCCTCCTTCCCCTGACACCCCCCAGCCTACACCCCCAGTGGTATCACCCTATATCCCGGGACCACTCCTCCTACACTTCCCATTGGATCTAGACCTCCCTGGGTCAGGTTACACCTGAACTGAGATAAGGGCTAGTCCTGAGTCCAGACCCTGATTCTGCCCTCCATCCACATGGAATAAACATCTTCCTAACCACAGCAGAATCCGTCTCTTCATTACCAAGCCTCAGACCACGCGGCAGCTAAGAGATTGAACCCCCACGAACTATCTAAGTGGAGCAAGGGCTGGGAACCTTCTGCTAGCTGGAGCTGAAAGCCCAAATCTCTTTAAAAGTGGTTGCTAATTCAACCAAGTAGTTGAATAAATGAAAAGCACCATGTAAAGATGAATCTGTAGAAGACAAAACAAATAATCAAAATACTGTTGTCCCTTACCATGCAGAGGTAGTGGCATTGTAAAATATCCAACCATGTGTGATGGTTCTAGGTGGGTGCCATCGCTGAACTCCCTATAGGTAAAACAGCTGCTGTCCTTGTCTGGTGGGTGCCATCATCTCTGGGCTCAGTTTAGGAAACAAATATGATAAAGCAAATCTACCTGCGAATTGTGTACCCTGCTCCTGGCTTTTCTTGTAGGACAGAGATACATCCTTTTCGTGCTAGTTCAATCTCCTGCCCTATATGCATGAATTTTTTCCTTGTGTTCAAGGGATTTCTGCAGGATTAAATACCCAGTTTGTGCTAGATACAGAGGTAAGGCAAGTCAAGCTCAGGTTTATCATCAGATTTCTGAGCCAGATTGGTGGGATATTTCCACTAGATAGGAAGTGTTGTGTATTTGTTTTAATTTTACATTTTAGAGTAACGCATTGGCTTTCCCTTCCATGTGCGTTTCACAGTAGCTCTCAGTCATTGCAAGAGGTGTTAGATTACCTAAGTCTTCTGCACATGGAGAATAGGCAATATTCAGTTTGCTTGCACTTAGTAAAGATCAAAGCAATGTGTCCAATTGTAGCTTTCTCATGTTACTGAATCTTTGTTCTTACTGTTGTTGTATGAACAGTTCGGAAAGAGAAATTTAGAAGTAGTGATGAAGCAAGTCAATTATAGAGATGGCAGGGAGAACAGACATGTTATTTTCAAAACCTGTTCTTTCAAAAAGCAGGATCTTTCACATTTCCTGTAGTGTACCACACAAGAACAATCCAGCAAAGGACAGTAGTTGCTCCTTTTCCCACAGATAGTGTGTTCTGATTTAGAGATGCTCTGAGACCACCAGGATAGGAAATTTTGAACATAAAAGCAGAGGAAGGAGGAGATTAGGTTTCACCTACACACAGTGCCAGGCAAGGAAGAAATAAAAAGGTTGCAGATGATTCCCTGGATTTCTACTGTCATGGTGTGGAGGGGAGAGGGCATTATGTGAATATGAATTCTGGGAAGTCTCCACTTCAGTATTTATTAAAACCAAATTTTACATCCTTTCTAGGTATAGCAGACACAGTTTCAGCAGTATTTGTCTGACATTTCTCTGGGCCTCTACAACTGGTCAAAGACCACAAGCATCATGAGTACAGACACTGTATATGAAGGTGTAATTCAAAACACCATTTTCAAATATAAGAAATGTGTGTAAGGGCAATTCCTGCAACTCCTGGCTGAAGTTTTTAAAAATGTTTTTATTTTGAATTTGTGTTGAATGCCAAATTTCTCATGGAGTAAGAAGACTGAACCGCAGAGTGCATGGATAGAATTTACAAAGATGGACTGAAGCCTCAAACATAAGCTTTATCCAGCCACTGAATACTACTTCATAGAAAAAAATATTAAAAGGAAAGAAATGATGACAAATAAGAAGGAATTTGGATCAAAAAATCAATAGTATAAGAGTATATTTGAAATTATTTGAATATAAGAAGAATCATGACTAACTGTTTAGAAGGTCATCTATTACAGAATATATCCAACAGAGTGAGTGTTAAATTTCCCTCATTAATTGAATTCAGGGGTGGGACTTGCTGGTAATAAAAAGTTGTTCCAGCTTTGCTGAGCTGTGAAACTGCAGCTGTGGGCAAATGTAGCTAGAACTCACAATGAATTGTAATTCTAAAATCCTCTGAATTTTTCACCTGGAATGCTTTACCTGTATCTTTTAAGAAGGCCTACTATGAGAAGTATTGAAGCAATTATGTAAATTTTGCACTCAATTACTGTACCATGTTTTTAGATCAGTTTTTTTATAACCTTTTTATGACAAATGCAATGAGTATTTATATTTTTCTGTTGCTAAGTGTTGCTGTTTTAGTCCTTCTAATTAATATTTTAAATGAAAGGAAGACCAAGTATGATGTTTCTTTACTTCAGGTTTTGCTACTTACTGAATTTACTTGCCTGAAAACTTCAGTTTTAAAAAATGTGAAGTCTTCTGTACTCTGAATGTTGTGTAGTCTGGCCTTCCCTGAGTGGCTTATAAACAACAGATAGCACACTTCAATAATTGGGAAACAAAGTCCCTAATGGGCATGGATAAGAGTAATGTAGTCACAGCAATATGAAACACAGATGTGCCTCCAGTGTTTTTGAGGTGCTACTGCCAGGTATAAGTACTGGAAGAACTGTGGTAGAGATAACTTACAGAAATTCCAACCTACAGTGCTCGTGTCTTTCCAAAGGAAGCACTTAAAAAGACAAAAGTCCATTTATAATGAGATGACACTGCTTTATCGATATTCTATAGCCAAAGTTGCCTTTTATTGTATACCAGTTTGAATAAACATCACTTTAAATGCCTGCCATACTCTTGTTTGCACTTTATAGTTTGCTTTAGAAGAAGACTTAACAAAAGATGAGCTTTATACTGCTTTATTTAAAATGCAAAGTAAGTACTTATATCTGCTATTTTAAATGGTATTTCTATTGTAAGGGATTTACATTCACATGTAAAGAGATAGCGACATGATTCTTGATGCATTATGAGTTCAGGTTGGTTTGGTTTCTACAGATTCAGGATTTACTTTTTGAATCTACTTTTTGAAACTTTTAACCCAAAATTCCTTTTGAAATTGCTCTAGAGCTCAGAAACTAATATTCTTCTGAAGGTAATGACACTGATTATATCCTCAACTAGACATAAATTAGTAATAGCCATTAGGCAAACAAGCAAATACAAAAATATGTACAAATAAGTCATGATCATAATAACTGCATGTAATTTTCCTTCACCTTACTCCAGGTGTAGGTCTTAAGAAGCCAGCTAAGAGTTAAATCGGTCATTGGGTTGAACTGGGGCATCATTTTACTCCTAACAAAGGCTAACTCAATACAGATTTATTTTTCCTACAAGCAGTTAATTTCTTCCACAAGCCAATTGTACTATTCACAAAGCTGTCATACATAAATACATATTTACACACTGACACTCTTTGTAGGAATGGCTGGGAGCACCACGCAAGGTGAAAGTCAGGAAGTTCTTTACAGCAACCAGCCTAGAAAGGCAGGCTAGTCAGAGTCCTCACTGCTGAAGTAGGAGCTGTCACAGTATTCTGCAGTGTAAAGGAATTTATGAATGCTTGGATTCATCTTTGGTATCCAGTGTCTTGGCACTAGAAATGTTGAAAGATTGAACAAATCCACAAACACCTTGTATCTGTCACTGAAAAAGACAATCGAAACAATTCCATCAGCATAGAAGGCCATAATTTCTAAATCCTTAGTAATCATTCCTTCTCATGCAAATAATAAGATTCCTTGCACTAACCCTCCTGAATATTGCTGAGCAAGAATCCAGTCCTAACTTTCTAGGGCATAGCAGACTAGGCTTAATAGGGATTTATTTACAGATTTATCTACCTACATCTTTCTTCTGAAAATGCAGAGTCCATAGGGTGTGACCTCTAGTAGAATTTATCTAGGAACAATCATGTTAACCTGACATTAAGGAAGAGTGGGAGAGCTTTCTAAAAAAGACAGTGGACATTCAATCCTCCACATCAGTCCAGCCAACTCTGCTTTCTACCCTGCTCTCTGTTCAACTGGTTGCAATAGTAGTTGCTCACAGCACTACAGGGTGGTTCACGCTCTTTGAGAACAAACCTCAAAGGAGATCCCCTCTTAAGGAGGTTGTGCAGTTAGAGGTCATGCTAGGGAATAAAGAAGATCAGTCACACAGTATCTGGGGCTCACTTCCAGCCGCTGTCACCACATTAACTTGGGCTGGCTGGCACACAAACTGAGCAATGCAGGGTTAATGTTATTGCTATCACTGTAACGCGTAGACTCCTCTACTGAGAATTACAGATGGCACTTTGTGTGAGTAATCAAAAGCACTTCTTTTTGCCCTAGAAGTCTTGGAATTTATGACACTGATAAATAAATGTGCAACAACCAAGGGGACATGCTAGAGTCCTAGAAGAGAGTCAGCAGCCCTTTGGCCTCCAGTGAGCCATTTGAAATATACCTCCCAGCATTAGAGTATTTATAAACTGCATTATTGCAGGTAACAGGGGAAATACGTTATTTCTACCTCACTGTCGAGCGCAAGTAGAGGTAGCCTGATGAGCCTCCAGTGCCAGCCTTGCCACCAATCATTCTGTGCACCAAACAGACATGGTTATCTAAATGATACAACAGGAGAAAAGGGCACATGTTCAGTTCATTTAGATAAAACTAGAGCCACACTTATTAAAGGTCATTCAGAGATCTTTACAGGGATACAGAACAATTAGGTCTTCAGCAATGCAGGAGTTAATTCTGCCATTCTTCAGTCAATGAATAGAAAATTATTGTTAATTCAGAATGAACACACTTATTATTACACATTGCTATGCTCTGTTAATACAGAATTATACATCCATTATGTATGTCTAGACAGGGAAGGAGGCAGAAGGAATGTTTGCATATAAAGACATGTCATTATGACTTTTCAGGATACATGGAAAAATAGATACCTGTCCCTTAAATAAGACTGCACTTAAAGCAGGTCATACAAGTGGTAGCTATACCTATGTATCTAATGATCACAGAAGCAGCTCTTTGTCTTTCCTTGGGTGAAGTACAAACAAAAAAAGTCATTCCTAAAGCATGAACTCCAAAGCTCAATTCTAAGACTGGGTGTAACTCGAGACTGAACAATTTATTTGCATCCAGAAGAGGGAGTGTCACAGTCAAAAAAGTCAAACTTACATCTCCATTTAGTCATGAGCACATCAAGATCCATAAGGGAGGTAAGAAGCTGAAAAGGAACCTGGAAACGAGGCTCCTCCCTTGGAAAATGAAAGAAAAGACAGTGAGACCTCTCAGCATAAGCTGTTTTTCAAAGTTGCTTTTCACCAGTGCTTAGTGACTTAAAGTATACTTTTCCTAAATTGGTACTGAAATATCAGTAAATATTTTAACAAATACTTCTGCTGTGTAAGTCTTGATCTGCCCCTTTATTTTTCGAACTTGGTAAAGGGCTCCAGATCTTTCTAGGACAGGTAGAACAAGGCATGTACTGGTTACAACTGAGAAGCAGCATCTGGTCAAGCAAGAACCAGCTGCCCAGAGGGGATGTGCAACCTCCATCCTTGAAGGTACTCAGAGCTCAGCTGGACATGGTGCTGAGCAGCCTGGTCTGACCTTCGAGCTCTATCTAACTAATCAGGGTTCCTGTGGAGGGCTGAACTAAATCGTTTCCCACAGCCCATTCCAGCCTAACTGAACCTGTGCTGCTCCTCTTAGCCTTCACCTCTCCTCCTGCCAGTCACCAAAGACACACCTTACAGCATTACCTGTAGAAGTAGATCATCAAGGCTCCCTTCAGTGCTTTGTAGGACAGTCGTCTCTCTCCTGCAAAACACAAGTGTCCTTGGTTTGTTGCTCATTCTCCTGCAACTTTAATGCTGTAACAAATATTTATAGATAACATGTGTAAAACATACAAAGTGCATATTGACATGTGGTAATAAAATCTACCTTTACTGAGCAGATGTTCATGGCGTTTTTCATCAAATAATGACAGTAATACATCTTTCTGTTTTTGGAATTCGGACAATAAGTCATCTTTTTCTTCTGATTCAGCTTTGGCCTTTGGTATTTAAAACAAAGACAAGTTTTAGAATTCAACAGGGAAAATTAAGCACTTGAATGACTCATTATGCAACTTTTATTTAAATAAATACTCTGAAATTTGCATTTTAGATGTAAGAACTGTATTTTCAAATAAGACACATGAGTCATTGTCCTTTGAAGAGTACAATCATCAAGAAATGTACAATTAAATAGATTCTAGAACTCAGATAAATGAATATTCAAACAAACTGGCAATTTATTACATTTTTTTGGTCTAGAGGCCTTAAAAAATGTAATCATCATTTGTTTGAAGTCTGATTTATTTGTTTTCAAGGCAAAAAAATTACATCACTGCAGAGCTGTGGCCAAGAAAATTGTAAATAAAAAAGGTTAGATGAATTAGAAAGTCATAAACAGATATTCTCAGGAAGTTGATAAATTCTAATTTTTTCATTAAAATGGAAAAATTAAAAATGTCATTTAAAGCTGCAGGTTTTAAAATATTCAGGGAATTTCTGGTACTTATTTACCAATGCAATTCAAAATATCACAGAACAGCAAATTGCCATGTACTGTTAAACAGAAATGGGCTGTTAATAGTTTACATTCCATATCCACTGCTCAGGGGCTCAAACTTCATAGTTACTCTAGGGTGTAGATGCAAGTACTAACTCAAGGTTGTAGTTTCAGTAAAATCAACTTCAGCCCTTCCACTGATACTAATCCATCCTTTTTGCAATCCAAATCCTCCGTGTATCTCATGCTTTAAATTGTCTTAGATGTCAAATTAAAAAAACATTGCTATTTCCTGAAGAGTTTGCTTTTTTTCCTGCTTTTTGCAAACAAGGAACAATGAAGATTTAGTGAAGTGAGTGCGAAGCTTTGAGTAAG
This sequence comes from Brachypodius melanocephalos, assembly GCA_013398615.1. Lineage (NCBI taxonomy): Eukaryota > Metazoa > Chordata > Aves > Passeriformes > Pycnonotidae > Brachypodius > Brachypodius melanocephalos. The sequence goes on from VZSR01003049.1 coordinate 20,563,458, forward strand.
CCAAAAGTTAAATTTATGTCAGAATATCATTTTGTCAGATGTCTTTGAATAGGTAGTCTTAGGTAGTTCAAGAGTACACTATATACCTGTATTAAGGCAAATTCCTCTTCTAGACCTTTTAAAACATTCTCTTCAAATTGTCCCCAGAAATCAAATTCTTCTGAGTCAAGTCCCGGAGTTCTTTCCAGCCATGCCTTTAATAATAGTAGTAGTAGTAGTAATAACAATATTTTCAAACAATAACAATGCAACTGCATTATCCTAGAATTATAAGTTATAGCAACATAAATTCTACTACTATAGTTCTGGTTTAGTGTCCTGTCAAAGTGCTTATTGCTGAATTCAGCATGTCCATGTGGATGATTTACACCTGCATAATGGTGCCATACCAACCCCCTCAGGCTACAGATGGCATGGCCAACGCTGGAAGACAGAAGCTGTCTCGTTCTAAGGATATCTTTGAAACAAACTACACAAAAACAACTCTTATTCCACATATGTATATATAGGATAGTAGAAATGATAAATGTCAAAAGGAAGACGTAGAGACACCTATAGTTTTTAACTTCTCTAATAGCCATCACCAACAGTGGGACTGTTTTGAAAGTTTTCCTCTCAAAAGGGCTTATTGTCATGAAAAACAATGCAAATGAAACAGTGCATTTACATTCTTAGCTCACACTTCCACAATGCAATTTACCACTTTAACAGCCAGAATTTTCAGAGGGAAGGGAGATGCTGTGAAAAATCAGTTGGTTTACTAACTAATTCTCTTTCATGCCAAATTTGTCAAGAATCCAAAACACAGTTGACACAGAATTTGCCAACATGATTGTTTCTATTAAGACAGGAGAATTTGTCTCTGATGATGGACATATTTGGGAGATGGGGGAAAGTGAATCAAGGTCCAAGACAGACATTGTTACCTCCACAAGTTGCAGTAGTGTTGGTTCTTGCTCTGATTGAAGCAGTAGTTCACGATCCTGTCCCTTGAAGTTATCACGGTAATGCCGTCTGTTGTAAGGGACTCTCAGACTTTGGGGAACACCAATCTTGTTCTCTAGCAAGCGAAACTGCAGGCTCTGAAAACCTGAGGCTGGGCTTAGGTAGTACCTTTGGGAATAGAAGAAAAAAAAAAGATAAAAATATGCAGGATATTATTTTACAATGGTGGATTTCTCTTGTTCTCAAAAAACACCCCATATTTCACATCTGAAGAATATCAAATAGCTATCTGATGACTTTTTTACATGACTGCATTTAGGAAAAGGAAAAAACCCAAGCAATTTTAATGCAACTACAGTATACATATAACAGTCTCATTTTCTAGTTCTATATTGTTTGTGCATACACAAGTAGTGCAAATATAAATGTGTGAATTTGTGCTTTAAAATGGCAGCTTTGTGCGTGTGATGTACAGGAGGCAATGTTAGTAAATATCATTTCCTTTCCTAATAGCCTAAGCAGCTGCACCCCAAAAAGCTGTTACAGATATTTTCACAGTAATAATGTGCCAGTGAATGCATTGTAAATAGTCTTGATATACAGCATAATTCCTATATATTATTACATATAATAGTCTATGCATGCAATATATATACATGCAATATGGTATATTGCCTTATTCTATAGAGTAGAATAATGCTCAGAAAAACTTCCAGTGGGTTTTTTTTTTAAGGACTCACTAATGGGAATCTTAAGAGTTAAATCATCTGACCATGTTAAAAATAATTACTAATAAAAGTGACCTGAAATCCCACATTGCTAGATAATTGTAATGCATTTTGAATTGCAAGTATAAGATTTGACAGAGACACGTCATTGATGTAATCTTATGTTTACTTATCAAATCACAGTATGTGGTTGAAAAGCTGAAGTATGGACCAAAATGGATGATTAGCCCATGGATTTCCCCTGCTGTAGTGTAATGCTAGATTCAAACAAGTGAAGAAAAAATGTAGTTTCCTGCTCTTTTTAATAGGGAAAATTAAAGATAGAAGGGAAAGGCTGCCAAAATACAGAAGTGGATGGGATGCTGGATGGTACTGGTGTCACGAGGCAGACAGATATGCACAAGGAAGGAAGACAGTAGATGAAGCTGTAACACATGGTAGTGTGGTGGAAGGACCTAGATTTAGTGAGGGAAGAGAAAGATATGCCATGGGAGAGATGAGACAAGCTAAAGGATCCCAGAGAGGGCCTGAGCAGAAGGCAGAGAAGATACCCACCATCCAGCCCAGCAATACATTGAGCTGCTACTAGACAGCAGAAGTTATTGGGGAAAAAGGACAAAGGACAGCAATGCTTTCTTCAGCCATTTGAAGCCTCCAGCACTGCAGTCCCAAGGCAATACCATGCAAACCAAGCCAGCTGAAATACCTGTTTGACAATCTAGAGGGAGTGCATGTCTCTCCCCCAAGCACTTCTGTGATTTGCCATAGAACAAGGCTTCAATCTGCAGTGCCAAGTTTCAACTAAATTGCTGGCAGAACTGTGAGCTATTTCTTTTGCTTCTGCTGTTTTAACTTTTGACCCTGAAACCAGTCAGCAGCACCTTACACAAAAGTGTCAACAATTCACTTGTACTTTTTGCAGAACATGCTGGACTCACAGTCAGGGTCAATTTCATAATTGACCCTTGCACTTTAATGTCATGTTTGCCTCTCCAAGGTGAGCTCTCAGCTTGCTGACAGACACCAGCACACATACAGAATTCACAATCAGTTCTAAGGATGGGCATTACCAGCTCACAAATTGCTGTGGAGGAATAACAAGTCTTTACCTGAAATCAAAGAAGTCCAATGCACTCATAGTTTCCAAAACTGAGAACTGTTCCACAAGCAGTTTCAGAATCAGTGAAATTCTGTTCATTCGAGTAATAACCTTCAGCATGTTCCTCTCATCTCTTACCTGTAGAAAAAATAAAGATCATAACCAGAATGGTGTTTTCTCTCCTACCTAGTTATTTCATGTCTTTTCACTGTTGTACATCACTATGGTTCCCAAGTCCTTCCCAGGTGAAATCCATAGAGGCAGAATCTCTTACGGAATAGAGCACTCTGGTTTTAACTTAAAACTGAAACTCTGATTTTCAAAGATTGAAATCCCTTTTTTTCTGACTGATGTTACCTTGCAGGTAGGCCTATCACACAGGGTTTTTTTCTTTTCTGTGATTTTGACTAAAATAGAAGTAAAAAAAAAAATAATTTCTAAAGCATAATAATTTATATTTCCAATAATTAAAATATTGTAACTTAATAGTATATAATATGAAAATTACATACTTTCTGTTATAATTACTTCTAGAATAATTTCTATTCTACAAGCCATAAGGCAGGTATGGAAATTACTTAAAAGTTGAGAAACAAAATGATCTGACAGCTACATCAGGAGAACACATCTAAAACATGTTCATCAGCAATGTGCATTAGCAAGCAGAAAAGAAGAGAAAAAATACAACTGGTGGGAAATAGAAAAGATTAAATGGAAAACACAGTTCTTTTTTTTTTTTTCCTAAGTTAAACACTTTGCCTGCAGAGGAGTCTGCTAAAATTCCTTTCAGGTTCAATGGGATTAAAATTCTCTCTAAAATCTGGGCAGGCAACCAGGAAATATCAAACTACCAAAAAAAATGTCAGATGATAATCATTTCCCTAATTGCTTGTCTGTGTACTTGACCTTAATACTGACATTTCAAATTCTCATTACAAGCAATGCTTCATTTTTCACAAAAACAAAACAAAAGAAAAAAACCAACCAAACAAAAAAAAACTTAAGAACTGATTGTGGTCAGTTATAATTTGATAAAATACTAAACTAAAAAGCCAAGGAAATTAGGAATATAGTGAACAACAGAGAACATTTTCATCGGACCTTATGGTTCAAGAAGGTTCCTTCTTTCAATCTGATCTAGTTTCAAATTTTCTTTGTAGACACATGCTAATGATCTACTCAAGGTATTTCTCCAACTGCATGTAGTCAGATTTTTCTGTGGATGCAGTATCAATTCAAGAGTTTTCCATTCTTATCTAATGTTATAATGTGTGTTTAGCTTTGGACAAATGTGAGGAGTTGCTTATATTTGTAATTTTCAGAAATTCTCACAGAGTAGAACACTGCTTTGGATTCTTGCTTCTCTGTTGGATATACTATTACACAATCACAAAAATGAGTTCTCCTCACAGCAGATATTGGATGGAAGGAGATAGTATGTAGACTTCAGACACTGAACAAAGGCAGAAATTGCTTTTCAACATAAATATACCTGTGAGCCTTCTACTTTTTGGTTTTGCCTCTGAGCCTGCTTTTTCTGCAGTAGAATATTTCCAACTTAAGTTTCTGCAGTTACACAGCACTAGCAGGAGAGGAAGAGAGAGTTTTGGCCAATGAAATTGGCCTTGGAAGGTGATCTACACAAAAGGCATACTTCAGGAGGAAATAAGATTTTGCTGATCAGAAATCTGTACTATCAGGATGTAAGAGCCACTCAGCCAAATTTTATTTGGTCTTTTGATGCTGTTTCTAAAAAGAGCACATGTTGCTTTAGTAAACACAAGTATATCAGACTAAGAGGCAGGAAGCAAGAGAAAATCAGAGCTGACTTTTCCCAAAATAATATTTGTTTTTAACTTACGTGACCATTTTGAAAGATCACTCGCACAGAGTCCATTTCCCACAAAATCTGCTTAAACCAAAGTTCATATGCTACAACAAGAAAGACACTGTTAGCATCAACTTCAAGGTTATTTTGTTCTTTTTAGCACCAAGAAAGAAAAAATTCTTACATGCTGATTTGAAATGGATAGCCTACATTGACACTGCCTGTGTGCAAGAAGATGCTGACACATATACTTACTACCTGTTACAGTATCCTGTTCTTTACCTAAAATATTAGACAAAATAATCTGTAGTCTAGAATACTGACAGAATTTTTTAAAATATGTTTTATGCATCAGATATTTGATCCACAGATTGTTCATTACAAATGGAGGAAACAGAAAATCCAGATCTGATACTTCAATAAAATCTAACTCCACACCTGCTTACGATCTACATATTTCTTGTCAATAACAGAAAATATCATCAGGCCAGGGTCTGAAAAACAGGCAAATATGGGCATTAGGGAGTGTCTAACTGGTGTGCTGATTTCTAGACAGATTCTAGATGGTTAAAAGTGAAGTTTCAGAGAAGACACAAGGCAATACACAAAATTTGCCTACAACAACCTGCATAGAAGCCTGTTGCTTGGGCAACACCAAGATTTTCACCACCTTAATTTCTCTAAGAATAGAACCATCCATATCTTGGTTTACCAAATCCTAAGGTTTACCAATCCTAATTATACTTAAGGGTTCACAAGCATAGAGTTGATCACTGTCTTACAATTTCTATATGAATATATGCAAGTATAAAACAGATAAAAGAGCTATTGCTGTGATAGTGTCTAAAATGAAAACAAATAGTGTATTGCTATATATGAAAACAAATGTGTCAGCTCCAAATAACTCACTGTGGCAAAAATGTTGGTCAACCACCAGTGCACTCCTCCACTTACCTTGATGTGTCACAATGAAAAGATGCTCATCGTGGATTTTTTTGCCTTTCTTCTCACTCTGAAGTTCTTGAGCAGTCAATATTTTGTTCAGCTTAAAAAATAAAGGTAAGAACAGTTCTGTAAAGCTCTCCATTCTACTGTTAGATGTAGGATGATGACTGGTCCCCCCCAGTCATCATCCTACCCCCTGTATTTCTGAAATATATTTTTCCAGCCAAGCATTCCAGACTTCCAAGGAAGGTGCACAGAGCCTGCTGGCGTGCAGAAATGGCCGAGTGATTATCGTCAGACCAAAGAAAGCTTTTTGTGGTGTGTTACTTTACAGTTTAGGCTTACCAATATGGATAATTCCCTACCAAAACCCCCAAAATATCCATCTTCCTTGCAGTTTGAGGAGTCTTCCCACAGTCCACCTTGAGGACCCAGTTGAGATGGGCAGCTGTGCTTGTTACACCTGGAGACCTGTCTCAGTAACTGACTGTCTGCTGGGAGGATTGTCCAACACAGGTCCTGCCTCAAGTCATAAGAGCAACCAGGACAGCAAACATGAAATCCTTAAACTTACTTGTAGGTATTCTCCATAGATAAGCCCATCTTTGCTGGCTTTATTTATTCCTTCTTGAGATGTGTCATCATTTTCATCTTCCAAAGATAGCTTGCTAAAATTAAATCTAAGAAGAAAATGAAGTAAATACGTGAACTATTTAATTAAAGAACTATGAATATACCTGCCTCTCTACTAATAGATGCATCTACAATTCAAAGAATGCTTTATTTTGATAAACAGAACCAGTAAAGCAGTCTTTTGATAAAAACTGAAATTCCTCTTGTCACAGTAACAGCTGGTAACATCACATTTACTTCATCAAATAACAAGTGCTCAGACAAGTCCTTGTACGATCTCTATTAATTCAGCGATTGCTACAGCTGTCTATTTACTGCTAATAAGTAATTCCTCTCTGACATTTAATATTTTGCACTACCACTTTATCACTTGAATTGAATTTATAGAAACAGAACGGAGAGGAAGGACTCACAGGTAATTCTTCCCTGCAAAGGGGCACTGGCTCATGATTTCAGGATCCAAACTCGCTGAGCTGCACACCGTGGAAAATACCCTGTTAGTTTTCCCAAACCTGCTGCAGCTCCCTTATATGTAGCCTTATCTCACTGCCAAGGCCAACCCCCAAATTCCCCTCCTCAGCCCTCAGCCCATCCCCACTATTCAATAATTACAGAAACTATCACAGCACAAAGGTCAGGAAGTTCATGTGTTGTTGGCTCTCCGGGACGGTGTTTTTCTCTGCCAGTTAAAAAATGAATGGATGACATGTTTGTTTTGTCCTATTCCACAAGCTTTTTGTGCTTTTTACTGCAAGGTTTCCACCAGTTCTTTCTTTGGAGGTGTAAGTTGTAAGGTGTAGTGTGTGAGGTGTAAGTCAATGAAAGGTCCATCTGTGATAAAAAGGCATTATTTTATAAATGCAGGCATCGTTAAAGTAGGTTTTTAACCTGCAGCCCTTTTGTATCAGGATACTATTAAAGTTTAAAAAATCAAGCACATGAAAGAGAAAAGGGGGATGGGGGAAGTGGAAAAGCATGTTTCTATGGCAGACTAAAAAGTGCTTCTTCAAAGAGATTTCAAGTAATATATATAACTCCAAAAATATACACACATTAAGCAAAGAACTAAAAGCATCATCAACCTCTCATTCTGGTTTTCTGAGTATTTAATTCAGAATGATTTTTTAATTTTGTCTCCTTGCATAAAAGTTTCATTTATTGACAAATGTTACTCAATTCTATCTGGTCATCAGCTTAACACACAATGAAGTAACATGTAACTAGCATACACCTGTTTTCTGCCTGCCAGCCCTTTCTGAAAAAATAGTTAATGCTCAGTTTCACTGCAAACAAAACTACAGGACCTCTGTGACCCTGGATCATTTGCTCTCTGCAAGATTTATTCTGCTTAGTGGTGTCTGTGTGGTGGTTTCAGCTGTTCCAGTCACTTAAGAGTAGTTTAAAAAAATGCAGATGTAGGATGTGGGTGATGGGGTGGATACGCTGTTCAGCCAGATGTCATTTGTCAGGCTTTAAACAAATCAGCTTAAAATTAAGTTGAGCCACAAGAAATGTAGGACTTCACTGAAGCAACCCACCAAGCAAGGTCAAGGAGTTCTTCCTTCATGATATAAAACCTGACAGAAGAAATCCTCTCCTCACACACGTGCTCAGCGATGCGGACAACTAGAAACAAAAGTGAAGACATCAGAAATTAAATGTTGAAAGCTGCTTTTCACATATTTGCACTCAAACAGCTTGACTTACAATTGTGGAAATCTTGCACATCCATAGATTTCAAAAGAAAAAGAAGGTTTGTCTTGTCATTCCTGTATATCTTCACCTGAAACATCCAGACTGGGCCTGCATAATGGAATCAAGCTGTTATCTTTTCTCATGACACAAACTAAGAAAGAATGTGAAAGTAGTAAAAATAATGACAGTTGGAAAATACTGAACATTTAATCTCACAAAATATGTTAGTGTACGTTTTCTTGTGCAGTTTTGATTTCTTCTGTGGAATACAGAGAATAATAAACTTCCAGTGCAATGATCTCTTGACTGGCAACCTTTACATTGCCTATCCAGTAGGCAAAGGACTTTGAAGTATCAGAGCCCTTTTACACTCCGTACTTAACAAAACATTAACTCCCTATTTGGGAAGTAATAATACCATTAATTCACTCAGGGTTAGCCAAGTCACTTGAAATCTAGCTAATCTAAACAGGGGATACTGTCTAACCAACAACTACAGAAATTCCCCCTCTGATTCAGCAACAGATGGACTTCAGTCAATCAAAAATCATCCAGACAAGAGCAATTTAGAAAGTTTTTTCCAGTGTTTCCAACACTTCAAACTCCTTTATTAAGGACCTCATAGCTGATTGGTCCAAAAGCTGTTAACTGACCAATTCCTGAAAAACTGGGTAATATTATATATCATATCTGCATCCATTCATTTAAGAAAATTTAATCTCACACTAGCTGAATTCAGCTCTATAACCATTGCAACTACAATAGATGCCAAACTCTCCAAGATCACTGGAAAAACATGTCTCAATGAGGACTTGAAACCCCTAAAATAAAACCACAGACAATACAGATCATTCATTTCTCTTACTGTCTCCCTTCATCTGATCTCAGTAAGGCTTCAAATGTGTAATGAACTTGGTAGTAAAATAATTTAAGTGGCTTGTATGACCTGATTATGAAACTTTCTGTGGCCAGTGTAGGTGATAGCACAGCTTGCAGGAGCCCTCAGGTTTGGATCAGCTCAGAGCCTTGAACTCTGGCATGGCTGCAGACACCCTCAGAAATAAATATACTTCTTCCACGCTCCTCAAATCTGGGGTTCACTGTAGGGACCTGATTTTTATTGGAGTGTCCTTTATATCCTGACAGAGATTTATAGCCACTTTGTCATTTCTCCCTACTAGCATAATCATAAACAATTCTTGATGAAAAATGTTCTTCAATGTGAATGTATCTGAAAGAAAAACATAACCTTAATTTTAAATGATGGTATTGCTTTTTTTCTCAAAATGTACCTTCATTTCACTTTTTCATGTTGAACACTCAGAACCACAAAGAAGCAGATCTAACCACACCAATAACTTGCTGTTCATGCTGCAGATGACTGAGCAAGGCTGTGAAAACCAAGACTATGTGTGCCCTTGAACTTTAGTTTAGTTATTTGTTTATTTGCTTTTAATGCATGAAAGTCAGATAAAAAGCCTTCTTTTCATCACAGAGGACTCTAACCTTCAGCAGACAATGAGAACGTTCTGTTTTGTGACTGGGCTGAGTACAAGACAAACAGTTTCATACAGCAGGCAAAGAAAAAAAAAAAGCCCCACCAAAACCACATCTTCCCAGAACTGCTCTTTGTGGCCTTCAAATGAACTGTCATGGCCTTCATGCCCAAGCATGGGAATTGTTAAGCACCCTTCTTCATTCACCCTTGCCCCCTTTCCATTTACCTCCCCCTGCCTAGGTGGATGTAGGGTGGCTGGACTGGCTGCAATAGGGTTACAGAGCAGAGACAAACTGAACTTACTTGGACTGAGAGAAGGGATTCATATGAACAAAAAGGGAGCCTCTCTCCAGCCTGGCCAAGAGAGGTTCAATGTAAGACAGAGGTGGCCTGCAGCATGATTTATGGACACAGCCAGAGCCAAGAGTTTGCATGTTCTCACTCTGGGGCTCTCTGTCTGAAACATTACAGTCTGATGAGGACAGGTAAGTAAGAATGACCTTCTGTGTACTGTCATGAATCCAAAAAAAAAGTAGGAATTACAAATGACCTATTCACCCAAGCTAAATCTCAAGTTTTCCTACATGAAATCACTTATGGAGAAGAAAAAGTACACACACAAGTGGTTCAGACAAGTGTCACCTATTCTACTGCTCAAACTCTCGTTCTGATTACAAAATCATCACAAATCAATTTGTCTAGTGTTTGCTAACTTGAAGAAAGAGCTCAGAGAACTTCTGACTGCAAACAAATGACGCTTGAAGCTTCCCAACACTCTTGTCCAACAATTGCAGACTGGGAGCTGCCCAGCACACAGGGCTTCTACCTATGTAACAATGCCTGCAGTGAGTCAAAGATCCAAGTAGGTCATGCCATGCCGGAAAGTTTCAAAGAGAAAGTAAAAGGTTTCTTGGGAAAAGCTATTAGAACAAAAGAAACAAACATTAAAAAACAAAACACATTAGCAAAAAAAAAAAAAATTATAAAAAGCAAACAACACCCCCCAACAAACTAAAAAGCAAGCTTACAGTGCAATAATTTTCCCAGAACATCCATGTAACTTTCCAATTTTGATAGCTCAGGACTTCCTAGGATCCCTGTGTCCTTGCATTTAATGATCTTTTTGTGGATTCTGTGAATCCATAGCCTGCAGCAATGAGTTCCATAACTGAAGCACATATCGTGTGAAAGAGTATTTCCCTGTACAAGTTTCAAACTTCCTGCCAAATAATCAAGTAATTTTAATTTCTGTTTGGTACTGATTCATGGCTAATGAGAAATAGGTGCACTATACCTTTGTAGTCCCGGTCACCCCATTCTGCATTTGTGCAGATTCTGCTGTGACCTTTCTGAGACAAAAGGAAAATATATTTTCTACATATAGATGTCGCATTGTTAATCTCATAAAATTATAGTGATGAAATAATTTTGATAACAAGCACACTACTATAATAGTGAAATGCAGTACAGCAGCTACTGTTTTGGTTGACAAAAGTACAACTCAAATTGTAGAGGTGAAGCCCCCAGTGTCCTAAGCCAGAACCTCACTGTGCTGGCCACTCTGCCAGCACTGAACAAAAATCACTTCCTCACATGACTTAATAACATAACAAGAGATAAGTGAATAAAGACACAAAAGGAGGGTGAAGTGCAGAAGATAAACATGGAACCAAAATGTGTCCTCTGCAGGAATGTTTTGTGATTTTCCAAACTGGACTTGATATCTAACTAGCACTTGAAATTAACAGTTGGTTTTAAGAAAACTAAAATTTGGTGACTCCATTCTAAAACAAACAAGCCTAAAGTTGATGCAATATTAATAATCCAATCAGACATTTGTACCTGGGGGAGGAACAGAGCTCAAGGTCATGCAACCTACAAACAGAGATGAGATAGTGCTGGAAAGGTTATTTTTCTTCTTTTTAAATACTGTATTTGTTCAAATTCTTAAACACAAAGAATTGTGTCATCGCTTCCCAGCATACTTTTAACTTCCATTTATGTTTCACACATCCAAGCACAACCTTCCCCCACTGTCTCTCATTTGTGGCTCAGCAGAATGCAGCAGTATTTCTTTCACATTCTGATGATTTTTAACCAACAATTATTACCCAAGTATGGAGAAAATGTTCTTTTATTTCTATTGCCCAAAAACCCTGCTTTCATCAATGTAAATGGATCAATGCCAGCCAGAACTGTAAACTTAGGAGAAACAGCGTATCTTGAACACATTCCACAGCGTTGTCCCAAGGCAAACCTATCCTATATTAATGCCTTGCTGCCACACATTGCAGGGTGCAATTCTTTAGTAAAGGCTATATGTCCCCTCCTGAACCTGGTTTTGGCAGTCTCAGGCCTGCTGTTTGAACACTCCTGAACCACCTCAACCCTGGTTACCCGTCAGGTCCAGTGAAGCACAGAGCTGGAACCATAAGCTACTCCCATGCCTCCACGTGGCTCAGTCCATGCTGCTGTTTATTCCATGGTACAGCTGTCTGAAAAGTGCAAAGGGTTGGCTTAGGACAAATGTTAAAAATTTGCTCATCTCATCCTGTTCAGCATTATCATTAATGGCTGAGGTGATGGAATAGGGTGTGAACTTCTTAAACTGACAAATGAGAACAGCCTGGAAAGTCTAATAGCGTGCTGGAAGATAGGAGCTAGAATTCAAAATTACCTTAATGCACTAAAATTAATAATATGCAGCTTCTGTGATGCAAGGAGCAGTGCTTTTGAACTTCAGCTGTGATAACCAAACTTGCAGATAAGAAATTCTTTACAGCAAATCTTAGATTGGAATTTTGAAATAGCAACTTTCTACATGGCATGGAATGCCTCATTTCTATCCAGCATCAGAAAGACTTTATCTTTTATATTATGTCCTGGGAACCACTCTTCAAGACAGATGAAGACAATGTGGAAAGGGTTCAGAAGAGGATAGCAAGAACAAGGAATATTTGATGTAGAAAATACAGCCCCTTAAGAAAGATGGAAAGAACTCACCTGTATAACTAAGAGAAGATTGTGGTTGGAAAAGTGAGAAATACTTCCTTTCAAAAGGAAGAGCAATAAGCAACATTCAATACACCACAGGACAGGAAAATCAGTAATCAGTTTAAATCATGGTAGGATAACACATTCATGAGAAAGATAAGGAAATTCAAGTATCTTTAAGCATTAGAAAACAATGATGAGAGCTCATAATTTCTCCAGTCACAGCTCATTCCTTGTCAGTGTAGAGAGAGACTCAATGAGTCCTCAAACACTCCTTGAGCACCTCCTGGTGCAGCCCCTCCTGTCCCCTATTGCTGAATCCACTTTCAGTACATGCTCAAAGGAAGAAGCAAGACAGACGCTTGCATATACAATTAGTTACCAGCATTCCATGAAATGGCAATGACAATACATTATAATAATGCAGGTGGTGATCACTTCATTGTTTTTCCCTCTGTTTTGCCTTTTTTTGCTAATATTTTTGTATGAATTGAATAAAAGTATTTTTAGTCTGCAATATTAGCAAATGCATTACTTCTGTCTTAGAAGTAGATAATATTTGAGATGTTTCTATTAAAAGAGAGAGCTAAGCAAAACATCAGAAGCATTAATGTCAAGAAAACACTTATAGATGGTCATGCAATGCAACAGGCATTGGAAAGAAACACTTTAACATATTCTAAAAAATACAGTCTTGTCCAGTGAAAGCTAAATATAAACCAAATACGTACTTGTGTATGCATGTATTTTATCTCAGCAACCCATAAGAATTCTCAGAAGACATTTTGCTGCAACTAGGCTATAAAAAAATTAACTTTATCAGAAATATGTTATCTATTTGTCTCAGGAAATAGCTATGTAGTTACGCTGGCTGCAGCATTATTTTTTAATTTAGCACCATAACATAAGAACTGAACAGCACTTAAGACTTCAAATAATAATTTGAGTACAAAATTTGCATTATGTGTGAACACAAAAAATGGTGACCACCCCTGTAAACAGCTGATTTTCCTAATGTTTACTGCATTAAGTATTAGGGAATGTGTGATTTAAACAACCAGACACATATGCTAGGAGTGAGTGGACAGAGCAAGCTGCCTGTGACCAATTTACAACCTGGAACCTGTTTGTTCGTGCCATTTGGGAAGGATGAACAAACGTAAGGTGGTTGGTCTTCGCCCCTTAGTGTTTGCTTAGGAATTAATATAAAACAACCATAAAAGAAAGAAATTTTTCAGAATCAATTTCTTACGTAAAACACAAGGGGACAACATAAGCCTTGTTCATCTAAAGTACTGCATAAGCACAACAACTCTTTGTAAGGCAGCAACACAATTTTTTTAAAAAGTGAGTTGAATCATTTGCTGTATAGAGAGCCAAGTAACTTACAGTTTGTACTTCTTAATTCTATGCACATAACAGTATAAAATATTTACATAATTTTTTTGTGAACTCAAGCAACCCGGGGATGTTGTCTGTGTTCTGTGAATTACAGTGGTTTGCATTAATAGGAGTCAGTGGATCTGCAGCACTGAGAAACTGCTCGGCAGAGCATCAGCTGGGCTCGAGTTACAAACAGATCTTAAAAACTGCTTGAGTCAACAGAAGAGCTGTGCAAAGCTTGCCCTGGCAGACAGTCCCACCAGTGAGGCAACAGTGACAAATGGAGCTGGGAATTCCAAGGAGTACAGTACAGAATCCTGTCAGCCAGGAATAATAAGATGGAGTTCAGTGCTTTACCTTGTTGGTTGTAGCATTAACAACACAGCCAGAAAATAGCAAACAACCAGGCAGTTAGGCACCAAGGAGCCCAGCTTATCTTGGTAACCCAAGAAGCCTGGAGGTGACCAATGGGACAATTACTAACAGAGGGAAAAAAGAGAAAGATCTGAAAGAGAATGTGAGGAGGCTTTTTTCTTAGTTTTTCCTAAAGCATTAATCAAGTATATGCCAGGTTTGAATCTTCTAGTATTTTTACTCACATTTATTAGATGTTCAGTCCTTTTATGGAAATAAATTTTAAAAAACTTTGCAAGTTAACAAAAAAGCGGTCTGTACTTTTGCATAAGGCCTTGCTGGAACAATTGACCCTGCATACATACTCATCCCTGCCTACAGGCTTACTTCTTGGGAGTAGCCACTCATTTTTGCTGAAATGTCCACAAGAACACGAAATCTGGAGCTGCTTATGAAGCCTACAGGGTTAGTTCTTCGGTGTACCTGCTCATTTTTGCTGAAATGTCCACAAGAACATGAAATCTGGAGCTGGTTATGAAGACAGCTATTCAAAGTGTGGACGAACAGCATCCTGTTCCTGGTGGGAACCTAGTGAGAGACATTTACTGCCCTCCAGACCAGGAAGGGGCTCCTTATTGACTACAAGAGAAACTATTCAGTTCTGAACAGCACAGTATTTTAGCAATGATAATTGGCCTTGCTAAAACAAAAGAAAAATATATGAAAGAAATTTGTAAGGTGATGCATTACACAAGCACACTTGTACTACTATTAGCATAAGTAATTCAAATGTATATAAATGTGAACATCTGATCCTGTAATCAAAATTATCTTCTCCTTTATATTGCAGACCCTATTAATAAAAGGCAAAACATAGCAACCCAGGCAGGTAAATTACTCAGTCCCATGTGTCATCAAGAATCACCTCCCATTTAGTGTTCTATAAAAGCCATTGCCTAGCAGTGTTCCCAGAGGTAAGGCAGTTTGCTATTCTTCCCTTCCTTACTGAAATAAGCACAGCCTCATGGACCAGCTCAGGAGATTCATTCAATCGGATGCCAAAGGTAAGTGACTGGTATATTAGAGCACTTGACCAAGAGCTTTGTTATTTTGTCATCTTGTCCAATAGTAGCAATAATGTACCTTTTCAAGATACAACAAAGGGTGAGCTCAAAAAAGCTTGTAGAAAAAAAAATTGTATTCTTACTTAAGCAATTAAAGAAGTCTTTAGCTATTGGCCCTCTGTATACTCCGAATAAAGCGAATACAGTTTTAATTAGGCAATTGCTAAATAGCATTTTCTGAAGAAATCTGGGAGTAAGGATTCTTTAAGACATTCACAATGTAGTGGTAATGAAAGTGGCAGCATGCTATTATTAGATAATGCTACACATTAAAAGAAAAGCTTTTAATGTTTTTCTCAGGTGAAACATCATTTCCATTTACTACTATTTACTGTACTAGCTATGCACAAGAGCTGAAACACAGCTTAGTTTCATGTTTGCTTAGATTCAAAGTTACACCTTTACTGATTAAGGTAACTAGGGTTTTTTCACAGCACTGGACTTTCATGTAGGGACAAGCTATCACTCTCATACCCAGCACAGTGCATATAGGAAAATAAACACTCACATCACTATCCTTGGAGAAAAGGATCTGACTGCTGTGATTTCTTGTTGGAGTCTACAGGCAGCAGATGCAGACATATTAGGAATGTACTTCTCCCTCTGCTCTTTTTTGGGGAACATGCAAGGAACTCATCCCACTGCCCACGTGCTTGTGAGAGAGAAGCCTACAGCAAAACCAGAAACCTTCTCCATTTCAGTACGATGTACAAAACCACACATGGCTGAACAGATTTGCAGTGGGCTCCAATAGTCACTAGAAGTAAGAGAGAAAATTTTGAACAGTTTTGTAGCAGAAAACTGCCTGATGATAAAACAAGGTCATAGTAAATTACATAACATTGATCAAAGTTCTTACATGGAGCTTAAAAGAACACCATAAAGTAAATTCTTTCCCTTCAGAAACATTTTCAAATCCAGCACCACCTGGGATTTCATTATCACGGTCCAGAGACTGTGGACCAAAGAAACGCCCCAGAGCACTGATGTGGTCATGGTGTGGCTGATGTGGCTCTGGCAGATGACTCCTACATCCCTTTGTTCCTTTGCCCAGCTGTAATAGCCTCAAGTAAATCAGCCATAAAAAGGCTGTATTCTCTTCCTACCACACATGCAAACTATTAAACCTAATTTTTGGTTAAAAACGGAAGAAGGGAAGTATTTAATTGCTGTTAAACACTGATCTAAATAATACATTTTTAGATATTAATAACTATCTCACAAACAGGTGTTAGGGCATGGGTTGGACTTGATGATCTTGAAGGTCTCTTCCAACCTAGTCATTCTGTGAATTCTGTGAAACTTTCTTTGTTTTTACTGTTCTTATGGACTTACTTAATGCCAAAGTAAAGTAGTGGATAGCAATTGATAAAAGAAGCACTTTGCAAAAGAGTGATCTGATTATGACAAGGTACAAAAAAGGTCCCATGAAGTTTCCCTCATCTGGATATTTTGGGAGAAAAAAGGATGTTTAAATCCATGTCCAAAAGATTATTCAGCATTAGCATAAGAAAGGTACTGCAGTTCCAGGTATTGATTACATTCATTATTGTTATAGCCCTTAAACTTAGATTTAAAAATTGTTTGGTTTGGTTTATTTTAATATCAGTTTATAGAAAACATGGCACAAACGAAAACTAAACCCATCCCATTTCAAAGTTATGGAACCAGACAAGTATGAACCTAAGAAAATGAGATTAGATATTCTTCAGAACCTACAACCTTCCAAGTCTTATCCTGAAAAATTTAGTAGAGAAAGAGTGAAATTCTCTTTCATATCATTCCATATCATTCATTTTTAACCATATTTGTAAAAGTATGTGTGAAGGACCAGTCCTTTTTACAGTGGTTGCTGTAAAAATGAGATGTTTGACTTTTCATATAAGCACACAGCAACCTATGGTTTTGGACCCCTGAGGTATGTCAAAATCCAATCTTTCTCCCAGAAGTGGAACTAGTCTTTTAAGTTAATGTGCTTAAATATTTGTGGCCTTGAAAGACTGCAAGATATTGTTTGCACTTAGGGCAGCATTGAGATTATCTCTTAGCACACAACTCTTCCATCCTCAGAAGCAAGTTCATTACTTAAACAGAGAATTTACAATTAAAGGTAAAATTTACATCTGCTTTTCATTATCAGAATTATGCAGATTCCTTTTTAAAGCTAGGTTAAACACTAATTTTTTAAAAATTTTAACTTTATTCCATATTCAGGAATACTGGAAAAGATACGATTGTGTTTAATAAAGAAACTGCTGCCGGATTTGGAAAACAGAAGGAAATATCACGAGGAGTTTGCCTCATCCATTTCATTTCATGGTGTGCATAACATTGTCCACACGCGGAGCAAGGCTCGCAGGGCGCTGTGGCTGCTGATAGTCGTGGGCTGCTTTGCCATTGTCATTTGGCAGATCTGCAGTCGCTTCATCTACTACTTCAGCTGGCCAACCACAACTGCAGTGGTGGTTCAGTATGTGGAAAACATCAAATTCCCCGCTGTGACCTTCTGCAACATGAACAGGTAAAAATTATGTTTGTTGTTTGCCCTTGAGACGCAACACCTTTGTCTGAAAGCAGTCGGGTTCCACAACTTGTTTGGACAAATCGCATACACCAAGGAAAATATGGCTATGAGGGGCATGTCTTCCACACCACCACATGGTACTTAAATGAAGATGAAAGCATGAGAAACGAGAAAGGCAGATTGCTTTTATAATCTTCCCCTTCCTTCAGATGACATGATTTTTAAGTTTCACAAAGAAGCTGGAATAGAAAAACTCCTCTGGTGGTAGTGTTCTAGGTATGAGTGTTGCTTTTCAGCGTAACTAAGGGACGGTCATCAGCCACATTCAAGGCAAAAAATAAAAGGCAAGATTAGCAAATGATTTTAAGTAGAAACGTCATGCAAAGGCAAAAATCTGAGGTAAAACAGATTCTCTTTTTTCAGAGGTGCTCAGCCTTTATAGCTCCAGCTGACATCTGAGGTTTTTGCTGGAGGAAAGCATTCGGGTTGTTTGGAAATCATGTGCAAGAACTTCACTACAAATTTCTACATTTGAAGATATTGCCCAACATTCAGTGCAGGCACTTCAAAAATAATTTAATAAAATTGTGGCCTGATTTTTAGAGCAAATACATAATTTATGAACAGTTTTAGAAACACAGAAAATTTATCTAGATTATTTTTTCCTCAAAAAATAGTAAGTTTTCATATTTTCTACCTTTTGCCAGCAGAATCAGCCAGAAGTCCAAGCCTCAAAGACCTGAAGCTGTTCTGCCTCCCTATGCCACCTTCCATGACCTGCATAAAGCTACCCTGGGTTAGACCACACAATGTGCACTCCAGACAGAAATCCCTGTGGTTGCAGTGGGCTGGCTGCTATGAACGTGCCTCACTTCTTGTAACTATAGCAGCAGCACGCTGTAGGGAGGCAGCTACTGAGCACAGCATTTCTGCATCTGAGTAACAGTTTGCTGCCATGTTCATCTGCCAGTCACGCTGTGCTCATCCTCCCCTCCTGCTTTTATTAACTGGGGGTTTTATCATTGGCAGGACAAACAGGCACAGCACTCCCTTTGTCTTTATTTTTTAACTCAAATTCAGTTGAGAAGAGCTGTTTCTACTAATCTTCCTTAAATTGGGGCATTAACATCTTTTACACAAATATGTTACATTAATACATTTTTTAAAATGAGATAAAATGTCAATTCTAAAGAACATGCCATTATAGTTTCATTTGTGCTTATTCTCTCTACAACCTTACAACTCCTGTAAAGCCTTACTTCAATAAAGAACTTCAGTGCTGTACTTAAGGAAAGCACCACCAAAGTCCCATCATTTTTTAGACTTTTCAAGTGGATTCGACGAGTAAAGATCACCTTTGATAAACCACCGTGCCACCAGCTCATGGGAAGGTACATTGTCTACATTTGAGTGTAGTGCCTTAGTAAAGCAGGTACATGAGAGTACTGCAAATGTGCTTAGAATTCAGTTTTCCAAATTAAGGAAGACAGCTTTTTTTCTGAAAGGGACAGCTCCTCTCAGCTAGTTTCCCTCACGCAAACGCAATTTTTCAGCTTGTCATCGGTTCTACAAATCTGGTTGTTGGCTTATGTGAAGAGTTTATCTGCTCAGGAGGTTTGGTTTTTAATGTTTAATGAACAACCACACACAACAGAAATGTTTCCTATATGACTGACCAGAATAGCCATTGGAAGGTATCTATTTTCTGTTTCCAGATATGGAAGATATTCCTAGATATAGAGACTATATTGTATATTCATGTTGTAGAGATCAAACTGCAACCCACTGGGCAAGGATCACTTATAGTTTGTGAGCAGACAGCAAATCGTGTCACAGTTTTGTCAAGAGCAGCCTTGAGATGAGTACTATAACTATAGAATCCCAAGCAATTCTTTCTCCTTCTCACTAACAGGTTTCAAGATCATGCAGTGACCAACCTGAAAGAAATTTTTTTTGTTTGGAACATTGTGTCTGCAATTCTCCAAGAAATTTCTATGGAAGATAAATATTCACAGGAGTTAAATAATTTCCTTCTTGGGAACCAGAACTTCAGCATCAAAGACTTTACAAGGAAAAACGGGTTTTACCTGAACAGCAGCACTTTGCTAGAATGTGATTTTTTTGGAAAGCCATGTTACCCACAGGTAAGCGTGTTTATTTTATTAAAACAGTAGCATGGAGAGGAAGGGGACATATTCTTATACTCAAGACATCTAGCTTTGCCAGCTGCTCCCCTATGTTCCTTCACAGTCAAACAACAGAGAACAAAAGTCCTGCTCTAAATTACCTTGAGGGCCTTGATTCTCCCACTGACTGCAGAGGCAGCCTGGTGGACTCTCTGAGCTCTAAGATGGAATCTCAGTTTAAATTGCTCTCTACCTAATGCCACTTCTGCACAGACAGCAGCCTTTGAAAGCTGTCATACCTCCAGGCTGGATCTAACAACCTTTCCCATCAGTGGCCTATAATGAAGGACAGTTTGAACAAAGTTTTTTGCATGACATAATTCTGTGGCTTTGTTCTTGAGGTTAAGAATATAGACAGCCAGGGTAACTATATGCAGAGTCCACGGGAATTTTAAATATTGAAATGAAAATAGCCCATCTTTGGGACAACAGCCAAAAAATATGATCATCCCATTTTTAGGTCAATTCTTCTGTAAAGGAATTCCCAATTTAAACAGAAAATGGGAACTAAGAAGTCAAGTCTATATCCTTTCAGTTTAATCTAACCTTTAGATATGCTGTAGTTTCTAAAATTAGGCATTAGAGATTTCTCTTAACTAGTCTAAGCACTAAGCACTAACTAGCACTAAGACACTAGTGCTAAGAATTAAACTAAAGCAATGAGATACAGTCATATTAAATTACAAGGTGGCTTCAGGAAAAAAAAATCAAATATTGCACTTTCATATGTAATATAACTAAATGTTTTCAAACAGTCTTACTAAGCAGATAATGGAAAAAATTAAAAAGTTATTTTTGAATATATAATTTCTATATAATGTAACAGGTATAGAAATAACACAGGACCTCATTAAATTATTCTGAACAGCTCATAATAAACAATGTGAAATTTCTCCTTTTAACTTCATTTTCTTCAGAAAGGGCTGAAATACTATTGAGTATTTCATCAATTACCACTTTTCTCATTGTAATATTGAGGACTTTGGAGGAAAAAATAGAACAAAATAACCCAACAATCCCAGTAGTCCCTCTCTTGCATTGTAATTAACTAAGGAAACTGCAAGTGTTCTTTCCTTCATTTCACTCTTCCCTATTTTCCTTTATTGAAGGATTTTGAACATGTTTTCACTGAATATGGAAACTGCTTTACTTTTAATCACAATGACCTTTCAGCAAGAAGAGTGAGTTTGTCTGGAAGAGGCTTACATTTGCTTTTTGATGTCCAGCAGGTACAGCTATCCTAAGGATTATAACCAATGAATCATGCACTAACTTATAAATTAGGGGAGGGGGTTTTTTGGTTTGGTTTGGTTTGAGATTTTTATTTGATTTGGTTTACACAGACCTCCAGAATTTCATGCACAAGATTGAAAATCAAGACTATTTTAAAGGAAAGACCCAAATAGAGATTTAAAAAGATAGAATTATTATTGACTCTGTCCCCAGCTAAGGGGGAGAAGGCCATGAGTGAGCACATACGTGCACTGTTCACCCACAACTGAAACACGTCAGCAGAAGAGCAATTTGACTTTATGCAAGCAGTTCATTTTAATAAAAGGCCCAGTAGGGAAGGTCACCTGATGCCAGTTTCTAAGTAGCACCAAATTTTAGTTACAGCAGCTGCAGCAGCTCAATGCCAGCCAAGACCTGGTCTTTGAACTGTAAATTGTTTCTGACATTAGAATTGTCTTTGACCAACAAAAAGCAGAAAGCCAGGGAAAGAAAAAAAAAAAAAATCAGGGAATATCAGCTTGTGAGAAGAGGGAAGAAAACAGATTGATAACTGACTTAGACATTGGCTTTTGTTCTCTAGGGATTATGAGTCAGGAGGGAAAGGTTCTGAAGAGAACAATGGAAAGTTTGCTGAAATGTGATGGGTAGTTGCGAGTGAAAGGAACAAATCTCTGAGTTATGAGTAAATGCTCATCTATGACTTCTTGTATTTAAAATTGGGAGATGCCAAAAGAAATAAAAAAGTTAAAAGTTTACAGCAATTGGAAGGAAACCCAAGGAGGTAATGAACAAAGGAAATTCAAGTCAGTTTGCTTCTATACTTTCCTGTAAATTGCCAAAAATGTTACTAAATAGCATAGTAGCGCAACAAATATAGCTAAAGGTTCAGATGGTAAACAAAGCCAAAACTACTTCAAACCTTTTTGTTTCAGGACAAATTCACTGACGAGCCTAGTCTTGGTTATACTGATGCTGGAATAACTTTTGTTATCCATTCACCCCAAGAGCTTCCACGCTTTGATGGTTTAGGATTACTGACACCGGTGGGGACGCACGCACAGGTCGCAATCCGTCAGCTGAAGGTAAAGACTGTGCCCAGGAACTGGAAGTAGCATTTTTGACTGTCTCTAATTCTCTGCAGAAGCACTGACAACGAATCAGACAATTTAGAATGTAAAATATTTATTATGCCTTAGAGATTCCAAAAAATAACATTTCCTTCAGACACAAACAAAATTACTGCTGTTTGGGGGAGAATATCACTGGTTCTCCTAATTTGTCTCTATCAAAGTCAGCCTTCCTTTACTGTAAATTTACAGCCTCATTGACAGATAATGATAAAAGGACACCACAGAATTTCCCTAACACATTCTGCTACCATTAAGGGGGTCTCCCATTCCTAGCAGAATCCAAGCAGAGCAGGGTACTATTTTGCAGTAAGATGTCTGATCAGGCCCTAATTTTGCTGTAAGAGAGGGGAGATGAATTTTTAATCCCAAGAGCATGAACTGTAATGGCCTCTAATTAAATCACAGTGTTAGAGCTTATGTCTTCAACAGGCTTCCTGCAGCACTTGAAAATGCGAAAAAACAATATCTATGTTTAAAACAGACCCCCCAAATTACATCTTTTGTTATTATTATCCTACAGTCAATTATCCAAGAATACCCATGGGGAGAGTGCAAGCCTGACATAAAGCTTCAATACCACAAGATTTATAGTACTAATGGATGTTTGCTGGAATGCAAAGCCCGGTACATACAGGACTGGTGTGGCTGTTTGCCATTCATTCTTCCAGGTATTTCTCAGGAGTATCATCCTACCACACACTGACCATCTTCTTGGAACACCTCACATATTATTGAATAGCCAAGGAGATAGAGCACATATCTGAGGGAAATCTCCATCCGAGACTAATTTAAATTCCAAGGAAACAAGCAAGATATTTGGTCAAGCCTAGACCTAGCATGTGGGTCATTGCCTATTCCTAGGATACAGGCCAAAAAATAGAAAGAAACAATCGTGCATCAGGAGTGTGAGACAGGTCTACTGTAGTCTTCAACCAGACTTCCTAAGGAGCTGGAACTAAGTCCATAAGAAGGCATATATTTTCACACATAATCCAGACAACCTACTTTGCAGGCAGGTGTTCAGCAACCACAGCAGAAGAGCTTGCTTGAAGACAGAATCTCAGGACCCCTACTTGAGCCACAGAAAGAGCCTGGTTGAAGCAAAGGCTCTACAAAAGCCAAAAATCTGTATGGAGCCTTCTAACCAGCCTCAAATGTGGAGCACCAGGCACATGCTGTAATACTCCCCTACAGTATCCAGGCTTCTTAATCACTCTAGAAATGCAAAGCAGTAACACTGAGCTCTCACACCTTTTCAGCATTAAATGTAACAACAATACTGTCGTCTAAAGCAAGAGCTGGAACCCAAATCTCTGCTCTTGCACCTCTTTTTTCACAGCTGGGCAAGAAACCCACTAGATGACAAGAAAAGCCACAAGAAAGCCTGCACTTTCTGACTCATTGTATTTTTTAATATGGTCAAGCAAGACAGAATGTTCTTAATAATGTAGGCACATTAATATGTAATCTCTAGCCTGTTTGTTTGAGAACCCCTGGGAAAGGAGGTTGGCAGTCTTCTGCAAACTGTCATGGAAAAGGGGTTGCCAAGGCAATTAAGTCTGGGTCTCCCAAGCCCAGGGTGACAGCTTTATACAACTTTATACAAGGACAGTTAGATAAAGGAGAGCGATGCCTTATGGAACTGTGTGCTAAACTGCTACACAACATTTCCATGTGAGGGAAAAAAATTAAAAATGGGGTAAAATTGAGGCCATCTGAAATCTGAAAATTTTGCTCTAGCTCAAGATCTCACCCTCTAGGTCTCCAAAAAACTCCTGCATGAAGTTCAACATTTCTGCAGAAACACATGGGATGTAATCATATATAAAATCTACCTTACTTTGGGTTTTTTTTTTTATTTCCACTAGGAAAAGCAGAAATTCCTGTCTTTAGCAAGCTAACACAAAGAGTGAGCCACAAGCTTAAAGGCAGTTCAGATTAATACACATAATGAAGGTGTTTGCTCCAACAGCAGCCTCCTGGCTTGGTCTGTTGTGTCTTCACTCTCTACCCCTCCCGGTTTTGGCAACTGCACTGCGCCCAACTGAATTGATTTCTCAGTTGTGTAATCATTAACATGAAGTGGTGATGAGGCTTTGATGACATTACATTTCAGCTTAGTGTAAATAGAGCTAAGGGTTAGATGGTTAATTGAGGTGCCTAAATATTTTTATTTCTTTTTAGGAAATGGAACAGAGTGTGACTTGCTGAAGCTTTACAAATGTGTTTATCCAGCAGTCCGTAAGTAATAACTTCATTTTTTCCAAGCCAATTCCAAACAGCAGACAATATCTATCAATTAAACCAAATACTGAAAGTAATCTGAAATGGAGCACATCCCAGTTCATTTAATATTCTGAAAACAGAGACCATAAAGAGCATGAAATATATGCCCATTAAAAAACAAACAAGCCACACAAAAAATACTCCAAAAAATCTGTGTGTATATATATATATATGTATATATTAAAAAAAACCAAAACAAACAAAAAAAAACTAATAGAAAACTCATTTTAGCAATCTAAATGTTTTAAAATGGAAGAACATCCGACTAATCAGTTTTCAATTACCAAGTCTCTGGCTAGCATTTTCACATCTTCATGGTATCCTTCTAGATCCAATGTTGTATTCTTTGTGCAAGAAGAGTGAACAGCACAGTAATAACAGCTTTGTTAACTGGTAAAACATAAATCACTGGACTTTAAAGTTTTATCTTTTTTAAAGTAAATTATGAATTTTGAAAGCACTCCAAATGCAATTCTTTTCCATAAACAACTTGCATACACTGGGTGCAAGTAAAATTTGTAAATCACTACAACAGACAGGAAAATACTTTAAATGGTAATCTGAGAAGTAACTTTTCATTAACTTCAGAAAGCTTTCTTTTTAATTGCTTTGGTTTCTATTGTGTAATGTGACTCTCTCTGAGTGATTAGTAGACTCAGAAGTTGGTGGGGGGACTGTTTTGATAAGGTGTGTGCAACATTCAGGCCAGATCTGCTACTGTGAACAATTACCTTTTTTCCTGTAGCTATTTTAAAATGGATTTCACTAAGTTCACATTCTTATGTAACCATGATCTTTAAAAGCCTGCCATGAAGGAAGATGTATATTTTACTTAATAGATATTTAGTGACTGAATCTCAAAGAAACCACAGAGCAATAAGCAAAAATGACCCCAAATTCCTCTGAAGGATGGACAGGATTCACAGTTGGATCCCAGAAGGTTTGCATGGTCCCCAGGGATCTCATTTTAGGGGTTGACTCTCCTTTGACAGTGTAAGAGAGATAAGATATCTGATAACAAAATCTCAATAAACAGTCCACTTATCCAGTATCCGCGGGACCTACTAAGAGCATTATTTTAACAACTCTAAAGCCTGCGTCTCCAGAATAAAATCCACAACCCCAGCACCCCTGGAGAGTATTTCAAATCATCAGCTAACAGGCTGAGACATCTCCTCTTCTGTGTTTTGCAAAAGTGAGAAGCCCACAAGCAGAGTGAACAGACACAACCTCTGCCACCCCACAAACTGGACAAACAGAGCATCACAGGCAGGAGATTACAGTTCTCACCTCACAGTGATGGCTTATGATTTACGAAACATTTATGCCTTGCAATTTTTCATCCACAGTGTTTTTCTCTAGCTTTCCCAGATTTTTTGTAATGATTATTTTTTATAATTCTTTCTGTAATTACTTGTTAGATGAATGGCTTCTCACTTTCATGAGCAGCCAGACCCGCAGAATTTTATGACTTCTCGGCATTTGAAGAGACAAAGTTTCCCTAAACCTTCTTAGCTGTCTTGAGCCCAATTATCAAATGGCAGGCAGGGGTTAAGGAAAGGAAAACTTAGCTTACCAAGGTTTTTATAGTTATCAGATGATAGAAAACTACAATTGGAATTGCTCTGGAAGCTGTTTCTGTGCACTGAAATGAGCTGGGCAGTCACTAAGGCATCAAGATCGAGGACATACACCTAAGTATTTAATTAGAAATCTAGCACAGGACATGGAAAGTCTGCTGTTGTCTTTTTGTTTAACTGTGAGTGAGAAATAATAAGCACATAAGGCCCCAATGAAGGCAGAAAGAGGTGCTGTATTTCTTTGGAAAAGGGGAGATATTTCTGAGGTATTTCTCCAAAAATATCTCAGCCCTTGTTTCTGTGCATCGGTTTCCCAAATGACAGTTTCAAACATTTACTTGATCCTTCAAAACTGGTACGTTTTCACTTTTCTTGGGACAATTAATACACATATTTATCAAAGACAATTAAAAGTCATTTAAAGTATAGTAAGCATTTTTTAAAAGTTTTTAATCTGTGTGCTTTTTTAGAAATACTATATAAATTATTTCTTCTGAAATTTCAGAGGATATAGAGATAAAAGGATTATGTACAGTAGGAACACACAATTCCACTTGTCCTACCCCATGTGAAGAAACAGATTATCCTACCACTGTCACCTATGGAAACTTTGGAGGAGAAAACGCCATAAAATATTTTTCTACAAAACTGAAGAAAAGCCCAGAATACATCAGGTAATCCTGCTTAACACCTTGTCTAACAAAGAAACTATCGATTCCTTTTAACCATGCTAGCTGAGTGTATGATGAAAATTTGACCTTAAAAAAGATATTTTATGTGTGGTATTATTATCATTGTGTGTGAGATAAGATAATCTCTTGGACAAAACTGGTTAAGATTTATACAAATTCTTATCTATATTGATTTATATATGGATTATACACACAGATACATATATATATGTTTATATTTAGATACATTTAAGACTGGATAACAAAGTAATATAAAAATGGATAATGCATTTACAAAGTAATAGTCTCAATTACCTTCTCTGTCACTAATCTAACGAATTTTTTTGATCACTGTTTCAATTAGGAATAAAAATCGCGAGAGTTACCAAACCTATTCACAATTCATTCAGTAGAAAAGACAAATCTTCACAATTCCACAAATTAAGGCAAAGGAAAACCACAAATAGATGCTGTATAAAGTTTTTCTCCTTTCAGCCTATTCCAAAATGAAGCTTTTTAAGTACTGAAGACCTGGGTTTTATTGTAGCAGCAATGCCACAGATTTAATAAGATTTTCTATTGTTAGAGGAATTCCCTAATACCATTTATATTATAAAAGTTATTTAGAAAAACTTTTGTATCACATTAATTCTTACAAGGTAGCAGAAGAGTGAAACAGGATGGCTGTGTGACTGAAAGCACCGTACAGGAAAAGGAGGTTGTTCTCCACACAACAGAAGACAGCTTTTAGTGTGAAAACATCTGAACAGTACTGACTACATCTTTCATTCAGGAAAAGGTGATGGGAATTATGTTATGCATAGAGCTGTTCAGTGTGTAGACTGCACAAACCTAATCTGCCTACTTTTAAATTCAGAGATGCCATGTGTCCTTACATGGCTTTAATAGGCCATATGTGCTTTACTGTTAGGCTATAACAAATTGGCACCAGACTTCCTCACAAACACAAGCACTACATATAAGAAAATTGAATTGTTCCCAGAATATTTTTTTTTGCTCGAAAGATATGATCTAGTTTGTCAAAGAAAATGTAATACAGTTTGACAGACTGAATTGCCTCTTATAGCCAAAGATGTCAGCAGTACAAATAGGTATTAAAGCAGGTGCTACATAAACTCATAGTATATACAACATAAAAGTATGTCTATAAACAACTGTAGAAAATTTGATTAATGAAATATCTATGAGTTTCATTGTCTCAGTGACTCTAGTTTTCTCACTTTTGAAGCCATTAGCCTGCAAATGCTTGCATTGCTTATACATGCACAGGAACTATACATATCATAAAATGATTGGGTTGGATGGGACCTTTAATGGTCAACTAATCCAACTCCCCTGCAACGAGCAGGGGCATGTTCATCAATAGCAGGTTGCTCAGAGCCCAGTCCAACTGAACCCTGAATGTTTCCAGGCATGGGTCATTCACCATCTCTCAGGGCAACCTGATTCCAGTGTATCACCACCCTTGTTGTAAAAAATGCCTTCCTTACATTCAGTCTGAATCTACCCTCTCTTAGTTTACAACTCTTATCTCTTCTCCAATACCTACAGGCCCTATTAAAAAGTCTGTTCCCAATGGACGTTATGAAAATTAAACCTGTTGTTATATGCAAACAATATTAATCCCTTGAGGACATTTTATCTTTGTTGATTATTTTATTGTCTGTAAACATCACGTGCAACTCAGTAATTATTCAGTAAAGCAAGGGAACACACAGGAAATTCCCCTGTTACCAGGCCTTAACCAATAGAAATCCTGCTAACATATTAATGAGTACACATTTCAAACTATAAAACATAGAGATGTATTTATTTCTGAAGATGTAAGGAGGAAAAAGTTAAATATTTATTTGATAGTTCTGCTAGCAAAGCCATTACAAGGCTAGGAGCCTTACTAACAGAATCTAGGGGAATAAGATTATTTTTATACACTAGTACTACCTGGGTTTTAGAATTATCACCCAAAGAGCTAGAAGGGATGATTTTGTGTAGAAAATACTTTCTTTTCATGGATATTGTTAATGAGCTCATCATCACTGTCAAACGAAAATCCTGTAGCTGTTAATACTTCTGAAGTATCATAGAATGGTTTGAGATGAGACCTTAATGATCATCTGGTTCCGACCCCTGTGGGCAGGGATACCACCCTCTACATCAGGTATCTCAAAGCCACATCCAACCTGGCCTTGAACACTGCCAGGGATGGGGCAGCCATAGCTTCTCTGGACAACCTGTTCCAGTGACTCACCATCCTCAAAGTAAATACTTTTTTCCTGATATCTAATCTAAATCTACCCTGTTTCAGTTTAAACCCATTTCCCCTTGTCCTAGCCCTACATATCCTTGTAAAAAGTCCCTCTCCATGCTTTTTGTGGGCCCCCTTTAGGTACTGGAAGACTGCTACAATTTCTTTCCAGAGGCTTCTTTTCTCCAGGCTGAAGAGCCACAAGTCTCTCAGCCTGTACCCATAGGTGAGGTGCTCCAGCCCTCTGACCATCTTCATGGCCTCCTCTGGACTTTCTCTACATCCTTTTTATGACTGAGATGGACAAAACACTCCAGGAGTTCCATTCTGCCCCCCACTCTTTTAGACCTTCCCTCAACTTTCTGGTCACTGTTCCTTCAATGCAGTCTGGGCTGACTTTGTGAGCTGCCAACCGCACATTGGTGGTTCGTGTTGAGCTTCTCCTCAAGGAACACTCCAAGTCCCTCCACTTAGGGCTGCTCTCATTCTGTTCTCTGTTCAACCTGTACTTGTGCTTGCCCTGGCCCAGGTGCAGTACCTTGCCCCTGGCTTTGCTGAAGTACACGAGGTTCACACAGGCTCACCTCTCAACCTTGTCCAGGTCCCTGCCCTTCAGCATGTCAGTCACACCACACAGCTTGGTGTCATCCACAGACTTGCTGAAGGAGCCCTCAGTGCCACTGTCCATGTCATTAAAATAGATGTTAAACAGCATTGGTCCAAATACTCTACTTGGACATTGAGCTATTGATATTATGTGTGCAATCAGTTTTTGTGTCTGTTTCCTCCCAAACCCATTACTTTTGTATTCAAGACTTAGCAGAGTCCTTCTGTAGACATATGATACCACAAAGAGGAGCTTTTCACTCAGTCATTGCTCCAGCTGAGATTTACCTACTCTTCCACTTTTGCAGCAGGCAAGAACATAATTAGGTAAGTGAGGCTACTAGCAGAGGGTAGAACTGAACATCCAAGCTTAGAACAAGCACTGCTCTGCACAAACATGCCAACCGAAATAAGCACAATTAAATATGCAGTTGCACATAATCAAGCGTGGTAGGCTACACTTTGCTTGACATTTCCACTCAAGATTCTCTCAGTGACCCTTAAATGTATGAGTCTATCCCACAGTACAGATCCAGAGCTACCTTTTCAACGCAGCAGGAAGATCTACTCCTGGTAAACTGCTGTTATTATTAGGAGTTTGGGGTTTTCCTTCTCTCATGTAACTGATTTTGATAACACTCATCTTTTATTAAAGACACCATCACTTTCCCTGAACTCAGATCATGCTGACAGATGTTGGTAAAACTCTGTGTATTTGTCATTAGGCAAAACCTTGTGCGTATTGACATCAATTATCATGATCTGAGCTACAAAATAACACAGCAGCAGAAGGCCTTGACCATCTCTGACTTGCTTGGTAAGTGAAAGCTTATATTTATTATTAATAATTAATCTAAAAATAATAATTTTTAAAAATACCACCAGACAACAAAAAAAATCCCCATTTTTATAACTCTTTCACTTCCTGAATAAAAAACTATGTGGGCTTCTGAAAAAGAAGCCATAATTTTTATACTATAATAGCAATAATCATGTCTGTCTCACGGTCATTTTTGATAGTCTCCTGTCATTCCATTAAAGAAGCTGTAGTATGGACAACAGCTGAGAGGAAGAATTAAGTTTGGCACTAGTTTATTGCTCTATCACAGGCAGGACTGTAAGAACAGTGACATTTTGGGGATCTGGAGAGGAGAGGGAGAACATGGGGATGAGAAGCAAGGGAACATCTAAAAAGGCATAGAAGCAGTAAATATTTTAAGTATCTGTTTCACAGTAGACTGTCTTGTGTTGTACTTGCTTTATTTAAAATTTTCAAAAACACATTAGTCTTCTTCAGTAAACATTCTTAAGAATATTAATTCTGTTTTCTTAAAGTGATGGATTACGTATATTGAATTTATTTAACACTTGAGCCTGGCAGGGTTTTGTTTGCTTGCTAGACTAAACCAGATGCTTCAGATGACACATGTTTATTTCCTTCTATTACAGCTGATGTAGGTGGCCAGCTTGGATTGTTTTGTGGTGCCAGTATGCTTACACTCATAGAACTGCTAGAGTATATTTTTACTAACTTCTGTTGGATGTGCATCTTTCTTCTTTTGAAAGCTCCTGAAATGCCTCAGTGGAACAATCCATCCCAGAACCAATCAACACACAAGGAAAAAAAGAGGGAAATACAAGAATGTTAGCAGCTTGTAGAAGTACAGAACTAACTGGTTATGCAAACTGCCTTTCTTTTTAAGATACAAAGAAGATGGTAATATTTTACACAGCTCCCTTCTCTGCACTCCTTATTCTCCCCTTTATTCCCTGAAACTATTTAACTGTGCTAAATGATTTTAAAGAGAGCATTTCACAAAGTCTCACTCTCCTTCTCATATAAAGTAAAACATGATCCTTAACTTTTTTTTAATAATTTTTTTTAAAAATAGCAAAGCAAGTGATGCTGACATATGATACAATTTAGCATTCATGACCCAGTTTTTATCTTCTGTGTTTTGAGTGATGAGAAATAATATGCATGCCAAATTATCTCCCAGGAATTTGACTACCACAAATATGGAGCCTTGCTATTCTTAAAATGCAGGTTCCTTATTAACAACTCTTCTAGTAGGTTATCATTGTAACATATTCCAGTGAAGAATATGGTAGCTTCACCTAGAACAATTAGGAATGTGCCTAGTAGCAATGAAATTTACAGTACTATCTTTAAGAAACACATCAAAAAAAAAAAATCTCACCAGTCTGCCAGCTACTATAGAGAAGCACAGGGCATCCAAGTGAATGGCAAGTGGGCAAACATTGGTAAAGTTCAATGTTTAATGCCATGAAAGATGAAAATAAAGGCTGAAGGCTTCATCTAAGTCTTACTAAATAAGTCAGTGTAAGACTTTTGTGGCTTTGGTGCTGATTCAGGTTTCTTTATCTATTTCTTTAAAGGTGTTCAGAGAAGCTTCTGTTATTTCCTGCATCTGTTTGGGCCTATAGGGTAGCAGTGCTTTAGTCTTATGGGGTTTTTTAAGACTGCAGTGATTAAATAAAGTAATAAATGTTTTTACTGAAGAGCCAAGTCCTTAAGGTCAGATATAAAGTAGGGAAAATGCTACCCTTTGGCCATCATTGGCAACAGCTTCTCTTCAATGTAAGCCCTAGGATCTGCAATTCAGGAAACACAGGAAATGTTTTTGCTGCCTAGAAAGAGATGCCTTGATTTTTTTTTTCCCCTCTAACCTTAAGCATAACTCAAAGTTTTTTTTTCTCCATTCTTTTTTTTGGTTACTCCACTTCTGCTGGGACTTTCCCCCCTGACTATTGCCAAGCATGGGCACATTTGGCTCAGCAGCCCTATAAAAAGGTCATTCTAACCCCACTGTCCAAGGCATGTACCAGGCAACACAGAAGAAGAATGGAAAGAACAGAGCAAACATACTCCATGTTTTTCTGTATTTCTCTGAAGATTTCTCCCAGTCTCAAACAGTTTCTAACTGTGTAATTCTTAAGCCAAAATAGATTGTGGGTTTGGAAGTAGAAACCAGATATTATCTGGCTTCTGGATAAAAAGAAAAGCAGGGTAAAGTTTAAACATAGTAATCTAGCACACCTTGTATTTCAGAGATCAAAGTGCTTTGTAGCTATAAATCACAATGATTTGGGGTTTTTGCTTCTACTAATAAGGGCTAAACCAAAGAACATTAGTATTGTAAGGACTAAACAAAAACAGAACTGGCATCGTTTCTGTCCAAAGGTTCAAGTGAAATGAAGCACAGAACATGCTAGAAAATCAGCCAATAAAAGCACCAGTCCCCAGAAAGCGAAGGTTCTGGAATCTTTGCTGTGTTTAACAAGACTAAAACGACTTCTGCTTACTCCACTGACTTTGGACAAGGACAGCTGAAATCACGGCTTGGTTACAGATTCTTTTAACATATGTGGCAGAAGGAGCTCTGAAGAAAGCACAAAGGCTTGCTTTGCCCAAGGTCAAGTGACAGACTTGGATGGTTTTTTTCAGCAATGGTTTGTGATAAGATTATATAAAGCAATTGATTCCCCAGCACAGCTAAATTTAGCAAGTGTTCTGTGCAGCAGAGCAGAAGTAAGGCTGCTTTTGTATTTTGATGTATGACTACTCCTCTATTATGGCAATAGAATTTTAAAAAGCGTTAAGGAAATGTCTGGCTTTACTGGATGGGTGACAATGTCATATCTATAAGGACAGCAGAAGCAAGGTATTTTAACAGTCTGAACAGATCACCTCCTAGTCTAGCATTATTTTGCCACTTATTTATTCAGTTTTCCTTTTCACAAGTGCACATCCACGCTTCAAGTAAACATACTTGCAAGCTTTTCCCATAGTGGATGATTCTAAAATGGTAGTCCTAACAATTAGTTTTACATGATTGGGAAAGCCCCCCGAGCTCCTCCCAAGTCCTTGTCTAATGGGCAAAAAGAGATGTAACAAAGAATTTTGTAAAAAAATCTCAAAATACATTTTTAAATGCATTCTGCAGAAGTCATTAAACTTTATTTAATGCTGCAGAGGATCTCACACTGTTGCATACATTTTCTGAAGAACAGAGGGAGGCAATTCAGTTATGTGGATAATGACCTGTATTTGCGAGCTCTGGATTTTACACAGAATTGTTGCATTCCCTTATGAATTTTTTAAGTATTTTTCATAGAGTATTGTTCAATCACCTTATACAAAGTATTCATTTTCAAGCCCTGGGCAGCTGGTCAGAGTATCAGAGCTCGTGATACAAGGAAGACAGACTTAAACTATCAGAGAACTTGCCATGAGAGACTGGGGTGGGGGAAGGTTGGAGATAGCTAAAGACATGAATCGCACCTTTTGACAAGTTTCTTTAGCTCATTTCCCTTCTTCTGTCTCACAAGACTACTATTGCAATGTACATGGCAGACATTTCTAAAGGAGTGCCAGAAAGTAAGGAATTATTCAGGAAGAAATTGCACTTTTTTTCCCCAAAGAGTTCAGGAAACAGATCTGGCACTTGCTTATTCAGCAGAGCAAAATGTAGAATATACAGAATTGTCTGTACAGAAGGATTTGGAGCAGACTTTCATGGAGTAGATGAATTCACTGCAACTTTTCACCAGTAGGTGCCCCACTTACCTTAGGCTGCTGTTCACAAGGCTTCTCTTGCACAGTTGATTTCTCAGCACCGATTATAGAATTTCTCAATCTGAAGTCAGATTGTTTCCCTCTGGTTAATGATGTATCAGCTGGGGAAATATTTCAAAGGAGCTGCTGGCAAACCTGCCATTATTTAGACTGGACTAAGAGACATGATCTTTGCAGCACTATGTTTACATTGATTTCTGAGGGAAAACAAACAAAAGTATACAGCCATCCCCACTCTGCATCAAAATAAACTGATCAAAGCATTTCTTAAGGAGCTTATCCAAGCCAGCTGATCTAATGTTGCTTAAGAAAGTGTTGGTTAAGGTAAAATAATTATTCTCACCAACTCTGTAAGCTGAAACTATGCAGGGGGGGAAGAAAGTATTTCTCTATATAACCATCCAGGTTTGGAGATAGTTAGCTGACCCTACACCCTAGCCCAAATACAAGTGTTTGCACTGTGTGTGAATCTGGTGCTGGCAAAACTTCACAAAGTAACTCTTCCTCACCTAAGCAGTACCTCATGGCAGCATGAAACAGCCAAGTTTCTTACAAATAAACATTGCCTTGCAGTTGCTCAGTATTTTGGAAATCCAAACATCATCATGCAATTCTAAAAACTCCCAGACCAACATAAACCATAGTGTTTCACTCACACTGTCTCTTGAAGAATGTAGTGTTTCTAGAAGTTCATACTTCTGTACACAGAAGTGAATATACCTTATTAGGCTATAAACATTAGTATATCTTGTCACACTAACTGTATCCGAAGTTAAACACTTTTTTGTGTTGGCAGCTGGTGTGCTTAATAAACTCAGGATACAGGAAATATCTCCAACTTCATACCATATTTATCACTTAGTGCAACATCAAAACATGACAGGGTTATAAATGATAAATTTGGTATGGTGAGGATACTGCTGCAGATCCAGGGGTAGCATCACATCCCGTTCATGTTGCTTATGGCCATCCTATACTCTTAACCCTCTTTCCCTTTATCCACCAGGAGATGCTCACCTCTGCTGACTCCTCACTAAAAGCAGTCACCACAAGAAGGAAAGCTTCTTTAGAACAAAAAAATTTCCAAATGGCTCTTCCTACTACACACACAACTGATGTTTAAACAGGAAATTCCCACCTATCTCTTGTCTCAAGACATAAATGCCCAAGGTGGTGGAGTTTTTGTGGGTTTTGATTTGGTTTGGTTATTTTTGAGCATCTTTTGGGATCAGGACTACTTCCACAAAACTAGGAGAGAGAGGTTCACACATGTAGCTATTCTTTCCCGAGTGAAATACTAAAAAGCATCTATCTCCAGAGAAGCATGTAATTTTGCAACAGGAAGCCTGGTTAAGTGCATATCTAGTTTTGCCTTGCTAATTCTTGGGGGTTACTTTCAAATAAATAACCCTGAGCCTTAGAAAATTTAGTAACACTTCCAGTACACCTCAAGGTCCTTAATGGGAAGGATGATAGTCCACATTATAATTGTTAGTATTTCTGCCTACTTTGTGACACTTTCAAAACCACTCTCACCCTAGCCAGCCATTTTGAGTTAGATATGAACACTAAATAAACACAGGTTTTGTGTCCCTTGTGGGTCTCAATCTGAGCACAGCATTGGGTTTCCCTTATCTACTTCTACCTATTTAAGTCTTGACAAATAGGTGTGCAAGGCAGGATTGATGATTACACACTTGACCACTACTGATGTATCCCTCACATACCCTGAATCAGTTGAAGATAAGAATTAGGAACAGTTACAACAAGGAATGCTTTCATGCATAAGCTGTAAAAAACGTGGGTTTGTCAGAGCTGCACACATACCACAGAACATGCAAAAACAGTTCATTAAAAATGAAAATTTTCTTCTGGTGTTTTTCAACTCAACCCATATGCCTCCCACAACAATGACTCAATTCTTATGCAATTTCCATAATTGATACTCCCAATAACTTTAGCTAAGAATTTTAATATAACCTCTTTTCCTGGGGTAACCAACAGGTCTTAGTGTACAGTAGCTGCAAAGAAAACATACTTAGAAGGCCTTCTGTGAATCCTGGCTAATAGAACTAGCCCAGGAGTATTTTCCTGTTGGTCACCTGGCCCACTACATTTGTAATCCTGAATTACACCTACATGTTTCTAGCCCCACTGTGCAGGACTCAAATTACTTGTTACACACTGATCCAGAGTTCAGCAGAAATTCTCCAGCCTTAAAATGCCAAACTTCAGACCACGCCCACCTAAATATACAGTTCACTTATAGACTGTACATCCTCTAGTCTGAAGTGCTGCATCACATCTTAATCTTCTCCTGCAGTCTGAATAAATGGAATTTTCTGGGATTGCTTTAGTCCAAACATCTAAGCAATGTATAAATAAAAATGGCAAGCAGTGCCCCACATGAAACAAACCAGGCATGAGAAAAAAAGCCCTATTTGACTAGAGAAACATCACAAAAGTCTGGTTCAAAACTAATTATGAGAAGATGCACACTATTTAAACATGGAAGTCAAGCAAACAGAAGCAAGTAGGAGAAAAAGTTGTTAAATAAGGCAATACTGTTACTAAGAGACATACATACTTCTAAAAAAATACCTGAGGGAAGTGGAGTCATAGAGTGCAGCACAGCACCAGATTTTAGAGAATTCATTTGTCCTGAAGCATAAGTTGCTCCTTGTTCTTTATTTTCCGGTATTCCAGTTCAGACAAGGACTCTGCTGTGTGAAGTACTTCACAAAATGCAGAGCCTGTTCCAAACATCCTTCAGCTTTAAAAAACTGTAAGGCACCTGGTTTGCTCCTCAATTCAAAGCACCTGTGTGTTTGGGATGCCACTTTACACGGTCAGATAAGAAAGTATGGTTAAGTAGGCATCAGCAACTACCTCTTCTCTCATTCTCACTGCTTGCACAGAAAGTTTAGATGTCTCAAAACAAATGGCCTTCATAGCAAGCAGAGAACAGCAACAGCACAGTCATGTGATAGACATGACTCTTCCTGAGCCTCTCTTATGAAGGCAAACATGTTTTGCACCTGGTGTATGAAGAAGGGTGGAGAAACAATGGTTTTGAATTATGTGGACAGCACAACTTCCTGTCACCTAGTTGTTTTGATGACATCTTTGGGTTTGCTCCAGCAAATAATCACCCACAAAAGCTCTGCTGGTGACACTAGCAAATGCTGCATTATGAGGTTTACATCTATATTTGGAGACAATCTATTTATTCCTTATTGCTGACACATGACTGAATTCTCACTGGCTGGCATTGCCAGTTTCTGCAGACTCCATGGAAGGTTTTCAGTACAATAAGCCAATAAGAAACTTCTGCCAGAAAACTCTGTCCGAAAATCAAGATCACTATTAGCAAATTAGTAATGGTATTCAAAGATATATCAAAAATACAAAATTCCAAAGACACATCCAAGAGTGAAAACCATCTCTTTGGGGAAGAGGAAGGGTAGTTTCCAATTGAAGAAGAGAGTATTTCTCATGATGGTATAGTTCATATCTCTGAGGAAAATCAGGAGGGTTGAGGATCCAAACAGTTGCTGTGCTAAGGGAAACACTTGACTTTTCCTTTCTTAGCCTCTGTGTCTTTCATAATGCCAAACAGGAAATAAACCTTCTAAAGGTATAATCTTCTACTGAGATTGCACCCAGCAATGGAATTCAGCTCTTCAGTTCCATTAATTAACTCTGACATAAAACACTCATTCTCACAGTGTAAAGTCAACAAATATAGTTCTGAATTCAACTGCCTAATTCTGACCTTTTTGCCTTATTTAAGACAATAAACAAGTCCCCAAACTGATTAGTAATTAACATGATATCAAGATCAGGCACAGGATGCCCTATAAGGAAAATATGCAACAGCTTCTTATCAATATGAATGTTATTAACAACAAACTCTATGCAATAGTGGTTAAAGCTAGCAAAATTCTGGAGGGTTTCATCAAGACAAAGATAGACTACTTTTTTTCTTTTTTTTTTCAGTCTTCCTGTTTTGATTTATAAATACCATGTTACTCAAAAGTTTTCTACCTTCAAATAATCAGCAGAAAGCGGCTGAGGGTTAATTTTTGAGATTGGTCCGCAATCAGCTGAGCAGAATGGCTCTCCTGCTGAGAAAGCTACAAGTGGAATGGATTTCTATCACATATTCTGAATGCATGCATTTGGTTTTCTATTACTAAGAGCAGATTAATTAAAGTATTTACAGGACTTGATAATTAAAAAGAATGCATAGTTCACATGCATCAATAGATGAGTATTTGCCCTAAGGGAGTGAAGGACAGCAGAACAGAAAACAAATGTCAGGCAGCTCTCAGATCTGTAAACCAAAAGATTTCTTTTGGCCATGCTTACAGAATCTGTCAGTGCTCAAATCCGGTCCCTCTTTTTGTTGTTAAAAGTGGAAAAGCAGCAACATTGCTTGGTACTGTAGTTGCTTTGGATGCTGATGGAAGATAAAATCCTCAGCAAGGACCTGTGCCTCCAGCACCTTGCCCAGGTCTCCTGCATCAACAGAGCCATGCTGCTTCTGCTACAGGGCAAGGCAGGTGCATCCCAAATGCTGCTGCTTGTGCAAGAGTCCAGACAATGAGAGAAGCCCAAATGAGGCCTGTGTTCAGAAGAAACAAGTCTCTTTTTCTTCACTCTCCTGATTTTCCACCTGCCTCTGCAGGAAGGAAAGAAGCA
The DNA here is from genome assembly GCA_013398615.1 of Brachypodius melanocephalos. NCBI lineage: Eukaryota > Metazoa > Chordata > Aves > Passeriformes > Pycnonotidae > Brachypodius > Brachypodius melanocephalos. Next base: position 20,602,470 of record VZSR01003049.1, read on the forward strand.
TAGTTGAAAAAGCCATGGCAGTGCTTAAAGTTATTGCCCAACTAGACTGTGTGCTGGTGGTTGGAGACTATTCCTTTCATAGCCTAATTTCCCACTCAGAATCCTGTTCCACTGATTACTACTAATTCTTTTTTGCACCAAGCTGTGCACTGATATAATTCACCCACTTGCACATCAGCCAGAATAGGGCTGCTTTTTGTTTTTCCACAAGCAGGGAGCTTTCCAGCATATGGGGTTTTTTTTTTGTTTAGGAGCAGATGTTCCAACCTGACCTAGTGACTGCAGTTAGTAACTCTAATGACCTGTGGATGTTTTCAAGTAGACTGAGCAAGTAAAACAGCTCTGATAAATGCAACCCGAATTTCAAATCTGCATTATGGAGATGCATAGAAGGGAAAGGAAATTGTTACAGAAACAGATGAGGGAAAGAAGCAAAGATTCTCTTAAATCAGTCCCTCCAGTTCATCCACATCCTCACAATTAACAATGGAAGTAATTGTATTCTGAAGGCTGCAGAACTGCAGAACAGAATAGAAGCAGATGCAGGGACTTTGGGCATACTCCAGGTATGAGAAACAGCCTGTAAATAAGATATTCGTTTTTCCTGGTTTGCAAGTATTTTTAATTCATGTTTTCAATTCAGAGACACTTTCAGTAGCACTTGTCTCAATAGAACTTTTCCTGTGTATTTATCAGAGAGCTGCAGAGAAAATGAACATAAGGTACAGAAAGAGATGTGTAAAATGGACTACTCTGCATCAGGACTGATACTGTTGATCAGCAGAAACTCCTAGCAGAAAAGTGGGCACTCTACAACAGAAGCCACTCCTGAAGTGCTGACAAGCTCTTTTTAATTAACAGACCAGATAAATATTTTGCAGCAGCATTACACTTGCCACGGGCCTCTACATTCACGAGGGCAATAAAATCAGTTGCTATGCAAGCAGAAACCACTCGAAAATCTTTGTACGAGAAACTACACACGAATGATGAATTTGAATGTTTAGAAAGACCTGTCAGTGTACTATCTTTGGTTTGTAATCCCTAAATGGTTAAAACAAGCTATCTCCTCAAATATGACCTACATTGGAACAACCTTTAGTTATTTCTAGGATGCTTTCCTTCTAAGAGCCTCCTGTAAATGTAACTATAGGGATGGTGGGAGCTGCTTGGGCAAAGCTGTACTCCTTTTCTTGAACTGAAGTAACAACACTGTTCTTACATAATCCTTAACAAAATGTTACCAAAGACCCATGCCATTGTAACCATGTCTTATGTTAGATGTTGGAATATTATATCTTCATTTAAAATGGCAGCTTATGTTACATACTTTCACATGTGAGACATCTTACAATACAAAGTAATGACACATCAACCAGAGACAAACCACCCCATTTGTGTATTCCTGAACTAAAATGTAATGAGCTACACGGTGTATGGGTTTTGGATAGCATCAATAGCACCAGTAACACATGAAACAACCACAAACATTGCACTGATATCTGAAGTCCAAGGCAGAGTTATCAGTCAAGAAGGAAAAGGCTTTTGATTTTCTTCAGGGTGCCAGGAGCAGTCAAGGGTAAGGTGAAAATTTAACACTTAGTAAAAACAAAACCAATGAACCTAAAGGATAGACAGTGTTCCTCAACAGCTATGCAGCATGGTTTGGGAAATAAGGTTCAAGTGAAAGTCAAGATTGAGTCTCTCACAGAAATGTTATCATTAATGCAGCACTTCTGCCCAGCTAGCCTCTTCTTTTAGACTTACAAAATGAGCAATGGAAGGAAGCAATTGCTTTCAAAACTAAATGTTTATCTTGTATGAACAAAATGGATCTTTCTTTTCTTCCAATGACAAAAGCAAAACAGTAGTTATTTCCATGGTCTTCCCTTTGCAGAATTTAATACCTCAGGACAGCAAGTTCTTCCAAGAGCTGCTGACTTTAGATTTAGCAGTCTGTATGCCACTCAAGCTACTCTATGCAAGAGCATGCAGCACTCAAATGTGTGAGTATATATATATATACACATGCATCTATAAAGCCTGAAGGATAGGATGATGTGGAAAAGGCTGTGTGAAAAGGCATGTATCCTTATTCTGGGGGCAAGTTTTTTATCCTCTAGATCATTACAGAATTGCCCAGAAACACATCTATAATGTGACAGAAAGCAAGGCTTTGATTCCCTGTACAGGTAGTTGAAGCTCTGAATGCTTCACTATGCCCTCTGTGGAAAAAGGATACTTATTCTTCAACCTGCTTATATATGGGGTTTTTTGGAAATTAGGTTGTTTCTGAACACTTTGTGTAGGAAAGTTTACATTTATTAAGTTGACTTGCACTGAAAAATATCTGAAAATAACAAGGCATAACAGGCTGCCTTTTCTTCCCAGGAACCTTACACACAGTGTTTAGGAAATAGATGTGCATTTCTTCACACTTAATACATTGCATACTCCAGTGTGATTTATGAAGGTGGTTTGTTTTTCATACACTTCACTAGAGCACTATGCTCGTACTGACATAGGTGCTGAAGGCAGCAATACTGAAGTCAAAAGTTTTAATTGTCATCTGAAAGCTGTGGCTATGTAGTTTTTGTGGGGGGTTTTTTTTGGTTTTATTTTTAAACAAAGGCTCAAGGACTATTGGCTTAATTGGTGTCCAGTTCAGGATCATGATTAACACCAGCTAGGAACCGTGAACATTTTCAGCCTTTTGTCAGGACTCAGCTAAGTTCTGCCATTTTAATCACAAGTCAGTTATCTGAGCACTAGACAGGATAGCACATTTATCGAAGTGTAAAATCTGTTTTGAAAGGCTAAATGACCCTGAGAACCTGCAATATAAAAGGGCATACAGGTTTCCTACCAGAGGTGTCTAGCATATAAACAGATAGATCCTCAGCACACAAAATTGCTGCCCTTGAAAGCACAGTTGTCCTGTGGTGTTGAATCTGTACTAGGTGTATAATCATCCCCTGGAAACAACAGTAACAAAGACAATGCCAATCCGACTGCTGGATATGGGAAATAGTCTGGAACAAAATCTTCATAATGTATTTTCATGCCAGAATAATGATAATATTGTTTTCACATTCCACTGTTGTCATTATCTCCGAAACACTTGTATTGGCAAAAAGACATGTTGAATATGATGAAAGTGAACATTAGCCTTTCCCTGTTAATAACAAAGAATGAATTGGTGGAGACAGCATGTGTTGTTGCAGTTTTTCAAAACTGTCACCCAAAATCAGACAGACATCTAAAGAACAGTAGGAAAAAAAAAAACAGTGCCTTGTATGTGCTGCTAGAGATTGGGGAAAGGAATCTCTTTTTTGGGTTTTCTTTGGTTATATTGGCACAGCTCTGTTTACTGGCTTATTACTTGCTCTCCCCTTCATGGTCAGGTCAGTGCACGAAATGACAAGAGTTTCAGACACTCTCCCCCAAGAAAGAAAGAATCTTACTATAATAAAAAATAAAATCTTGTTAAAATAAAACAGGACTCGAAGTCCAGTAACTTCCCTTTACTTGGAGATGACAAGCCAACACAGTGACTGGCAGAATTAATTTACAAGTGCCCAAAAGCTCCCATTTGTACCAGTACGCTGACTGCCTGGAGAATATGAACACTAAATTCTCTTCAAGTTCTCACAGTAATAGAACCTTATGACCCAACTTTTTTCTCTTTTCCTTTTTTTTTAATATTTGATGGCTCTAGAAATGCATGGAATAACCATTTTACAGTTTGTGACAATACAGCAGAGTGTTGACCATCTACTTGGTGAATGAAAAACACATTTTATGATACAAAAGCCTTCCACCTACAGATGCACTTCGAGGGATCATGACTCCACTGTGTCCCTGGGCAGCCTGTTCCAGTGCCTAACTACCCTTTCAGTGAAGACATTTTTGTGATAATCCGGTAAGCAGATATCCAAATGAGCATCTCATCCATTGTTTATTATTCTGTTAAAAAAAAAAAAAAATCAGACATGAAGTTATGTTCCCAGAGGTTGTTCCTATCAAGGACTGAACCAGCAGTTTGGAAGCCAACTGCAGTGCCCACTTTAAGGCAGGAAGAGTCCCCTGCACAGCCAAAGCACAAACACCACCAAAAATCAATTTCCCTCGCCTGTCTGAATTCAAATGAATGCATAAGATCCAGGAGATTGCAAACAGCTAAGTATTCCTTCATTTGCAATTTCATGGCTGATCTCCCCTTTCTTCTCCTTGTTCCATTTTTTTTTACAAAAAATACAAGAATAAAATACATCTATTTATCAAGACCTTTGAAACAGACTTTGATAATTACTCTGCCTCGTTTCAGCTAGAGAGCTTCTATTGAAAAAGCAAATCACTACAGTTAAATATAAGAGGCAGTAGAATACACATAAAAGAACTAAAGACCTAGAGGTGTTTAACTGTTAGCCGAGAGTAATATTTAACCAAACTATAAATTTAGTAGTTGAATGCAGCATTTAAGCGAAGACCAGTTTTAGTAACAGAAGTGGTTAAGTGCCTAAATTGTACTGAGATAAAAAGCTCTTACATGAACACAATACGAGCTATTATTCCACACTTTAAGAAACTGTTACAAAGCAGCTTAATGGGAGCTTTAATATTTTGAAATTATTAAGAAGGTACAATATAAACCCAGAGCATTATTTCTGGCACACCATCCTCCATCAGCTTGAAGTGTGATACAGAACTTCAGTTTCACCATTTGGGTATGAATTACATCAGTACCCAACCACAGCTGTCACAAATTCCATGTCTTTTAGAGTCACCATAAAGTTTTTGTAAGCTTGAACAACTTGATCAATCCAAATTGCTGTTGTGGATCCGAGAGAGAGCAACCTCTGATGATGTGTTGAGATGTGTTGCTGTCTGGCAGTGAGATGGTGGGAAAGTAAGTATGCAGTTTCCTCTCTTCATTTCCTATTCCTAAAACTATGGTTGCTAATGCATATCCTGCTCAAAGTGTACAGCTAATAATTTTTGATTGTTAAATATTCTCCAAGAGTTTCAAAGGAAGGTTTAATGTATTTTTGTCACCTCATCTACTATTTTTGAAGGATTAACCTCAATTAATTTGTACATTTTGAACACTACTTTAAGGATGTGATCCGTTAACCTGAATGTGTGAGACACTTGGACATTTGCAAACATTGGAACAGTGACTCAACAATTAATTTAAATTTGAACTGCAGATTATTTAATGGAGAAAATACTTGTTTTGTATCAAACAATGAAATAAAATTTTCTACCAAAAGAAAATCACAAGATTTCTAGAAGTCAGTGGAAAAAATAATTTATTGCAATTTCTTTTGCACATTAACATGAAACATTTATACATATGTATTCTGTGCTAATAAGGTATACTAGATATAGACAATTTTTATACACAAAGTAATTGCACTATTCTATTTTATAATGCAAATATCCAGAAATGATCAGTCAGATCAGAACAGATACTATTCACATAAAAATGCATGATATATTAAAGTTATGGAAGGTCTATGTATCTGAAAACTCGTCCGCTTTCACTAACTGTATCAGCTGATGAAACACTCTATGTCCCTTTCCAAGCTTTACATCCCTTAATTAAGTCATGATGCCTAGAATATTAACAGGTCCTCACAAGGAATAATATAAAATCATTTCTGAAATTAGAGAGACCAAACCAAAAGGCAACCATGTCCCAGCAGCATGCCTTCCAACTCCAGGGGCTACATCAGATGAGAATCAATGCACTATGAGTGGTCTAAAATTGTCCAGCAATCTATTATTAATATGACAATTTAATTTCGTTTATATAAATCAATAAGAAATACATTGCAAGTTAACAGCATTGCAGTAGAAGTACATTGGCACAAGCTTCAAATGGCAGTATCAGAAAAACAGTTGCCCCCTTACAATACAGATGTTTACAGTGTCCACAAAGGGAAAATGCAGGATGATATCAAATGAGAAACCTTTTTCTAACCAGGAATTTACAGAGCATCAAATGTTATTCACAAAATGAATGAGAAGCATGGTAATAGCAGAACTAAATCTGATATTTATGCAATAATGTTTGTAATGCTGCTTTAGGTATTTTTTTAATATAGTTCCTTAGGTTCATTGTTCTGCCTAACAACTGAAATATCTGTCTTTCCAGAAATGTCATCAATTCACATAACCACAATAGTTCAAAGATGAAGATGAAGATGTGAAGCATCAGATTGAAGTGGTTAGTTGTGGCGTGCATATGACACGGTTACATTCAATATTATCTGGTGGTAGGAATGGTCACATGACTGACATGCAAAAATGCATATCAAAAAAAAAAAAGGAAAGCTTGAAATACATGCTCATAGAAGAGATACAACAGTACCAAACAATAAGGAAAAAAATGAGCAAGCAAGCCTGGAGTAAAATGGTAAGTATGACTTCAGGAGTAGGGCAAAAGACAATGGTATTGCACATGGCAATGGGAGATACAATGTGAAAGAACATCCATAATATAACCTTACTGCCTGGCACCTATTTGGAGACAGTATTGCACCCTATTCAGCATCCTCTTCCTCTTCTCTCAGCTCAGAAAGCATCTTGCTTTGTTTCCTTGAGAGCATGCAAGCAGAATTTGAGAAGTAAGGAATTTTCTTTGAAGCAACAACATGGTGGGTTAATGCAGTGACAAAATACATTTTGTAAGTTCCAACCAGTATCAGTAAATAATAAAAATTTTAAAAAACCAAAAAGCATAGGTAGTGCATGTATTTCTTTCCTATGTACTGCATGTAGGAATTAAACAATTCATACATGCCCTGGTGAACTACCAGCTCTGGCTGAGATATTTCAATTTGTTCCCACCAGTTATGTGGGAACAGGGCAGAAGAGAAAGTTATTAAAAACTGGAGAGGGAGTAAAATTGCAGTCATACATCTGAGGCTCTCAGCAAGATTTATTTTTTACAACAAATCTATTTCTCAAGAGAGAAACTTCAGCTGAACCTCTGTGAAAATAACGAAAACAGTAATAATTAATCTTATAACATGCAAACACGCAGATGCAAAGTGAATAACTGGTCACAGTTGCTTTGTTCTATGTTCTATGCAATAAGTAGACTTTCTGATGCAAGTCTACTTATTGCTGTACTGGTATCATGGAACATATATCAGAGAAAAAAGGTGAAGGAGCAGCACTCCAAACCAATACTTATTCTTGTAAATTAGGTCTTTCTCAGAAGTAACTGCTGCTCACAGGCACTGATATTAGAGATGTCAACCCAGGAACCAAGTCTGAGCCATGCTGAGCTCCTTCAGCCCTATCATTTTCTACCAGCCTAGTAGAGTAAAAGCATATTTTAAGCCTTGGTTTCACATCTCTTACGGCATCTGCAAATATTTTGTCCTTTTTCCTCACCATGTCCTTATTACTGATCTTCAGAGTAAAATATCATGCTGATAGATTTGCAAATGCTGAGCGAATAACTCTCTAACGAATATAATGAAAAGAAAAATACACCACTAATGTGCAACGATCCTAGACTGAAGATACTGGAGGTAGAAAACTTCACGGTAAAAGCATAATGAGCAGAAGTATCTTCAGGAATATTTTCATGCTTACTTCTATATGCCACTTCTTGCAATATTCTGGGGTGACCTTTCAGGAAGTTTACCATATAGTTTCTGAATACATGTTGAATAATATGCCCTTATTTATTGTTATGCACAGTCCCCCTGAAATAAATGGCACTGCACACAATAATGCATTAGCATTCTGAAAAACTTCTGGAAAGAAAACCAAGACTACATGTGTTCATAAAGCAAAGTGATTATTTTAAAGTGATCAAACATAAAAATGTTGGTTATCTGATTTCTGCTTTTGGATTAAAACTATCATGCACAGTCTATAATGTGCCAGCAAAAAACATGAAGAGTACCTTCACAGTAGGAACTGCAAACAGATCAGAAAATCTTAAAGAAATAAAACTTTGTGCATTTTTTTGTGTATGGACAAACGAAATCATGCAGGGAGTGAAAAAGAATCAAAAGGTTAGAGGAATATATTCTATCACTTTTCAAAATCACCTCTGACAAAACAATTATCAGTTTGCATCATCACTATTTTTTCCACTCTCTAGTGCTCCCAAACCTAGCACAATTTAGAAGAGATACCTGTCCTGGGAGAAGTCCTTTGGTCTCTAAGAATTACATCTATATCTGAATTTCAGAATTAACAAAAACTAACAAAATTAGAAAGGCTGTTTCTGAGTGTGCTTAAACTGTGAGTCTTAAGTGGTCCTGAAAATCAGGCTTACAGTATTTCTTGGTCAGGTTTATTCCTGTCCCTCTACAAAGCTCAATTGCTGGATAATGGTATCAGCAAGTGTCTCTCAGGACTGCTGTGAGGATTAACAAAACCAGCTGTTGTACAAGATCTCTGAAAAGCAATTGCAATATTTAAAGTCTTAAACTACTTGAACCTTACATTCATATTAAACATGTGTTAGGCTGAAACAAGGAAAATACCCACCTGACTCAGTACCTCTCTGAAATTTACATTTAAAATTATAATGTGCCTTGCTACAAATGATAGGACGTTTATAACGAAGAAAAAAGTGAAAGGTGTTTAATTAAAATATATTTTAAATACAACTATAGGTTTGAAATAATGGTAGCCATGTGAAATTATAGTTATCTTACTGTAGAATAAGAATAGGAAAGTATTCTCAAAAGTGGCATCCAGAATACAACTGTAAGTAATATATATTAAAATACAGAATTAAAATGCAGAGTTAAAGTACAGAGGGTTAATATTGGGAGTTACCATTAAAAAGTCAATATTCATATACTTGGGTACCAATGGTAATAAATCTGGATTAGATCTCCTAAAAAGCCTAAACAGTTTAACAGCCTAAATTATGTTTTCAGAAGTACATTAGCATTCAGACACATAATTAATTTCCTCTGATTTACAAGAATTATTTCAGCCAAGGTAACAGATGACTTTCATTATTTTAGCCAAGTGTGTTTTTAAAATTAAATACATTAGCTGAAAACTCATTCTTTCTGTATTACTTCAGGGCAAAATTCAAGCTATGTAAATTACTTTCATCTTTTTTTTCTTCCTGTTGACATCAGATGGAATATATGCACCTGCTCAGCTATGGCAAAGCAGCTGGCATACTGTAACCTCATTGTCTAAGTTTGCAGCACACTTTGAGTCCATTGTTCATTGGCTTTTACTGAAATTCTGGATAATACATGCTCAGAATTCTGAAACCTAGGCATAAAGGTCCTTCAGTGCTTGAAGAGCTTTACCCTACCTCATTTTGAGAAGAGGACTTAGGCTGATATGTCATTTACAAGAAGTAATTTTCGCCCTATATATTTCTAAAGCAGGACCTCTGCTATGCAACAGTCTCTGAACAGGCAGGTGCCATCTGGGGTTAAGAGACCACCATACAGATAAGGTGTGAACCTGCTTGCAAATAGTTGCCTGACTGTTGCCTAAATATTTGAAGGCACATTTTTTCACTCACTGTAAAAAAGCAAATGGCAAATTTTGAAGTGCTGATAACCAGACTTGTCAGCTAAACAGAAATTATATTGCAAAATCTAGTACAGTGCAGAAATCTGTAAGAGAGAGATATAAATATTTAAACACTTGGCATTCCCTCAAGGACTTTTTGAAATCAAAAGTATTCTTTCAGGAACTGCACAAACTGCAAAGACAAATAATCAAGGATTCTCAAGTACTGTTAAGATAATAAATGTGTTAATGAAAGAGTGTTGCACAAAACTCTTCATTTTTTTCTATGGAACATTTAGTTTCGCAAATGTAAATGGATCTCTGTGGTTTAGATTAAATTTTTAATGTTTATGTTTGAAAAAAAACCCAAAATTACACTCTAGTTACTCATACCTCTGTCTCTGTAATCTTTCTGGACAAAAACCAAACCTGCATTGGCTCTTTTTTGCCCTTCATAGAAACTGGACCTCTATACTCCAGGTGGAACTGAGGATCTGAATTTTCTGGTGTCATAAGACACCTGAAATTGAAAGAGAAAACATGTATATGAATGCACTTTGCATACAGGCCACACACTATGTAAAATGTTAAACACGCTACATGTATGTGAGCAAACTATCAAAAGATTCAAATCTATCATTATTATATTTGCACACCAATAACTGCATATCATTATAAAATTTCATGAGAACTCACACACTTAAATAATGGTTGCAGAAGAACTGTTAGTTTCAACTCAAAAAAAAACTTTTATGGTATGCTGACAAAGAGATTTATTTTAAGATGTCAACATCAGTAAAAATCACTTACCTGTAAGTATATTCAGAGACATTGATCTTCCCCTTTTCTCCAGTAGTTTCTGTTCTGCTTGTTAGATTGACAGTATTTCCAAAGAGACAGTACCGTGGCATCCTTTGACCTATGACACCTGTGACTACCTCACCAGTATGGATTCCTATGGTTATCTTTAGAGAAAAAAAATTAAGTTTGAATATTCAAAATTAATGTAACTAATCTGATGCTTCTGACTAAATACAGGCAACATGCCACTTATATCTACTAGAGTTTATTTTTCCAAAGTGCTACTCCTGCTTCTTCAAAGTCTTGCATTTTGTGGGTTTTGCCACTTCTTTGTTTTTTAACTTTAATACAGTGTTGTGCCTCTGCCTTCCACATGAACAATCAAAATCTGTAATTTTCCAGCATGCACCCTGCCATTATGATGTACTGTGAAAATTAAAAAATAGGTGGGCAGAGAGACATACTCTGCAGGTCAGTGTTTAATGAGTGCTCAGAAGGTGCAGAAAAGGATGGCATAGGTCAAGAAAAAAGATGTTTCTCTAAGGAAAATTCATGGTATTTTGTATTCAGAAGGTCAAGAGACAGGACAGAGGTTTGGAGAAGCTCATTCTTGTAGCATGTTACAGGTACAGTAAAGCCCCAAAACAAATCTTCTCACTACTTTGCTCCATGATAAAGTGAAGTACACTGCTCTAAGCTAGGTGACAGCAGCATTCATGTAAATAGAAATATGCATGGCACTCATTAATCATTTTCTGCTCACAGCCTTCTAATGAAGACAATCAATGGTGCTTGCGCAGTTCTGTATCAGTGCTACAACATCTCCAGAAATTCCCACAATGAGTGAAATTCCACTAATATACACTGGTGTCACTAATCATTGCTGTTAACTGTCTATGGAACCGTAATCCTCTTTTTAATGCAATAATTTCTCATTCTGCCATGAAGATCTGACATGTGATCAGAAATATCAGGGAAAGAATATTATTGTTTTGCTCCTTGAAGAAGACTCAACAGATTGTACTTGATGCACAATAGGAATTCATTGATTGTATTGAAATGATCAGAAAACAGACATAAATGATGTGGACCTAAATTAGCGCTTTACCTTTTAAAGCACAATAAGCATTTTAAGGTCTGGGAACTGCACATGTCACAGCTACATGCGACTTCTCATATTATTTGTATGTATCAGTCTCAAAATCGAACAGTATTAGAGCATTATCTTCTTTCAAAACATTATCATCCTATCAAAGAATGGGTTTTTCATTCAAGCCCACATTTACTAACCTGTACAGGCTCACCATCTACTTGAACTTGGCCTGCTATTTCCATCATATCCAAAGCCAGGTGGCAGATAGACCGTGCATGATGCATGCAAGGCTCCGGTAGACCACTCACTGTCATATACTTGTCCCCAACTGTTTCCACCTATCAAGACAGATATTTTTCAATTACTTCGTTAGACAGATATTTTTCAATTACTTCGTTATTATGGCTTTTAGAGTACTAGAATTGATGTAGTGCTTCCTTCCAGACTGCTTCTCCTTTAAAATAGTTCCCTTTTCCTTTCATCCAAATCACCCTAATTACTGTCATCTCTACTTGTTATTGAAGAGAATTTATTGTAAACCCACAATGTAACAACTTACAATGACACTGTGATTGTGTAAACCTGAGTGTCTCTTCTGATGTCTTCTGAATGAAACTGAGTTCTATTTTTGTTCTGACTCACGCCCTTGATTCACATGGTACAGGGCATAAAATTCAGGTTTAGCAAAACCTAGGAATGAACTTCCATAGATGTAAACACACAAGCAAACACATGCACATATATATGGGATGCATATGTAGGTAGCTGTGTACCTTCCTGCTACCACACTTGCAACTATACCTCCCTCCTTATACAGGAATGAAATTCACATTGAGTAACTGAATAATAAATTATAATTTACAACTAGAAGACCCAGGAATTGAACTGTGTAACTTCATATCTGCTAAATCTGGAAGTACATTTATATGTCCACCTAATGGGTGACTGCAGAAATTGTGATGAGAACTCAGCACTTTATGTTCCTTCAGACATTTAGAGAGAACCAACATACCCTTCTGTAGCTGTCTAATATCAGGTAACACATTTGAGACTGAGAACATAAGTTTTTTATAAAAGCCTAAAGTCCAAGAAAAGAGTGGAAAGGACTGACACCACAGTAAACTATGGAAAAGGAACAGATTAAAAAAATCTTATGCTTACCTTATAAACAAACGGATTCCTCCGCGAATCAGTCAGAATATCAAATCTTGTGTAAAGATCATTTAAAAGATTGACAATTTTCATGGCTCCCTCTCCAGAGGCATGTTTACTACAAAAGGCATTGAATCCCACAATGCCACTGAAAAGAATGGTGACATTGTCATAGCGCTTGGCTGGAACAGGGCGCTTGTGTCTCAGCTCGTTTGCCACTGATGGCGGCAGAACAGAGTACAGTAACCTACACAGGTAAGGAAAGAAAGGCAAAAGCAAAACAGAGAATGTGGAGTAAGATATTTTCAGCAGCATTCTTCATATATTAACTTCCTACCCCTCACAGGGTTTATAACATACTCCAGCCATCAACAACCAATAGAAAAGGTGTTTATTGAAGAATATGTTATTCAGAAAACAGGAACTGATCTACATCATCATACCATTTCAAACACATTAATACATCTAAATTATCAACAAAATGAGACATGTATTACTAATTCTTCTGACATGATTTGTCAATAGTGTCTTGGATAATTTTTATTTCTTTCTGCCACATCCTTGGCTCATATAATATGGTTTTGGTCACAGAACCATAAAAACTGTAAAAAAGACGATGAAGAGATCAAACAGCTTTCCAGCTCTGATCAGTTATGGACTTCTAAATGCTTCCTCTCTTTTGAGCATGCTGCTTTTAGGGTCTAGAGCATCTTTTTTTAAAATTAATAGTCTATATAATATACTAACACTTATTCATATTATAAATTATGCAAATAAAATTCAATCACACACACAGAGATTCACCCTATTCATATGTGTATTCCTCCAACGGCTATCTTAAGGTCCATTTCCCTCCTGACACAGCTAAATGGACAAGCTGAAGATCTTTGACTGTTTCACAGATCTTGAACACCACTTCGTACACAGCCTCCTGCACAAACCCTCATTAATTGCATTTTTGGCAAGTTCACTACTTGAGTTATAATTAGTGAATACTTTTGGCACATCATACCAGTAACTGACACTATCTGTTCCAGCAGCTGCCACGAAGGCTAAAATTCCTGAAGATAAAATGCCTTTATAAAGCAAGCCAACAGGAATAAAGAGAAAAAAATTCTTCTCAGGCTTTGTTTTCTCTGGTTCTCCTGTCCATCCCTTTCAAGTATTTTTAAAATAATTTCCATTACTCCATTACAGAAAAAAAGTATCTGTCTACAGTATTAATACAGAGATGGGACTCTGTTTTATAAATAAAAGTCAATCGTGAACTCCATGCTACTTTTCACACAAGGTTTTGTTTAATTCGCCAGTCATTGTTGAGCTGAAATGCCATAGACTAATGACATTTGAATTTGACTTTATAGTTATCTGTAGAACTGGATTTGGGGCCCAATGAAAACTTACTGTTATGTGTTATTTTTATGTACTTATATGTAGAAAAACCCAAATTCATTTCTCCAAGTAACTATTAAATCAAATTCATAGCATTAGGCTATTGAGGAATTTCAGCTTTACACAAACTGTTTTCAAGGTTTGTAAGATACGTTTTTCTGTTCTATTATCCTGTGCCAGAAAGACAAAAGGTGGTTTACTGAACTCTGTCAAATAATGACAAAATAATAATGAATACCCAGCACTTGCGTATTCATCAAAATCACCTTCGCTACAGTGACTGCGTGTAAGTTTCCAAAATTTTAGGTAAGTCACAAATATAAACGAATTGTCAGCTCATTTTTTATAACTTTTTTTTGTCAGGGAGGGAGCCATCAAAACATCTAGGCATATAATGGCCTCGACTGTGGGTGACATTTGACAATCTAAATAAAGAAATACCCTATTAAATGTTCTTTCTTGACTCCAAAATTACCAGTCCTGATTATCTCTGCTATTCCTTACAAGATTCTGTTATTCTTTAAAGCAGGTAGCTATAAATAACATATTGCTTTGAGTGTTTCAGCTCAAAATGGGGATTTGACTCTTACGTGTCTGTCTTTTTCTTTTCATCTTCCAGTGCCCGCAGCGTGTGCTGCAGTCTGTCCGTGAGGATCTCAAGCTCCTGGGTCAGTTTATATTCCTCTCGGAACTGCTCTCCGAGAAGAACCAGATCACGGGTAGCATCATGCAATGGAATATCACTCAGATACAAACCTCTTCTGGTTAAATCATCCAAGTTCATCACACTGCAAAGCAAAGAAATATACAATAATATGGGTAAAATTAAACATGCCAAAAGAGCATTTAAAACTCAAATAAACGGCAGAGTCTGCTGAATAACAGTAGAGAGATGAAGCTTCTGAACTTGTGATGAGCTGTACAACAAATCCCTTCTAAGAAACACCTTTTTTGTCATCATTCATTTTAACCCACAGCTCTTGACTTTTGTGTTTAAATACAGAATTCTCATTAAGAGTTCCATGAACATATCAAATGTATGTACTTCAGCACACAAAGTGAGCTTATGTGAAGAATCTTTCCATTCAATCCTCCATTCCAACCACTTCTTTATCACCAATCTATTACATTAAAACTACTGCAAAAATCCACGAATCCACATAAAAATCAAATCATTGTTACATTTCTTAGCATTCTCTGAGTAAAAAACAAAGGACAAAAGTTGCAATAAAAAATTTTAATATGAGGAATAACCATTTGTTATGGGTCAGAGCCCATACAAACTGGGCCAGAGCAAGCCAACATCTAAATTGAGTATGCAATAATCAGTCAAGTTCCAATGTTTAAATGCTCCTACCTCTTTTAGTATAAACACATCAAAACCAATTAAATCAATACTTGAACCAATTCGTCTCTGTAGTACTACTCTCATAAGTGTTCTTAAAATTAGTAATTATAAAATGAAAATCAGTATTATAGGACTCTCTAGGTTTAAAGTACCTCGGTGAACAAAGAAAGAGAATGCTGTCTGCTTCAGGCAAATAGATCATTTGCCCTTTCAGACGTAAGCAGCTGATTTCTGTGCCAGTCAGTTCATCTTCACACTCCAACTTTTCCACATCCAACAGCCCCTCCTGGTGATGAAAAGCCACAGTTGTGTAAGGGCAATGGTGTGCTATGCACCAGGCCTAGTATGTAAGTGCATTCACTACGAAGGCAGTCAGAATATTTGGAACAGACTTACGGCTTACATTAGACCCTGATTAATTTCTCATTTGAAAGCCACGCACTACCTGTATTTTAATACTACGATTTGCCAACTTGAAGACACAAAGCATGGTTTCTTTCTTTACATTCATGTTCGTAACTCCTGGTTTCCTTCCACATAATTTCTTAACAATAGTTTTGACAATAGCATTGCCTGTTCTGTGAAGTTCTATTTGTCCCTGGGACCATCTCTAAGAAATCACCCTGGTTTCTCTCAAGTAGTTTTCTTTAAATAAACAGGCTCCTTGATGAAGTAGGTGTTACTCTACACACTGCATCTGCTCATATCACCCACCTTGTCTCCTGCCTTCTTTAGAGAACAGGACACAGACCTTTACATGAACATACGGGCCCAGGTAAGAACATATTACATATTTGTCTCCCACATTCTTATGAGCAAAAGTAAATATAATTACCTTTCTACATTTCCTTTGATACAACACCATAATCTAAACTGGCCCCTCGCAGAGAAAGCATCAGACATGAAATACATTTACTTCACCATTCCTATAAAACATTCTGCTTAACAGCTTCTCACAAATTCATACCTGTGACTCTCACTTAGCTCAAAACTCAAAAAGGTCTGAGCATACTACAGAGAATTTTCTCTGAAGACTTCTGAGCTTCCTGCACTTCTTATCTCTCCAAAGCACACTTCCTTAAAGAAAAGCTGGGAAAATATTCTCTAGTTACCTTAGTCCTCAGTACGAAGACTGTATTGATATGGGACAGGATCCCATGGAAGCTGATATCAATATGAGGCCGGACCAAGGAGAAGACTGACAACAGACTGCAATTTCCTGGTTGTAGCTAGAATATTAAAAATCAGAAAAAAGAAAAAAATTATTATGCTTTATAATAAAAATATACATAGAGCGATAGTATTCCATTTTCTTAGATGACAATACTGAATGGAAAAAAATATATACTTTATACATTTCTACATTGAATCACAATGTTTTTAAATTATTCTCTTTCTGCATATGGACATGACCATAAGGAACAAAGCTGTTGTAGAATTCAGCTATTTTCAAGTCCTTTTTCTAACAAGAAAAGCACAACTTAGTAAATATTATACATTCACATTGGAATGCTGTTTAGACAGAGAATTCTTAATCTATTTTATTCATCTTTATAATTAAGCTGTGAAGCATCCGTCACTATAAATTTTCCACGACTATCCATGCATAAGAATCATCTAACCTGTGGAAGGACTCTGTATATAGCATTGCCACACTGTGTGACCACCAGATCTCTGTCAAATATGATGTGGAAAGGAAATGCCTTGCAGAAAGTATAGGGACTGATGCGAGACTCTTGGGTACCATTTTCTTCAAATCTGTCAAGGTCCTCATAGTAGTCCTCTTCTTTAGACTCTTTCTCTTCAATTAAAAACTGAATGTGGTCACACTCCTCATTTCTCTGTTGAATAACCTAGAGAAATGAAGAAAAAATGAAAAACTGGAAACTCTGCGAATCATTAGTAGCTGGAATGCTACTATAGAGACAGGAATGTATTTAGAGGAGAAAGACAAATTCAAGAATTATATTCACATCTTGAAAAAACTGTATTCTAATAAGAATTTCTGATTTCATAGTCTTTGTAATTCCAGGTGAATAACTATGCCTTTGCTTAGCCACAGTTGGCTCTCTGCAAGAGCAACATATTGAAGATCAACCCAACTACAATTTATTAAGCCTGAGTGAAATGCAAATCCTAATTGAGGGGTCAAGGCTCAGGTGCTTGCTTTTACTGGTACTTTTACTGCTTGCCAGAAAACAGGGTAGCCCCTTCCCCTGAAATGAACCTGTGTAAGTCTTGAATCCTTATTTTGACTAAAGCTGTTTGCAAGGTATATAACATGACAGCAAATAGTCCTGATTGTTTAGTGATGACGAAATAGTGCTAAGAGGGTGGGCATGTCACTGACTGCAAGAAGGAAAGTGGATGGAGCAGATGTTAGGATATATAGCAGTCCTTATATGTTCCAGCAGATTGCAAGATCAGAGCCAATAGAGAAAACTAAAAGGAATTACTATCTTCTCTGGGCTGTACTCCAAATGACAGCAAAATGAGAATCATCTACATCAATGTGTATCAGAAAGGTGTCCTTAACACAGCATTACACTCTTCAGTAATTTTACTCAAAGTTAGTAAAAACATGGAATTAATACTTTTGTTTGCAGTGAGAGTCATGTATGGCAATATAACTTAAGTGAATAACTAGTAGACTAACAACATTTATCCTGAGAAGCCAAATTCACCTCTTTTCAAATTTAATTAGACTTAATGATTGGAAAAGAACAATTCTATTTACACGGTATTGTTTAGCAGCAATTTTCTGGAACGTTCCACCTGATTCAACTTTCATGCTGAGTCTGATCCTAAAGTCACTGAAGCAAAAAAAAAAATCTCTAAGGCATCCTGATTTTGCCCTTTAAACATAGTCTTAACCACAGAGATTAACAGCTACAATTTGCAAACAGAACAGATATGCACAAACACTGCAATTGATCCCTAAGATGTTAAGTCTATACAATACTCGTTCTCCAAAATTGCCAAAAATACTAATTGATGGGTTGGGGAGTGCTGATACCTTTATTTGTTCCTATACAAATGAAGGAGTGTAAAACAAAAAACCAGTATTTTATTGTTAAATGATGTTTAACTTAAAGTGGCAGTGTTCTTCAATCTACAAATTGACTACTCATTTGAAGGAAAGAGAGGCTTTTCTGAAGGACCGTTTGGAGCAAGAGCCCAATTTAGGTGCTCTATTGCTGTGTGCTGTATTATTCTTCTCTTCCTATTACTTATGTAAGTAACTTAGATAAAGATCAGCCTACTAAATTTACCAGCTAATGTAGGTAACCAAAGCCGGATGTACAAATAAATTTAAATGTTGATGATGATAAAACCTAACAGCCTCAAGAAAATGTATTGGTAATCCATATGCCAGTGTGTGACAAAGAGAAGTGGGAAATTATGACCTAATAAGGGATAAGCCACAGAAAAAAAATCTGATGGTCATCTGAAGAAAACACGTTAAGTGGGTTTGTCCAGGAGAGTGGAATATAGTAGATGGACTTCAGTTTTCCTCTGAACTCAGTGTTTAAAGGTTTTCCAGATCTTCCTTTAAATCATTATCCCTGAAATGATGAGAGACTATGGTCATATTGAAGATTATCAGAACGCGGTTAAGAGTCTTAGTTCTTACTTTTTATCACTCATGCACACTCCCACAGGTTTTATTTTAATAGCACTGTTATTGTGGCCAGAGATAGCTGAGATTACACACAGAAACCTTTTTCAAATTGTGAAAATTTATCTCTAGAACTGATCTAAGCTTCCAGATCATTTCTAGTCTTGGATCTTCAAAGCACTGCTCTTGCCACAAATGGAAAAAAAAAAACCCTGCATATTTTGGATGAAAACCTTCTTAACTCAGCAAAGCTGATTTTAAAGAAGATAATAATTTTTAAGGAAATGTTCGCATTAACAGCACATCACCTTCCAGAGATATTATCTCCTTATAGCCATCTTACTCACTGCACAGTAGTATTCTATTACCAATCTCCACTTACAGACTTTTTTCTGCTACCATGCAGCACCTAACAGGTTGTTTTTCGTAACTTCCCATTATATTTCATTTCTTAGAAATTAATGATGCATCAGTAAACAAAACTCAGGTTTAAATTTTAAAAATCACCAATAAAAATAGAACTGTTACATGCTTCAAGATGTCTAGCTAGTTTGAGCCTCTGCAGATCCTACAAGCTCACACAGTGACAAAGCCAATCCTTGCACATGCTGTGCTATTTTCCTAACCTTTATAGATTAGAACTGTGCCAGTAACAGTGCAAAGCTGCAAATTTCCCAAGCATCTTCAAGTTCATCTGAAAAACTATTTTTGATCAGATTCAAGGGCATCTAGAAATGCTCGCTGTAGTAGTGCAACATGTTAGTGCAGCAAATAAACACCAGGCCAAACACACGGACATGTGTCAGACCTACAAGACAGACACAGCACCACCTGCACATTCCTGGTAAACATGATATGCTGTGGACATGGCTGGTTTATGCAATTTTATTCTGATCATTCATGCACAGACGCTTATTAACAGATGCTTTAATCATACCCCTCTCCAGGCTAGGAAATCTACTGATGCATCCCTAATTAACTTCCCAATGGATATGCAATTTCATGATGTCTTTTCTGCTCACGCAACTCAAGAACTATCTAATCGTCCTATCTCATTACTTCATCCACCTTGTCAGCAAATTTAAAACAAGCACTTTTGACTGTTACCATAAGACGTTAAATTCTGTTCCCTTACTCTTGAACCTATAGATCCAACCTAATTGGCCAGATATTTGCCTGGCATAAGGGCCTCCTCTAGATACTCTGCTATGCTTAATTAGAATAGAACTTGTTTCATTCTGCAAGCAAAGTTTGCAAGCCACACAATTTCAGTGTCATTTAAATATTGGTGAAGAAGCCTCTGATAAATGCTTGACAAATCAAAGTTCAGTCACAAAGCAACTAAGCCAGTAATCAAGTCTAATTCTTTCTCCCCCTGCAGTCTTAGCTGGTGAAGTGACATCAGTTCACAACATCTAAGAGCTCAATCACCATAGTAACTGCAGTTAAAACTGAAGGGAGAAATCACTCTCCTGGTTTCAAAGAGAATATATAGCATCTAACTGCTAACCTGCCTGTGCCTTCCAGGAGATGTACCTTCAGAGTTTGTCCTTGCCTAATCAAGTGAAAAGTCACACCAATATTTCAGGGAATGACAATTCAGAGAAAAGTTATTTTAAAATGAATGTGGTTTCATGTATTTGGAGCTTCACACAAGATATTAAATCAAGTATTGCTGTGATACAGAATATATAATGAGCACATGCTATCTGTTAAGCTGTCACTGATGTGTCTACAAGACTCAATTCTGTAGATCTGAGCTTATCCCCAGGACACATTCATATCTCAGCATGGCAGGATAAAATGTCCTTGGACAGGGATATTTTTGGTAAGACTGTGAAAATTAATACAAAAACAGGGGGTTTTTGTCCTTTAAAGGTCAATACAGGATGAAATTTTTGATCTCTTCTGATCAAGACTGTGCAATGCTGCTTAATACAGCTCACTCTAGCTGTTCCAGAATGATCCCAAAACAAAGGAGTTCACTGTGGAAATGGCAACACTTTCAGTTTTGCATATCCAAAGATAGAACCATGGGGATATCTTCCCCTGGCAGCTGGTTTCAGTGCAGATTGTCTCACTGCACCAAACCACCGTGCCTAGAGATAGTGACGTTTACAGCTGCCCCAGTGCCAAAAGTAGAGGCTGATCATGCTCCATGACTGACTTATCTTGACACACAGTTAGCATTTTAATGTGTGGACCAGTACTGCTTTGTCCTCCATGACAAGTACCCAAGTCATTTTTAGATCAGCTCTCCAGCTGGTCACATCTTAGCTTTGTTTTTTACATTGCCAATAGTAAGTCTGAAATTACCATCTTGTCAAGAACTTCCCCTGTTCTTTTCTCATTTTACATTGTAAAACATCTTCCCTATGTAAAATATTTTGATAGTCTGCTCTCAAATAACAGAACTGCAGAAGTCTGCTCTCCCAACAGATTTTTGGGTTTTGCTGGATTATTTCAACATTCTTTGTTGACCCATACCATTAGTAGCCTTGAGGGAATCCCTGTCCTGACTTCACCTTCACAGGTCACCCTCATTTATATACAAACAACCTCTGACAAGTGAAGCAAGAGAGGGCATAGCCAGTAGGCTGCTAACAGAGATCTCATGACAAAGTTTGTCACCAGCATTGTGATGATTTTTTAGTTCTCATACTGAGACTGGCAGAACATGAATATTCTTAGTGCATACGCAAAGTCAGCAACAATTTTTGAGACAATAACTGCTGCAAAAATGATACAGTCTTAGCTCTATTTGCTAAAAATTGATTACCATATCAGAAAAGATAAGGCAAATTTGATTTGAACTAATTAATCAATTAATGTCAACTTGGGCTTTCCTGAACTATTCAACTGGAATTTTGAATCCAAATTCAAAACAAATTGCTTTCCTTTCAGAGCTAACAACATCTAATAGAAACAAAATGACACTTCCCCCCTGTACCCCCTTTCCTTCTGCACACACATACTGCAGGTGTCAAAAGAGAATGCACATTTCCTGAAGGACACCATTCTGGAAAAAGGAAGCCCTACTTTATTTCAGAAGATGTCTTGTTTTTTATATATATATATATACATACATATATATATATATATATATATATATATATATACACACAAAATTGTTCTGTGTGAGACAGAAGAAAGGGGATAAAACTTTTTTTTCTATTTAGCTATTTCTCTGCCCAAAGAAACAGTGTGGGACAAAACAAGAACAATATTTTTCCTAATATTTAGTTCCCTCTTGTGATCATTAGCTGGTTTTCTCTGCAGGTTGAGGAAAGTGATCCTTCCCATCCCCTCAGCACAGGAAAGGCCACACCAGGAGTGCTGCGTCCAAAGAATTTGCAGAGTCTCCATCCGTAGAGACAGCTGAAAGAACAACTGGCCCTAGGTGGCCGAGATGAGCAGGTGAGGTTGAACAAAATGACCTTCAGAGGTCCCTTCCAACCTCAGCCATTCTGTAACCCATGAAACAAAATCTAACCACTTAATGAAACAAAACCAGAATTATCAAAAACAATTAAGATCTGCTACCACTTTCACAGAGACTTGTAATATATTAGACAAATTCAAACAAAGTTTCATGAAAATACAGACTTAGAAGCATGTATTCTCTCAAGAAGATTTATATAAGCATTTGTTCAAAACAGATGGAGAAGAAAAACGGATAATGAAGTATTAAACATCGACATGCAGATATCAACATTATACTACTACAAAGAGAATTGCAGAACTTACTAAGTCAGTCCTGTGTTGGACTGTTATGTAAATGGTACAGATAAAGAAATTTGAAAGCACAACTCAGGAATCTCTTTTTGCAAGACAGAAGACGACTCCCATAATAACATCGGAAACTTTGGGCTAGGCACTGAGCTTTTTTATCAGATTAAAAAAAAAAAAAAACAACATTCTTCCTTAGGCAAAATTTTAACTGAGGTCCAAAGCAAAAATTTTACAGTAGAGGCACTGATTGGTCCACAACAACTGAAGGAATTAAGAGCAATTCCATTGTTTTTCTGTGCTGTGCTGTTTCAAACAATGCATTGCTAACAGATTAAAACACAAAAGCATTAATTTACTAAATTAGGAGGCAAAGAATGAAGATGAAAGAAGTTGGTCTATTTTTTCTCCTCAGTTATTTTGAACAGTAAAACTACCTAGTTATTACGATGCCAGACTTGACTTTAACACCTTCACTCCATACCATTCATGATTAGTCTCTGACCTGTGGAGTAATGGAGGAAGACTTTCATCTTCTGTGGATAAGCTGCAAATTTCAGCACTCTCACCTTAGAAAATCAATTCTCTGCTTATCTACCACTGAAGTTTCTGAGTACCTGTGGAGTACAGCAGTATGTAATGTCTTAGAGATGTTAAGACATAGGCTGTATTAACCAGGAGAGACATGAAAAAGTTCAAGGTTTAGGATGCATGACTTTCTAATAGGGAAAAGGTTAAAACTGGGGTAACAGACAAAATAAGACAATATCCACTTTCTTCAGATTAGAGGTTAACACTATTTTTTAGGCACCTATGTGCTTTTACCTCAGTCTAGAAGAATAGTGTAGATTTAAATTAGACATGGCATTCATTTCTAGTTGACTAATATTTGGTTTGACTAATATTATTAAATATCTATTTACTTACAGTACAACAGTAAAATTTCCAGAAAAGCCTAAAAAAAGTCAAATTAAAATAAGAAGTAAATACATAACAAACATTTAAACCTCTTTAGAACATATATTATTTGTGAGAAGTTCTAGATGGATATTAATACAATTTTCTCAGCAAAGTAACCTTCAGATTGAGAGCACAGTTTATCAAAAGGTTTTGCTGCTAGCTGCTTTGGACAAGCCAGATTTGTCCTCTGCCCCATGGATCACTTTTGCCTCTGTGTGACCCTGTGAGAGACAGAACACCAAATCATGTAAAGGAACACATGATGGTATAAAAATGCAATCCAAAAAAAGCCCCTGTTGTTTTGAAACCAGCTCATTTCCTCAGTATAGTTTATTTTATAACTTGACACCAGCTGGAAGGCAGAGCTGAAGAAGCTGCTGTAGGACAAGCCTGAGCACTGGAAGAACAGGGACTGTTTAAGCTACCTCTGCTACCAAAAGAAATACTTGTCAAGAGACAGTTTCACCACTTTTGCAGCCAACTTTCCAACATGGTCCTTCTTGTCTGTCTCAACACTTCAAATAAACAGGGATCTAAAAAGAGGATTGTTTTGATTCTGTTGTATCCTTCTCTATCTGATTACTAACACCTGCTGCAAAAGTTTGAACTGTGTTTTTCTACAAAATAGAATCTAAACAAGGACACAAGTTTATCATCACACTATACACAACTAGACATCTACTATGAACCTGAGCTAGCTTAGAACAGGAAATCTAAAAAGCAAATACTCTGATACAGTAGTACAACTATCTTTGTCATTGGATTGTTTGCAAATCTCTTACCTGAGCAAGGTCACATTTTTGCGATAAAATAATGAAAGGATTTTCTCAGCAAGCATACAGTGAAACTGTGCTAGAAATGTAGTATGGAAAGGAATATTTTAAAAACCCAAAGAATAATTGGTGTACATGCTTAGATTATTTTCTACTTGATGAATAAAAAATATATCAATTGCAATATTTCTAATAGAAAAAACTTTCATTTTTTGTTTCACCCTCCACATATATCTATACCTTGGACCAAATTCTGATTTATACTATTATATATGCAAGGCCTGATCAATTAAATCTTTCTGTTGCACTGTATGGGCAAAGCAGAAGCCTCTATCCATTTCACAACTGACTGAACAAACATGTCATTACATAAACTCTGTCACTGAAGAACATTTTTTTACTTCTGGGGCTTTAGATGCATATCCAGACACACTTCCACGCAATGACAGCCAGAAACCCAAAAACATTTTTTTTTTTTTCTGGGAAGAACCTGGCACACTGGTTGGGAGGAAAACACTGCTTGCCACCCAGGCCTCATCAACGCACATCAGCCTCACAATCTGCACACAGGTGAAGAACGTAGAATAAAGAGGAAATGTCTATGTTCTCAGAGAACACAGTAGACAGTAAGAAATATATGCCAAACATGAAATAAAGGGGGAAAAAAGCATCCCAAATAAGCCAGTATCCAATTCCTTTACATGTCCTCTCTACAATCCTTTTCTGAATAAGTGGATATTGTTCTGTACTGTTGCCAGTCAGGTCTGCCTGCCAATTAGAGCTGTCCTTCTCAGCACATGGCTGATGTGTCCTTCAAGCAACACAAATGATGATGGATCTTCCTGAGAGTCAGTACTGTTGCCACTTCTTCAGAGAAGACAGCAACAGTGAAAATTACCACTTGCCATGACTTCACTTTTGATTTTCTTGTTTTTTTTTCTATTGACATAAATTTTCAATGAGTATACCACTTCAGACATTACCTTCATATCTATTTCTGTACCATGGATCTGTTGAGCTACTGTTTTGATGATTCCAATGACAATATCCTGCAGACCTTCTCTTTCCGAATAGTAATGCAGAATGAGCCCCTTCCCCTTCTCCGCGTCAGTGCATCTAAAGGAAGGGGCTCGCATACCCGGGTAAATCGTAGCGAGGTGGTCATGCAAAGCATCCAGGTTCTGGAAGAAGAAATTAAAAACATGATTATAAGGCATGCACTTACTATTTGTGAAGAAAGTAAGCACATATTTTGCCCAATCTGAACATCCCCTTTCTCCTACTGCTCATACTTCTACACATTTGCCTTACTCTCTGTAGAACTGCCATCACAGCAGGCTTTTTAGATAGCCCAAAATGTTCTGCCTACTGTGGCAACATTTGAACAATGAATGGCATAAAAATTGGGACTGTTATAAATTACTCCAGATAGTAAGAACTCGTGCTTGATTATGCTGTATTTTGAAACATTCAGATGATTAAAGACCTGTGTGTTTCTCATCTGGTACCTCATCCAGTTTCATTCCTTCCAATTCTAGTCTCTATAATCTCCTCTTCAAATATTAATTCAGGAGCCAAATACAAATAAGCATGTCTGAATAAACATAAATCTTTCTCCTTATCATCAATGAAAAAGCCTAGTCCTGAACCCAAAACAATCAAGTTTACAGGGCCTGACAAAGTTCAAATTTTAAAGTAAAGGTTTAAATGCTTGAAAGACCAAATTCAAATGTAACTTTTCTTTGACAATAATTGAAAAACTCCACAGAATAAACAGAAATATCACAGCTATCTTAATAATGTCTCAGAAAAAGTTGTTCAGGAAAGGGAAGAGATCTTTTTTTTTTTTTTTTTTTTTTCCTGCTACTCTCTCAAACATCTCATGTATTTAACTTTAAATTTTTACCACACAAATCATGATCTGGAGAGGAAAGTTAAACTATAAACAGATAGGCAAACCTAATAAGGACATTAAAGAGAACAGTGAGATCAAAACCCCACTTAAAACACAACACTAGATTCAACTTTGATTGTGAAGCAATTACAAAGGTTCAAAGTTGCTACTTACTGTACATTTAACACAGAAAGAGCAACCTAGTTTGCAGGATAGAGTTGTAACCCACAATTTTTTATTTGTGATGTGAAATTCATACAACTCTTTACATCTTAAGTCCAGAACACTACTGCATATTTTAAATGTTCTCTCACTGCCCTGCAAGTGACTCCTACCACCAGGCTTTGCATATTGTTTTCTGCCAACATAGAAAGTGAAGTGAAAATATTTTCAATGTGCTGTCTGGGAAATTCTCCACCTTTCAGGAGCATCTGTCGATCATCAAATTCGTGGAAGCTTACTGAACTTGTTTTCATGTGAGCTGTGAAGTGCTTGAACAGCTGCCTCTTCTCCTGGAGACCTCCAGACAAAATGACAGTCTTAGCAATGAATTCCGTGGGATGCACTTAGCCTGGAATTTCCTCCTTCAGTTTTTGAGCTTGCTTCAAATTCATGTTTTTGTTGCTATATCAACATCTCCAAATTAGAACATGAAGAGACAACAATCTGGGTGTGAATTCATTCCAGCTGTTAGTGGGCATTGACAAAAAAACATAATGCTTGAAGGCAAATTCTGTAAGAACTTTGCAGGGATCAAGACAATGAAACTGGAAGAGTGCTTGGAAAGAGTGTGCATGAGAGAAGAGCAGGAGAGATGACTGGCTCTGAAAGACTGCCCTGCCATCTGCTTCAATGCATGCAGAACTGCAGTTTTAGTACACATGCTTCAGAAATAGCCAGGATATACTGACCTTTTGGAAAAAAACTTAGTGAGACACATGGGAAAAGACGATAATCTTTCAGTTACATAGTCACCAGCTGAAGAATTTCAAATAGGGAATAGCCAATGTCAAGGACAGAATTGTTGTAAAATGGTTGTCTAAGCATTAACATTTAAGTCTGGCACAAGCGTGCCCAACTGGTGGTAGCCCCAGCCTGCAAAACCACCTTGCCACCCTTCTATTCCTTTACTGCTGACTTTGTCAAAGCAGCATCAGAGGTGAAACCCATGTGATATGTCCTTCAGTTTTCACTCTCTGATCTTCCAGAGTGGGGGACCTATAGCTCACTGTATTCAAAACCTCACTCAGACACATAGTCAAGGAGTAGACATTTTTCCAGATCATGGAGCTCAAATCACCCCTAGATCTAGACATTGTCATTGTTACTCGTACTCCTGTCTTTTTTTGTTGTGTTCAATCCATTCTAAATTGATATTGCAGCTTCTGAAAGAACAAATGTCTTTCTTTATTGTATGTTCACATGCTGGGAGCCAGAGGTGAGGTCAGGTACAGATTATAACAGGCAAAGCTCTCTCCCTGAATTCTCAGCTCCTAGACTGCTCAGATGTATGCCAGAGCTTGTGCTGGGACCAAAGAACCAATTCTAGAGCTATGAGGAACCGTGATCAGCTCCATGGGGAAACACAAGGCAATCTCCAAGCAAGAACAAGCAGTCATACTAAATGGGGCTGATCCTGGCCTGTCTAAAAGTGAGAGTTGTGGCTGGCACCTGAAATACAAAGGTACGCTGTTCAGTGCTGTGTGGTACACAGCATCTGGAGACTTATCTAAAAGAGGAGTTAACCCCTGAATTCTATTGCACTGCAATCACAGAAACCTAAATAGCCATGTAAACAATTCCCTAAATGAGACAACTAACCACTTTGAATTTCATTCAACAGAAAGCTACTAAACTGAACATAAAAGCACACTTTAAGTTTCTTAGGAGGCACTTCTTTTCACACTGCTTCTCTTTGGCACAGTGTCTTTCAACATGATCTGCAAATTTTCCATGATTGTGTTTATCATATAAAGTATAAATATTTGATTTAGCTGCCCTTTTTATTATCCTCTTTCATGAAGCTTCAAGTACCTGTGTTTCAACTATGAACAAACCAAATTTTCTTGAAATGTCAAAGAAAACAAAACATAACTGTGAGATTTATTTTCATATATTTTAAAAAGCTGCAGTTCTCAATTATTTTGTATATATCCTGGACTCAGTATACATTTCAAGAAGCACCTTTTGGAACTCCATTATGTATTTTAAGAACCTGAGAAAAGTCTGGGACATTAAACCCAACCCGGATCTATTTTTGTAACAGGTGTATAATTTCCTGACCTAATATAACTGCTGGAAGATGCAAAAGTAATAAATCACACATACTGTTGATTTTCCATTGTAATAAAAAGCTAAAACGTACATTTCTGGCACAGCTACTAATACATTAGTCCTGTTAACATTTAGAGAAGTATATAATAGCCAAAGTCATCTGTTAACACTGAAATTCAAACAAAGCAGCTTAAAATGCTGTCATTAGAAAAACATAAATGTAAGCTGTTTCCACTTTTATAGGTGTTTGGTGTGTATAACAAACATGTCCAGTCCTTTCACCAGCACATGTGGTAAGGAATGAAAAGAGAAATGTATTATATGGAAAAGGGCATGAGGGAAAGCAAATAGTATCTGTATTTGTGGCCCATACATGACTAACCAAAGTGATGATGCAACGGGCCAGCTACACCTTTTTTGTTCCTCCCCTATTCTTGTTCAGCCTTAGCCACAACTTCAGTACAAGAGTTATCTTTGGAAATTACTTTTATCTGAAGGCTTGCTTTGAGAGCAGCCTGTGAATGAAGCTACAAAATATAAAGGATGCTATCTGTAGACAGACAATTGTTTACAAATCACTCATGATATGCACGTTGCAACATACACATACTCTGTCTGCCCACGAACTGCAGTTTGTGGAATTTGTACAAGAAATCTGGGTTGACTGCATCTAGGATGATCTAGAATGATGCAGGTTTCGGGGTGGTGAGACACACAATTAATTATTCAAGTAATACAGAAAACTATGATTCTTTTGCCCTTAATGCTGGAGAGATTTTAAGGGTACAGATGACAAGAGGCTACTACATTTTCAGAGAAAATCAATTGTTTTGACAGTCAGCTTTTGGGCCATCTTCAGTGCAATGCTTTTAACCTCATTACAGTACACAATTCTCTCCAAGAGTGATACAGATCACAAATCTTAAATACAAAGTGCTTACTGAAGTGAACAATCTTCACGTGACAAAAAAAGGGGAGGCCATTTTTCTACACTTAGAAATAACACTTTAGAGAAGACCCTACGTTTCTTTCATGCTATTAAAGAATCTCTTTTATTTTGTCTTTGTTTATAGTACAGTATCATGCTGTTCTGCAGTATCCCACCCTCAGTTTATGGATGAAGGATAATATCTTAAGAGATAATCCATTATGAGCCCTAGCTCTGTACATAACATACTATTAGAAATATCCAGTATCTATAATTAGTCAGAGATAATAGAAGAAACACCATAAAACCTGAGTAACACATTTTCTGGTACTATAAATAAGCTAAGTCTTTCCACTTAACACCTTACCCTCCCTCTCCTCACCCCTCCCCCTCCCCCAATTTGCTGCTAATGAATACTCCTGTTCCAAATTCTTCTTTGGAATTTCAAATTAAATTTCTGTTGACTAGGCCATAATTCTGTCTGGTGTCTGAAACAATTTGGCACAAAGTTCTTACCTGCAAAAACTCTCTGACATTTGAGCCCAAGACACGTAGAATTGTATCATAACCAGATTCTTGACAAAACACAAAAAACATCTTCCCAAACATTTGAAGAATTTCCCCAGCATTTAGATCTAGTTAAAACAGGAAAATATGATTCAATCCAAACACTGTATTTCATGCACTTGCTTATTTCTTTACTCTTATATTCATAAACACTACTCAGATGCAGTAGGTCAAGAACAAAGCAAGATTCAGGGTTCATATGGCAAATACTGAATATCCTATAAATCCTGAGTATTCCATACTGAGAAATATATGAATTTCATTAGGATTTACCAATTCCCATTATTACTTCACTGCATTGTATCTTTCACGCATATATAGCATTTAGATTTTGATGCAGAAAAATGAATCATTTCTTGAAAATAAAGGAACTTGGTTGTTAGTAGTGCTCGCCTCAGCAGAGTTAATTCTAATTTACAATAGCATGAAACCACATCAGCTGCTCCAATTCAACATTATGACAGTCATCAGTCTTATAGATTCTTGGCTAATTACTGATGCAGAACAATTTCATACCGCACTTGGGTCTGCAGATAAAATAATGCTGATGTGCATAATTCTACCTTTTAAATTCCAAACTGGAGCTGCAACGACTGAAAATGAATGCAACCCAAATCAATGGCTGATATGCAATTAAATGAAATGTGTCCATGCCACAAGCATTTCTGTGACTCAGCACTGTTCTTCAGCAGAGATCAAGGATTCATTCATTCATTCATTCATTCACTGCTCTTGCAGCAGTGGTTGAAACTTGGGTGTATTGGAAGGCAGTTGCAGCAGGATGCTGTTACCTCACAACTGCTTGTTACACTGCCCATGTTGTGTGGGTGAGGTATATTTCTCCAGTTTAAGATGGAATACTTTGGAAATAACAGAAATAATTTCAAGCAGTAAAACGAGTAAAATTTCCTTAGAGAAATGAAAGAAATACCATTCTTTCTCCTAAGATTTAAAAAAAAGCAATTCTCTGACCAATGCTCAATTCTCACTCCCCCTCTGCTAAATCCTGTTCCTCTCTGCTACAGAGATTTGGGGGACAGGAGGGTGTAACTTTTTTTGTGATGAATGGGCAAAGATATCTGTATTACTTACTAAGGACCTTGCTTGCAGCTGCAACGAGGTCATAGGTTTTGGAATCATCATAAATTATTCTGACCAGAAACTGTCCCTCTTCATCCAGCTGCGCCTCCTTCCTAAAAAGAAAATAGAATAAAATCTTTTTGCTTGAGGGAAAAGCACCATACAGATAGAAGTCTTTTAAATAAAATAAAATAAGTTTGTAGAGTTATTCAAGACAGAAAATTAAGAATAAATTTGTTCCATATCTCAGTCATTAGTGTACAATACAGATATTTCAGACCACAAGTGTTCTGAAAATAATAATTAGCTACAAGAAAATAAACATGATTTTTCAGTACAGAGCCTCAAAAAAAGAGACACAATTTACATTTTAAAATAAGAGACTATCTAATAATGCAGGCCATGGTGTGCTCTTTAAACACTTTTTAAGCTCCTTCATTCCATCACATTTTAATTACACATTATTTACAAAAGGCATGGGATATTCCTAACAAGCATTTGCACATACGTCCAAAGAGGAATTTAAAACACAGATGCAGGTACCACCAAATCGAATATCTTTTTTCATAGTTCTGCACATGCCCAGTAGATAGGAAGAAAAAGGATGTTAGGATTTTGCAAGGCCTTTTTTTTCACATTGCACATCAATTCTCATGTGTAAAGTGTCACTACTTAGCTAAAGCACAATAAAAATACACATTTTTTCACTGAAGCAAACAACTCTACACCCCAGGTCTAAGACAAGACTCATATATATGTCCTCTGCACACTTACTACTGCTACTAAGTAAAAAACGAAAACAAAATTACTGCTTTGTTTTTTGGGTCATTTATTATTCTCTTCAACTTTAACATCAAGTCAGCAGCTTGTCCAAAAGGCAGCACAAATCTGTAGGCTATATTTTTTTACTGAGGAAAACAAGTTGATCCCCCAGACAATGAATGAACTGTCGTGCCTTCCAAGCTTTGCATTTGGCACAAGTGAGTTACTAGGGAAGAACCACAAGTGCCTTCTTCCCTGTTTTACCCCATGTGCACAGCACAGGAGCCAGGCCACTGGTGCTTGCTGCAGGAATGGCCGAGTCTCAGCTCTTGGGAGGGGGACAGGGAGCACCTCCATGGGCAGGCAGACCCCAGGACACTGAAGAGCCAGCTGCCCATGTGGTTGGTCCTGCTGTGCACAGAGCATGCCAATGGACATGGCCCTGTCTCTGCCCAGTTTCAAGTAAAGCAGTATTCAGCATTTGCTCTTATTTCCCTTGCAAATTTTCCTTCAGCAGATGAGATGTGCAGAGGGGCCTGCTGTGCTCTCTGATGAAGTCGTGCCCTTTTTGTTGAAGTCCTCATCTGGAAAATGAGCACAGCCTTCTTTCTCAGTATGTTTTTTAAAATAGGTGTTCACCTCCTGTGGTGTTGCCTACAATGACTCTATAGAGACAGTGTGCTCTGCAGAAATAGTGATGAAACAGGAGACATTTTTAAGTACTCATGCTCTAATTGATGTACATAGAATATATTTTGGCTCAGCAAAACTAACATCATCATGGCATCATTAGTATACTTGCAGGTGGAGGGTCAAAGCTACCTCATTGAAAAGAAATTATCCTTTCATCTAAATGTAGCTCTATGCTGCAGTTCATTTCAGGAAGTCAAAAGAAAAGCAAAGAGACAGGAAAGGCTTGAAGTGAATTACTGAATCACATCTTACCTCACACCAAAAAAACCCCAGGATGTCGCTCTTCAGAAAAAAACCCCTTAGAATTAAAAAACTATAAAAAAAGGCAGATTATGAGGTAGGTTTTTAAAAAAATCTAAGCACAAGGGATGCAAATCAAGACATTCAACAACTTAGTAGTAGTTTAATTATTTTTCTATCATACAAATGAAAGAGGACAATGAGTAAACAATTATTTACTAGTATCATGGTAATGAAGAGCTTTTACCAGAGTACAACTGGTAAAATGAGTAAATACAAAGAAATGCCCTTTGAGATACGGCTCAAGCCTACAGTGTCAATAGTTCTAACTTCCGAATTTCTCTTGGTTTAATTTCCTGAAGTGGTGTCATTGATTTTAAAAATTAATCAATACAAAGTAATAATGCCTGCAGAACAATTCAAGCATTTACAGATGTAGTGGAATTATCCATTCATAGAAACAGAAATGTTTCCTGAGGTACTCAAAGGGGAGAGGTCTGAGAATTAACTACTCAAAAGTGCTAGATGGCAAATGGTACTGCTGAGGACTGATTCCAATCTCATATGGCAGTAGTCTATTGACCTAAGTGAAACGACTTGGTTTTTAACCCTCCAGTTTGTAATCATCAGTCTTTGACAATCTGGTCACTTAATGGATGAATTATTATTATTATTATTATTATTATTATTATTATTATTATTATTATTATTATTATTATTATTATTAAATTAATAATAATAATTCATTATTATGAACGAATTATTTTCTTTTTCCTCTTCATCTTCCTTTAATGTTGCTCATTATATTCTTCCCACCATCCAAAAATTACACAACATTGTTTTTATATTTCAAAAATATATAATTTGTTAATAACTGAAGTATTGTAACTGTTACACGAAATAAACATTTTTATACCCACCCTGCGAACCATGAACTGAAAACAAACTAAGCAACTTTCCTAAAGGAATATGACAAAGCTATAGGGGAGGTGCAACTAAACATCCTTCATAATTCCACATAAAAGAAACATCATCCTCTATCTAATGACATGAAAAATATTATAATAACCTTAATTAAGCAGAGTCTTAAGCAGGAAGAGTTGTTAGTGGGAAATGATATCTTGAAACATAAGAGATCAGCCAGGGACAAGAAGGTAAAGTTTACATTTCCTAAGAACAGAACTGAAATGAATATGAGAAAAAAAAACCATCTTGATTCTTTGATTTTCATAACACGGGATGTAACTACCAGTCAGCTACAGTTTGGAGGGATGTTTGCAAAGGGTGAACAAACTTTCCCACATCTCTGATACATGCTGTGCTTTCTTTTAGTCTCCCTGATCTGAGCCAAACCACAAAGGATAAAACACACATCTGGAAAAGCAATGAACATCCTCAAAAATACTGCATACTTGCACAGTCCAATAGACACAGCTTTTCTGTGTGAGAATTTTCTCTATGAAAAATTGACCCAACTTAATGATGTTGGTACCTCTTTCAAAACTTCTTGTATTTCTTTCCAACTACATTGACTGGAACTTTCCCTGTTTACTTCTCTATGCCAAGACATGCTTCTTTTTTCTTATTTTATTTCTCTTTAGTTTATTTTGTCAAAGTTTTTGTAAATATCTGCAATTTCTCTGAGCAACCACTTTTTAAAATCACCACTGGTTATTTCAGTTATTTCAGTCTACTCCATTTAAGTATTTCAACTATTTTTTCTAGTTTACTCTAGATCCTTTGGATCACTCAGCAGCCATCTTCTCTGTAGCCTTACTGATGTATTTCCCATTAAAAATATTTAAAGTTCAGCAATTTTTTTTTTAGGAAAATTGTCACAGTAAATATTTACTCCTGCAGGGGATTATACATCTCAGTTAAAATCATGCTTGTTCTTTGCTTGTTCTACAAATATGGCAAATACCATGACAGTGGCTAATCTAAGCCTGTGTCAAAAGATAAACTGCTTTTTTATGATGCATACTTGAAAATTATTAAATTTCAGTACTTTCTTCTTCCTTTCCAAGTCAATTTCTTCTGGTACATCCCAGCAATTTAGATAGGCATTGAGCAGAAATAAAACTCAGATAGTTATTCTGTATTATTTTTCTGCTTGATGAATTTCCGTCTGCTCCATCACCTGTTCACAGAAGCTGCTCTTCATACAGACCACACGTAGCCAGAGTGATTGTAGACAGGTTTCTGAAGCCCTCCTGCTTTCCTCAGTAATCTAACAGCAGTGAGAGCTTCCAAAAGTCTTCCTCTCTGAAGTACCAGTCTTAAGACTGTATGTGATAGGAAAATGCTGCTGTGAGTTTATCCAAAATGGCCACTGTAAAGTGAAAGCAATCCTATTTTTTCAGAGGCACTGGTCCTTCAGCAAGTCTACAAAACATCAGAGCCTCTAACGGACTTGTCTGAGAGAGCATCACAGCTATCAGCACCAGACAGACTGACCATGAGTGACCTCCAGCAGCTCAGGAAACAGGGCAGTGTCATTCCGGTGAATACCTAAAATTGTTTCCTCACGGCTGCAGTTTTTCTGCCTAATTACCTGATTTCTCAAAGCTGCCTGCACTTACACTAAGGAAATGGTTTTATAACAAGGGTGATAGGAAGAAATATAGCATAGTGTCATGAAAACTGTTATAATTAATGCTAAGAGTAAGGCTGCTTTGTCAGCTTTGCAGGGCTGCTGTGGTTACCTGTCCATCGGTGTAATTCCTTACATTTGTATTTGGCTGACCACATTTCAGAGAAAACTTCATAATCCATAGCCTTACAAAAAAACCTGTGGCATTTCCCTTGAAATGTTTTGCTGCAATCTGAAGTTACAGTTTTTGACCAGATAAAATTATGGGAGGAAATTAGCATAGTTCTAATGTTTTCTGCAGATTGTGGTGTTTGATCACAAAGACATTAACAGCAATAACATGTTGGTAGCTTTCTTAAGAACTTGACTGGAAATGAGCCAAAAGCAACAAGCTCTGGCAAATTCCCAAACCCTGCTTAATTCTTTACTAAAGAGCAGTATTACAGTAGCAAACTTTTCACTTTTATATGGCTGTTCTTTCAAAATAACTTTCAAGTCAAATAGAACAGAATTTATAATTAATGTCTCATTTACATCTGTAGAGACAAAATAAGTGTGGGGTTTGCCCCCCTGTAAATTTATGTTCAAAACAGGATTTTAGTACTTTCGCCTGAACTGACTCCTGTCACACAAGATGTGATATTTCATGGTTCAAAACTTACATCCTATGACATGCCTGTCCTAACTTCTACAGTCTGGCAGCTCTTTTTATTTACTCTAGACTAATTTTGAATGATTTCATAGAGCTATTTCAATTGTGGGAAACAAAGATTCCAGCACAGACTCTTCTAAAATGCTTTTGTTTTTCTCCAGAATGTTTCTATTATCCAGGTTAATGTGAGGCAGTTTACTTGGGCAAGAGTAGAACCTTAACCATTGCAACATGGAAAATAACAGCTATACAGAAGACATTTTTCACATAAACATTTGGCCTTGAAATCAGTGGAAGAATTCCTAGTGAATAGATCAAAGCAGGATCAAGTCTTAAAAAAGCCTTTCCTCCATCAGTCATGCTAACACTCCCCAAACTGCTGTTGATTTAGCAGCACAGAACAGCATTACAGGTGACATATCTGTGTACAATGCTCCCTTTGAAAACCTCTCCCCTCGTGAAACCAGTTCAGTATTTGTAAACACACCACTAATGTCCAAAGGTAATGTTAATAATTCACAGAAATGGCTGAAATGCTATGTGTAGACAAGCATTCCAAGAAAAACCATTCTTAAAATCAGAACAGATCCTGCACTTCAGATTTCTAAGCACAGGATGCACACATTTTTATTTGTCATAGAGGTTTGATGTAGAAAGGATTTCTTCTGCCATCTTTGGAGATTTTAGAGACAACACAGCTGGACAAGATGTCACATCAGGCTGGTCTTACTCATATAGCCCATTCTGCACAAGGTGAGTTTTAATGAATTTTGCAGTCAGACTGTAGCATTTAAAGTGAATTAGCATAAATCATAATCAAGAAGATCTGCTGCTGACAAAACCTTTTTTTTTTCCTGTGAAGTCATACTTGCTATCCTGCCCCTGTAGCCAGTCAAAAAGCTGAAATCCTAAGAAATTCTTGCAGAAAAAGAACCTTTTCCATTTGCATGCAGCAGATCTTGAGAAAAAAATATGGTAGAAGACTGCATGAAACAATTTCTTTGCATCCTGGAGATGCACAGGCTTCTCTGTGATATAACATTATTACTTAGAAGCTGCTGTTGTCACTTTAAGAGATGATCCACTGCCCCAAAAGCACAACTGGATCTCTTCCTACCAAAACTCAGTCCGAAGTGGGCGCACCGGGTGTGTCACCTTGAACACACCAAAAACAGCAGCTAGTTCCAAGACCACCTCCAGGACTTCTTCCATGATATGTATTGTTTCTGTTGGGACTTTTGCCACCATTGTGCTTCAGTATTCTTGGTGTACCAAGGATGGAAAAAGTGCTCGTTAAACTGAAGAGATCAGTCAAAACAATCTTAATGACAAAATAACTCTACTGCACTTAGAAACACAGCATGGCTCTGATCTCACTGATAGGAGCAAGTCAAGTGTAATTCCGTTCCAAGAGTAGCACTCTTGAACACAATTACATGGGTCAGAACTAAAGATGGTATCTGTGAACCCAGAATCATTGTCTTTGCATCTCATTTACATTAAAATGGCAAACCCACTGCTCATACTACTTCACAGACAGGGTTTTTTTTCAAAATGCTTCCCATCTTTTTTTCACATATTTGACAAAGACACTTTACTAAAAGTTATTAAAAATATTGAGCCACTATTCTGAAAAAGAAAAAAAAGAAAATAGACTTGTACATGTTTTGGATGGTCCAAAGATATTTTAAAATACCCAGCTGGGAAGAACATAAATTATATTAAGTTACAAGATTAAATAAAAATGGGAATCTGTCCAGGAAAATGATGTTCTGGGTAAAGTAAATAAGTGTATTTATAGACTTCACGGTTCTGAGCTATTTCCCAGTTTTACAGGCTGGATACAGGAGTGTTTAATGTACGTTTTCAAAACAACATAATACTAAAAGATACAGTTAACAAAAGTACAAGTTCCTTGCTGCTACTACAAACACTAAAAATATTATTAAAAATACAAAGCTAGTATTATTTTGCTTCCTTTTACGTAAGTGGAATAAAAGGAATGGTATTTACAAAATACTCTTTCATGCATTTCATTAACAAGAGTGAATGATGTGTTTATAACACCTGTTATCCTGGCATATCTAAAAGCCCTTAATTCTGGGAAAACTGTGAAGTACCTGAGAGATACTGCAAGAACACTTACACCAACTTTCATAACATGCCAGTATTTCCTTTTCGCCAACCTTTTCCCAGAGGAATTAAAGAATTTGGCATCCACTCAGTTCAACTCCTGACCTTCAAGCAGGCCCTTCTGCTGTGAGGAACTGAAAGAGCAGGAAATATAGTGTCCTGACTCTACGAAGCTTGTAAATATTAACTTCTCTACCCATGAAGAATCATCTATTCAGCACCACTTTAAAAAAATTATAAAATACTGATTAGACCTTTGGAATAGTATGAAATAAGGCCTTAAAAACATAAACAAAAAGAAATGTTACTTTCTGGATAAAAACTCATTAACGTTAAAAGGGATATGGATTAGAAAGAAATCATCTATTGTCATTTCACCACTAATGGGTTTCCAAAGTGTCTTTCTCATGTCTATTTGTAGGCAATCTGTATTTTTTTCAAAATTGTTGAGACCGGTTGAACAGAACACTGCCTTCAGCACTCGGTAAACACACATGGTGCTAAAAGAGGCAACAAAACCTCCATTTTAATTTCTGCAATTATTTACAACTGAGAACTACATGATCCAAAAAAAGAATGGATTCACAATCTAAACTCTAGTAAATAGTCAATCTTTTTCACCAGTGTTCACTGGGACAAGACAGTTAAAATAATTAACACAGTACGTCTGCAACACTATTGAGCATGAAAGAATTAGTAATTTCAAGTAAACTGTAAAGCAAGCATTCTTTACAATAATCAGCTGTGGGCTGGGAAAGGGAAACATTGAGCAAACTGCCAACAGTTCAACAAAGAAGGAAAGAAGATTCACAGTGGACCGACTGCCACCACTGCAGTATACAGTATGCGTGTCTATGTGGTAAACTCCGTAACTCACCTGTTCACCACCCAGACTTCTACAGCTCCTGGAGGGGAGAAGAACAGAAGAAAGGAAGAGGAAAACCAGCATTTTGATGGGAGAAATCCCAGAGGCATTAATAGGAGAAAATAAAATTGAAGTCCAAGACATACCAAAACCTACACTTAGAAATTTACAAGGAGATTGGCACCAAGGTTCTCCTTGCAAGTCAACCCTTAACAAGAAATAGCAAAGACAACTGGAATGCTTTTCACTTGCTTCCACTACAGATGATTACTAAATTAAGTGCCCCACCTCACATTTTGTAGAGATATTTGATTATTATTTCCTGTTTAGTTTGCATTTTTTATTGCCCAGGCCACATCATGATTATGCAGACATGATACGCATGTACACATAGGTATGCACATCAACATTTATTTGCGTATGTACCTACATACACAAACAGGTTTTCTCCAAAATCTTTACATTCTAAGCTGATGATTATCCAACTTCTACCAGAAGTGATGCTGTTACCACTGCAGACAGATTCTTACAGACTATGGTACTGTTTTACATGCTTTTTAAAGGCCTGCCCTATATATAGAAACTACAGTCAGCTGAAAACTTGAAAAACACTTTCCAGAACAATTAGAAAGAAATAAAACATGTCTCATAAAGAACCATAAACATCTAGTGATTTTTTTTTTTGTAGTTTAGTGAAAGCAGGAAAGATGGACTTAGGTTCACTCAGCAACATTAGAGCAGTTTGCTCCAAGCAGTATTTCCCTGTCTGTTCCTGAGCCTGTATGATACAACATCCCAGCCACAGCCATGAGCCCACAGAACCTGTTCCTCTTCCTCCAGGCTTCCAGTTCCTTCAGTACTGAGGCACGATCCTACTCCACTAACGCACAACGACTTCGTGTTTTATTTTATCCCATTCCTCAATATATAACCTCAGGCTTGATTTACAGCAGTTTTCAAATTCAGTTCTGAAGAGAGAATTATTCCTTTCTAAAAAGTCTTCCTGTGGAATTGATGTCCACTAATTGCATGCAGAAGCATTAATTAGCTCTCCAACAATCTCATGAGGCCAATTATACCATTTCCATTTAAAATAGGCAAGAACACCACAGATCAAAAAGGTTTCATTCATTAGGGTGCCCAGTATGAGTGGTTCTGTTTTTTAAAGATACTAAGCACTTTTTATGCTCAAAACAACTTTCATGGACTTTACAGCCTACCAGCATCAGACCTACAAATTATCTAAATTCCCACAAACCTTAAGAGCTTGCTATTGCCACTTAAAACAGTCTTTCACTAGAGCTGTTGTGCATACTTTCCTAGGTTTCTGAAAAGGCAAACTACACTACAGTAGCAGCTACTACTACTTCTAAATACCGTGCTTAGCAATAGCAGTAGGCCAAAATCTTGATTTACACGGGATCTGTCAACAAACATAAGTTGTGTTTTGATACATTAGTAAAAAGAAAAAAACATCTTTTTCAAAATGACATTCTGAACTCAGCACACAGACAAAGTAAACCAAGCTAGGGCCTTAATTCTGCAGCCAAAAACATTTTTTATTATTTGCTTTGTTTAAGTAGCATAAAAATGGACAATTTTTGCTATATGAGAAATTCCCAGGAAACAATGCATTTCAGGTATGTGTCCTGTAAAAAAAAAATTAAGTATTTTCTTAAAGGCATCTAATATTTATTTATATTATTTATTTATATTATTTACTATTTTAGAATGTAACTACAAATATAACTAATCAGAATAGCACATCCTGTCAATAAGTTCCTAATTATCTAAATGCTAGTGAAATCAGTGGAGTACCATTTTTAGATACGTAAATGAATAAAAGCATCTACCTTTCCTGACTTAAGTAGACAACCTGCAGCACTACTAACAAACCTAACTGCTCGGAATGCCTTTGAAAAATTATCCAATAATATGTATTCTTAAATCACCTACATTTCACTGCAAAAACTACACCAAGTCACTACAGTCTGACCTATGTTAACCTTCACCAATAGGATGTAGAAGTTCCTGTCTGTTTAATTTAGTTTTCATTTTCAGGCCCTGCAGTTTCTTTCACTTCCCCAAATGGTAGAGTCTTCTACCGCTTCAGCTGAACCCAGTTTGAAACTGAGAATAGCTTTACGCTTTCCTTTTCCACATTGCTCCAGTACAATTTCTCAATCCTCAATGTTTCACCATTTTAACCATAACAGGAGACTTACAGAAAAAAAATATCTTTTAAGAGCCTAGAGCCTTGGTAGGTGACAATCTGTGAAGCTTGGGTAGCAAAAGTTTCCCTCCTCCTAGGACAAGCCATCGACTTTTGCTCTTCTGTAGTGTGCACTTCCAGACCACTGTGTGCCTGTGAAGTTTGTGCTGGCCAGAAGGCTCCCCAGACCTGGAGTCTTGGCATTTAAGAGTGTGGACAGCACACGCCATCCTAAACCCTCCAAAGGACAAAACTGGGCAAAGGCAGAAGAAGACGCCTTAATTCCACACTTAGCACTGAGTGATGCTTTGAGAGGCTGACCTAGAACGGAGGCTAGGCAGAGCTAAGGTACAGACAGCAAAGGGTCAAAAAATGCCTATTTTTCTACTGTGCAAGTTTGAACACTTCTCCAGAATCAAATAAAAAGTGTTTTCACCTCAAGGCAGTTGCTTTTAGCAAACACTGAGTTTCAACTTCCATTCTAGTTTTTCCACACTGTATGTTTTTGTTGGGACTTCTACCATAAAAACAGAAGGAAGATGAAGGCTGTGGCTGACTAGCTGTGCCATTGCATTTCTCAAATCCAGATATTTCATATACCTGTGTGGGGAAGATAATTTACTCTAAGAGCTTGTGATGAAGCATTTTAATGCATTTCTTTTTCAGATTTTTGAATTCTCATTCATTTTCTTGGCAGTATGTTTAAAAGTGTCACAGTTTGAGCATCTAACCTGGCCTCAATTCAGATTTAGGAGCCCGTGGGAAAATCCTGTATTCGTTTAATTGAACACAGAGGAATAGTGTTGGGAAACACAGGAAAAAAAGACTTCGTACATATTCTCGGCTGACAATATTGCTCTAGCTCCCACACAGTGACCTGGAGCTGTTTCAAGAAGACATCCCTGTCAATGCTTGTTACACAATTAAACCCTCAGAACTGCTGAATGGAGTGATCACAATTTCACATATATTAGCTGTTCAGCTCAGCCATAAGTGATATCTCTTGGGAAAAGCTCAGATTTTATGATAGAGGCGTCTTTTAAAAATGTACTATCACACACCATAAAAATATGCCCACCATAGAAACATACTAGGGAATATAATTTCTTAAGCCCTGGAAATTTTTATTTATTTTGACAATATGAGTAATCTCTCTGCATTGTTCTGGACAGGTATATGGACAGTAATTCTACTGTACTACTTACGATCGTGTCCACATGCTACCGTATCACCCAGCAGTACAAACTTGGCCTTAAACAGACATGAGCATGGAATTGCATGTATGTGGGAATGGCCAGGCCTGACAACTTTCAGTTTATGTTGGCTGCAGAGGACTTGAAGATATCTAATGCCAAAGGAATCTTGAGAACCACCCCTGAGAACCAGCCATTGCAATTGTGGCCACGAGATCTAAACCAGCCCTCTGGATGTTACAAGTACAAAATAAAGGATTCAGAAGAGGTTTCCTCTTAAGTATGGAAGGAACAAATGAAAAGTGTTTTCTCAGCAGCAGTGAAAAACGGTTCTATATTAACTGCCTATTTACTAGCAACTCTTTGCAGAGCTAGTGAAGCGCTGATCAAAGGAGTCTGTCTCCATTGCACTGCAGGTCCTAAGTCTTCCCTTCCAAGGACTGAAATAGTGAATGACAACGAGCAGTGTTCGTGCAGCTTACAACTGCCAGTAAGCAAAAGAAAGGACTATGGTGAATCATCACTTTCCACCAAGAAAAATCTGCTACTGCAGAATTCAGCAACAACAGAAGGACTTTCCTCTCACTCCCTTTTGCTCATCCAGCTTTGCTAAATCCCTCTAATGATTCTAGGGCTTCACCACAAAAACCCTGTTCCTTAATTCAAATTCTCAATTCTGAAAGTGGCAGTCAGAGAAAACCCTAAAGAGAAGCAAATTTTTGAGACTTTGCTGTTGAGAAAATAAGTAAAGGTTCCATAAGTCAAGATAACTTTCATTACTTATATGCCAGCTTTCTTAGTCTTATTTTAAATTCAACCTATTTGGGATTCAGAATGCTGGTTCAGAAATAGAAGGCTTTGAACCATTTTGTGTGTCAAATGTTTTAATTCTAGCTCTTTAGGAAATTCAAGCCCTATGTCAAAGTATATACTGTTATTTTTCCATGAACTTAGTACCTTATTATATGATGTATAAGAGAAGTTTGTTGTTTAGTTATGTTTGTTGATTTTTTTTTTTAAAGTGGATGAAACATGGAGGCTAACTTTTCCAAGAATTCCACTCTGGGCCATTAGAAACCAGTATGTATCTTTTTCTGATAGATCATGCTTTTACAATAATGCTGAAAAATGAACAAAATAAGAAACATGGAGACTTGAAATTATCATTCTAACTCAGTTAACAGTAAGTGATGGCACTGAAAACACCATTCTTGTAAGAGCATCAAATTCAACCATTTGTATACCCAAATTCTCTATGTAAGATCTTCATTCAACACCATTTTTGACTGAACAAGCTACAGAAGAGTTTCTATGTTTCAGATGGAGAATACCTTTCAATTCAGTATTTAACTTCTGTAAATGCACTTTTTTAAAGAATTACCAGATTTCATTACTTCAGTTTATTTAGTTCTGTTTTCTTTTCCCCTCTATCAACAGCAAGTACAAATTCACCTGCTGGCATTTGAGAATCACTTAGCAATCACAACCTACCACTATGCAATGCAGATTCACATCTTCTGTGGTGACTTCAGAGAGAACAGAATAGCAGTATCTGAT
The DNA here is from genome assembly GCA_013398615.1 of Brachypodius melanocephalos. Lineage (NCBI taxonomy): Eukaryota > Metazoa > Chordata > Aves > Passeriformes > Pycnonotidae > Brachypodius > Brachypodius melanocephalos. The sequence goes on from VZSR01003049.1 coordinate 20,646,499, forward strand.
CAGCTCAACATTAAAAAAACCAAACCCAAAAAAGCTTAGATAAGAAATTTTGTACTGAACTACCCAGAGGCCTCTCTACTTCACAAAAATGCTGAAGTTTTATTGCAAATTCAACCTCACTAACAGTGCAAAATTCCTCTTGTTTTTTTTGAAACAGCCAAAGACTATTGACTTCAATAATTATTTCTCCAGTTATCAGTGATTCAGCTGATTCAACTCAGCATGCCACAACATTGTTCTGTACTTTCTTGCTGTTTCCTAAATGATTAACAGTTCTAACAAAAACAGTTTTGCAAGAAGTTTTTATTTGCTTATACAAGAAAAAACATCCAAGCTTTTTCCCAACATCACTTGGCTACCAGTTGACACTACCATTCCCTAAATCAGCACCACAATAACATGTTACAACAAGGGTTGGTTTACTAGTTTCCAAACTCTAGGGTACACAACTGAGAAATCCTGCTAAATAAATACCCCATGGTGATCAATTTCACATAAGGAACTATGGCAGCTGTTGCAAATGCATTGGCTCCTTCTCAGAGATCACATTCCAATCTTCTGCTGGGTGATGCAGTGCTAGTTTCCTTCCAGAGAGCCATCTTCTTGTGAGCTAACAGCAGAGCCTACTTGCTGGGCTGCCACAAGACATAAATGTTTCTCATTTGAAAAGTAGAAACAGGACGTACCAGCTTCCTGAATTTTCACAGCTGACCTTAGAAAAGTATTTCATATATTTCTGTTGAATTTCTTCAAAATGTTGTATGAGTAATATTCCTCATGGGCTTTAGTTACCTTCAGTATTCTATTAGTATTATTCAAAAATCTAAAGAGATAGGATTCATCAGGATTTATGGCTGTGTTGTGACAGTCTGCAGCATGGTCTTACACTAGAAGATGAAACTCTGTATCTTCTCTGATGGACTGATATTAAATACAAATATATATTCAGTAGATAATCTGGACAAAAATGTGGTCCACAATACTTCAAGGCATCTTGGTAAGGGATGCCATGCCAATAAAGAGTGAACATCATATTTTATACATATTTTTATTTATTTATTTTGATTTTAATGGAAAATGATACATGCATCACTATTTTATCGCCTCTTAATTTACATATGTCATTGAAACAATCAAAACCTAGGAATTCAAAATAGATCACTGTGTTTAGAAATGTTTAGTACAGAAGGAAAATAACTGCCTCACTTATATCACAAAACTCTGTGGCATACACAAAAGGTTCATCTGTGGTATGCACAGAACTGTATTTGCAAACAGTAATTTACAGAGTACCTGTCAGGGATCAATAGAACAATGCATGCCTGCTGAACCACAACTGTGGACTCACATTTTGTGATTTTAAAGTCTTGGCAAGACAAAAGTCATACCTGAGCCCTGATCTAGTGCCCATAACAATCTAGGTTGGAAGAGAAACTGGACTAGATGACCTCCAGAGGTCATATCCTTCCAGAGAACATTTCTATGATTCTCTGATTTCATAGTACTGAGCAAGGTTACCACATTCTTAAATGATTTTATGAAAAAAAAAATGTCATGGTAACAAAAATCTCACAATAAAAACTGGCCTTTGACTCCAAAAATTGTATTAAGAAAACAGCAATATATTATAAAATCAACATCAACACTGGCATATTAAAATTGGCCCAAAATAAATTCGACAGAGGGATACAGAAGACATCCAGTTGAAAGAGGACCACTTTCTCCAAGTTGGATAATCTACTTCTGCTATATCAAGAGATCATATTAAACCATTTCTTGACCACATGTTGCGTAAAGCCCAGTGAATATAAGTCTACAATTCTGTAAGATTTTAGGTCCTTTTAAAAATTTTTGTTGTCATTTTGCCCAGTGATTCATACTATTATTTTTAAGGTAAACACAATTTTGTTTCCACACTTATTTAAAACTTTCAGTGCAATCTCACAACTGATCAAAGGTTTAAAGTGAAGGCAGTCAGCTCCTTAGAAAAATGTTATACCTCCATAAGAGCAAAGGCACAAGAAATCAGGTTCGAGAAATGAACCACTCTTCTACTTACATTCTTATATATATTTCTCTTTAATAATCAGTGACTAATTTGATTTCAAGCTGAAGACACTGCCAAAATCTGACAGTATTTTTAGACAGTGTTTATTAAATAAACACTCTATCTTATTTCCTCCAGGGATACAAAGGGATGCAACTGTTGCACGGTTCACCTGGCGGCCTGATGCAAGGACATTACTTCTGCCACATACTCCATGTAACCGAGAGAACCGCGGGGATCAATGCCATCCCCGCTGCGGCTCCTGGACACCGGGAAAGATGGAACAAGGCGGATCTCGGAGGCGTTAAGGGAGGCCGCGAGCGGGACAAGGTGCTTCAGGAGCCGCGCTGGTCTTGTCACGGCTGGGAGCCGCGTCCCGGCTGTCTCTGCCGGTCCCGCAGCCCCGCCCGGCAGGCGGGAGCGGCAAATGGGGCGTCGACCCCCGGTACCCGGCCGGCCTCAGCTCCCGGCCCTGCGCGCTCCCGCGGACAGGCGCGCACACAGACACGCAGACGGACGCGCACAAAACACACGCACAGTCACTTACTTGATGTCCTCCCAGACGGCGGGGCCGTAGTTGCGGATGACGAGCAGCTCCAGGGCGTGATTGACGAAGCCGTACTGCGGGGCAGGAGGAGGTGATGGCACGGTCAGGCACCGGGCGGTAGCGGAGCCCCTTCCCTCGCCCCGCAGCGTCCCACTCCACCCTTCCCATAACCCCGGCGGGAAGCGACCCCACCGAATCACCCATCTCCCCCGACACAAAGGGCCGGGGCCCGGCTTCCCGCTTCCCAAGTGGATTCAGCCCCTTCCCTCCCACCGCGGGCCCGGCGCCGGGCAGAGCGGACGCGCCCCGGCCCCGGGCAGGGCGGGCGGCCCGCGGAGCTCACCATGGTGCCGGTGGTGCCGCCGCCGCCGCCAGCAGAGGATGAGCCCGGCTGCCTCACCACCTCCCCCGGCCGCCACCGCCCCGAGTGGCACCCGCCGGCAGCCAATGGCGAGCGCGACCGCTGCCCCAGGGGCCAATGGCGGGCGCGGCCGCCGCGCTCTCCTCCAATCAGTGGCGGAGGCGGGGCTTCGGGGAGCGGAGGGCCGCGCGGGGGCCGCGGGCCGGCGCCGCCCGGGGCTGAGCGGCGGCTGCTGCTCGTTCAAGGCGCGCGGCCGGGATTGATCCCAGTGTCCGGCACCTTCCTGCTCGTGCCCATCCTGCTCGAAGTGCTTGAGGCACTACTGCCCTACGACTGTAGGGCAACGCGTGCTTGCCCTGCTCTCAGTTCCCTGTGCAGCGGTTGCCTTCGCAAGAATGCTCCAGTTGTTTCTTGTACCAATGTAACCACTTAGGCTTTTAGGAAGAAAAATGTCCCCAAAAGAGGGAAGAATCTGAGCGACAAAGTGATCGCAGACATTTCTGCTCCTGTGCATTCATTTCTCAAAGGCTGGTGAAGTTAAAAGCATAATAATGAGTGGTTTCAGTAATGGGGTTTTTGTGTGTTTTCGAGTCCTTCTCAGGTGCCAGTGTGAATAAACACTGCGTTGTATCATTAACCTACCGAATACGGATAGTTAGAGGGCTCTCTAAGCAAGATATAACCCTTACAACAGGAGGCTGAGCAGAGACAATATGCCAAGGCCAGATGGAAATAGCACACTCTGTCACTGCTGGTAGTGAAAACACAATACCTGGAACTTTTGGCCTCAAGTGTGGCTAGTCTTCTCCTTCAAGCACTTATAAAACAGTTTTGAGCATACAAATGTCAAGGAATTCCTGGCAGCACGTCCCAGGCGGGAAACAAGTTGATAATATTGAGAATACGTGTAAAAAATTATTCTCTGCAGGTTTCAAGGGAATCCACTTTGTATATGGGGTAGGCTCTCATGCTCATGAAGTATTAGAGAAATTATATGAAATTATTTTTTGTTATGGTTTTCAGAAGGTAGATTATCTGGTGATTTTGTATACCTGAGTGACACTTTTTCGAAAGTGCTGATATCTACAAGGGTCAAAATTGCCTTAGATAAATATGAAATTGAATTTCTTCTGATTTGATTCAGGCTTGGTAGGTTGCATTTGCAGGCTGTTCTTGTCATTAACCCAATAATACAAATGGAAGTTCTAGCCAGGGTGAGATTTGTAAAATGTGAAGCGAAAACAGCATGGTCAGAGTAAAAGCAGACAGTGATTTTGTTTTCTAAAACAGGTGTCTCCTTTTAAAAGTTTGGGAGATGCTGATTTGAAGAATTCAACCAAGTGATTTGTTGAGAAGGACGAGCCTCCATTCCAGATACCTGCTCAGTCAAGACTGTCTGGAAGTCTTAGGCAAGATGATTTGCTTTCATCTGAAGGAGAGGCTTGAAGTCAGTAAAATAAATATCAAACTAAGCTGTTAATACTGAACTGTTTCCAAGGCCCAACCATATCAGTATCAGGACTGTTAGGCCACATGGATTATGCACATCACACAAACTGGACTGTATCTGATGCACTTCCATAAAGCCTGCAGCTTGTTCCACTAAAGCAGACAATCATATTCCCATTTGGGGACTCTCATGCACTAGGTTCATGTTATACATGTTTTATTTTAACATGTTTCTTCCTGATTTGAGATGGTGACTTCATTTGGCAATTCGTGGTGAGATTCATGAAAGCAAAAAGTAGCATAGGATCCATTTATGTTGTGTCAAAGGGCAGTTGCTGAGGCAGTAACTTTGGGGAAACTGCTAGCTGGCCAAGAACATCTGCATTCAGCTCAATATGGTTTGTGTTAATGCACAAGCACTATAGAACAAAGGAAGTATTTTAGCAACTTGCATTTTTTACTTTGGACTTTGCTTTTACAGTTTATTTTGTTACTGAAGTCCTGAATAAAAAGACTGCTTTATATAGTATTGCTGGATTTCACTTATTGAAGATGGAGTTACTCTACTGACATAGATTGAACTATTTTCTAGTTATGGTCTGAGACCTGGCATTTGGAATTGTCGTAATGATACTTCTCAGGTGCAGAAACACCTTCTTAAGTTCACTTCAGAAAGATTCATTATTTCTACTATACCACTATACAGTGTTCTCCTATACCTTTACATTAATTTTTCAGTCCTGCTATTGACAAGCTGTGATGAAACAGCCCTTGACATTTCCATGCTGTTCTGTAATGCAGTAACACGTGTACATTTGAGAAACTGAGAGCTCTATTGCATCCTTCTGTTAGAGGAATGTAATCTTAGCAATGCAGGGTGAACTAATCATGTGTGCTAATTTTCCCCAACATCATCTGCAATCAATGGAAAGACTCCTGTTCACTTTCACATGTTTGTAGTCCAAAACCTTTGGGAATGCCTTTGTCTTTGATATTTCTTTGGCAGGTTTTCTTTGGGCTGAAAAATCAGAAGAGTGGAAATGTTTCTATGTCTGAATCCACCCCTTTTCACATCCTTGGAATGCTCTGCATGTATTCTCTCAGTTATTTCCCACTACATGCTGCTGTGTGTGCAGGATATGCATTTGCTGTAGTGGCACAAAAAATTGTAATTTTGTACTGCTCGAAAAAATGAAAAGCAATTTTAGCACAGATCTTCAAAGGCCATCTTATAATGAGGCTGCCAAGCAATGTTCTCATTTACATTTATATTAGGAAACCGCTGGCTTGACTTTGCTTTTAGCATCAAAAGTCTGCTGAAGAAGATGAGACACACAACTTTATAAGATTGTTTACTTTGTTTCAGATTTCTTTCACAGTTTATTATTTCTTTGACTGGCTTCATGCAGCTTCATGTTCCACCCTACCTGCATATTTAACATTCAGCTTCTACTGCTTGTCCTCTGGAGAGTGTGATCTTTAAACTGTTGCATCTGGACGTAGCAAAGGTTGCAGAATCATTGATTATCTTTTTTTTTTTATTATTTATGTTTCAGTATCAGAGCAAGTAATCTAAGACAGTGGCTTTCACTGTCCCTCTGTGCTCTGCAGAAAAGGACTGCCAGTGAACATATGAAAACGAGACTGGAAAATTCTAAATAAAACCAAAACCAAACAAAGCTTATATCTGATTATTTTCCTCCTATGCAGTTGTGAGCAGCCACACCATCAGAGGAGGTTTTAGAAGTCCCAAAAGACTGTTTTGGCACACACCTTGCAGACTTTGAAGGCAGAAAAACAAGGCCTAGGTCTCATTTGAAAAAGTTAAATTTGGTTCCTGCCAAGCTGACTTATGATAAACTGGAGCAGAGCTTTGAAAGCAACTCGGTACCTTGTACACCCTATGGCAAACAGCCACAAAAGTCCTTGCTGTTGCAGGAAGCAAATCTCCCACTCTTTTTGCAGAACAATGGGCAGGCATAACAAAAATGTTAGCTGGAGTGGCCTGCTAGGTTGTAGGATGGGTGGGGTTTGAAAAAGGGTCTCCTTGCCAAGATTCAAGAGCAATTCCCTTAATTCTGATTGGAACTTGGAATTTGGAAGTTGGAAATACTGATTTTGCCCCCCGTACTATTAATTGTAGGTGTTTATGGAAACACTGCAAAAGGAAATGATAGGAGAAATAAACTGGGTTTGGGGAAGGTCTGAATTCTGCCTTCACAGGTTTTGCCAGGAAGAAGTAGATCTGTCCCAGGGGCTCAATTATCTGTGCGCTTCACTGTTCTGTCAGCTTCTGTGACTCCCTTTGCTCTGGTTTTCCACAGTAGTTCAGAGAGTAAAAAAGCATCAGCTCCACACTAATTGCACTTCCTCTGACACCAGCAATGCAAATTTTTTCCAACATCCCCCTGAAATCTTATCAGGTCATGCCTGAATGAAATAAAATTAATTGAATTATTTTGGTATAGCTTTCACTTCAACTATGTCAGTGTCAAGATTCAAAGTACCTACTTTTTATTTCAAGGGCCATTTACACTTCTTTGGCAAAGAAACTGCAGTGATAAAAATGTATCTTCCATCACACAGTGTAAGTGTGAACAGGAATCAGCCACACAGAATTTTCATGAGCTAATAAAATAAAATTTCACACATAACAAAACTGTTTCTGGACATAATACTAAGGTATTTTTATATTTATAGAAATGGCATTGCACAGTCTCTGAAAATTTCCACAATATCATACACTATGCTACAGAAGCTTAAAAACAACTGTTATTTTCTTCCAAAATGTACCAGTATTGCATCAGTTTAATTGCCTTCCATTTTTCTCAAGAATTTGCTTATTAGCTTTCTGATTCCTTTTTTTTGCCAATTTAAGTGAAATCCTTAGTTAAAAGGTGAAAGGAATGTTTTAGATCTAAGTGAAAAGACCAATTAAAATATTTATCCCTTATTAAATATATATTTATTCAGCAAAAGAATTTAAACAGAGGAACAGCTTCAGTGAGACTTAAATTCTTAAATTATGTTTAAAGCTAAATGGACTTATGGGGGCTTTTCTAGAACAGGTCTGAACACAAGTACATTTTAAAGCACTTTCATGAATCATTGTCTTAAATATGTGCCTAAATCCTATTTACTTCACTGAGACTCAAGCATGATGCTTTCTGTGTACACTAAAGCATCTTATCAGAAGTCTTCCAGAATGTTGTCACCACTAAGGAAGGTATCAACCGCCATAATGAACATCCTATGCAATGACAGATTTATATGGCATTTGGCTTTGAGCATGGCCATCATCCAGTCCAGCAATAGTTGTCTTCTAGGGACAAAAGGAAATTCCCTCCTAAACATACTTCCCATTTGGTAGATCTGAAAAAGAAATCCTTTTTATTTAAAAGCCTATTTATACCTTAACAGGGATGGATAGATTCATACTGACCTCAGTCACTTCTGGTTTAATAACATAAGCCTACTGAACTGTCAGGAGTCAAATACTCCCCCATTTTTATATCCAGGGGTACCCACATGGGAGTCCTAGTAACCTCTGGGTATTTCTCTCAATAGAATAGAATTGTCTGACCAATATATTGGAAAGATCAGTCTCCAAGATTTGCATAGTTCTCATCTCCTTGAAACACTGCAGTCCAAAGTGTTACAAATACATGTGCTTGTATATATGTGTGTATATGCATCTAGTGTACACAAGAGAGATGTGTTTGTTTATAATACACAGACTTTCTGGTTCCATTTTTGTGCCACAGAGATAATTCTAAGTATCTTGGATGTAGACCTCAAGAAGGATTCACTAGCTCAAGTTTTGTTCAAATGCTCCTTACAGGAAACCTGAATTGAAATATGGCTTTAAAAATGTTCTTAATTCTAGTCTCTTCTAAGGTCTTTTCTCAAGATTCTGATGGTACATTTATGAGTATCTACCAAAAACTAGTAGGATAAAATGGCTTATTGAGCTTCAGAATGTAGTCAAAATCAGAAAATGAACAAAATAGCACCTTAGTCTAATGTAACTGCTCCCTGTAAATACTAAGAGAGCAAAATCTGATTCAGTGGCAAGTGGTTTGAAGAGACTTTTATGGCTTGATATGCCAAACCCCAGGAGCTGAAGAGGTTAGAATAATAACTAATAATACCTGGTACTACCAGGAGTAGTAGTATGTGTATAAGCAGTGTACTTCTCCAGCCTGCAGTTGGGATCAAACTGTACAGCACAGAGAAATATTTCTGAGCAGATGTATCTGCTAGTTAGAGAGGCAGAATCCTAAACTCAGAACTCTTAACTAACTCTATTCTGCCAGTTCCAGAGGCAAAGCCTTTAGAATCCTCCACTCATATTCCATCAGCCACATCAGAAAAGCTCGTACTGTAGTCGTATTAATATTTTTAAATGTGTTCATACGTTTAAAACCATCTCTGTTCACCTGAAAATTCTCCTGGCAACTTTAGAGCGAGCATGCGATGAGCATTTCCATAGCACATTACACCTTCAACTGCATCCTTGAATAAGGATCAGAGCTTTAAGCCTGTGTGTTTTCATTTCATACAGCTTGACTGGAATTCCATTTCTAAGCAAACATTCCAAAGCATATTTTATTACACTTCTGTTAAAACATTTCAAATTTAAATGACAACAAAAAGAAAACATTTATTGCTGTAATACATAATAACAAGTGGATATTATTATTTTTAAGTACTTTAAAAATCCTAAGAACTAAAATAGTTTGATGATTACAGAGATGTTAGTATGTGATTATATAGTGTTTTAATCTATATTCATTTTATACACAAAATAAAGTTCATGAAACAGTAAGCAGCAACTCTGCTATGCATGTGTATTAGCTACAATCAGCAGCCTGATCCAGAAAATGCTGAGCACCCTCATACTTTGACCAGTCAGTGTGAGAAGATGGTCAGCAGCCTTCTAGGATGGGGCACAAATGAAGCACTGGAAGGGAGTATGTGATGGCAATGACAATATTTTAATGGACATTTTCTTATGGAATCTCTAAGAAAATACATTTTCATAGTCATTGATAAGCACCAGCTCACAACACTGCATGTGGCTGCATCACTTGCACATTACATTTCCTGACAAACTGCATATACAATACACCTAGAATTCTCAGTATAGTGAGAACTGCAGCACTTACAAATTACCACAGAGAAAATACAGTTTATAGTAGCATTTCCAACAGTGACGTTGCAACATTACTTTAGCGACTATGTTCCTTATGGAAAGGAAAAATAAAAAGTAGTCAGTGACATACTTCCTGAAATGTTAATACTGGCTTTCAGGTGTTAACAATCTAAAGTGCTTTCATGTTTCATACAGTTTTAAAAATTTTCAATTTATACAAAAAAAAAATCCAAATATTTATAAATTTATTTTATACATTTGCGAATGTACAATTTAGTCTATTCCTGTTTCCTCACCAAAAAAATTGGCATTGCCATCTCCCAGATCTCTCTTTTGAAACCAAGTCTGTGAGTTTGTTCCTTGAATATAAGCATCCAGAAAATAGCAAATTCCAGGGATATCACTCGGAAAATTTGGTGGAAGCTCCTCTCTGGATCGCGGTGTGAACACAAAACCTGGGTATTCCTTTAACAACCTAGAACAAAAATGAATGGTGTTGATTAAAAATCAATCAGTCACTAACAAGTGCAGATATTCATTAATTCTTCACATATGGCAGGGAGAATCCAATTTATTTTTTATAGTTATTTACCGGAAATATAAAAAATAATGTTTACTTGGTAACCTTGATAACCTATTAACTTGTGCAACAGGGCAAATAACAGTATTGCCTCTTTTTTTTCTTGTCAATGTTTTGCATGTAGGTGCTATGTTTGTTTTAAATATTTTCAAAAATTATTTAGTGCTGAAAGCTAGCTCACATCCACACATCAAATGCACCATAATTAATATTTCAAAGAATGGAATTCTGTGAACCTTATTAAATAAACTGTTCAGACCCTATTATCAATTCTAATATTATTTGCTTTTTGAAACAGGCTGCTTATCTGTAGGGATAAATGTTGATAACTCATACAAAAGCTTTCAAAGAATTACTGCCATATACAGGAGTTGTGCAAGGTGCCATAATGTTATCAGTGTGTCTTTAGAATTGGTGAATGAATCAAAATTAAAAAAACACCAAACAAAAAGGAGGTTAACACCTCATTCACTCAAAAAAACCCCAAACTCCACAACAACAATAGTTTACCCATTAATCAAATTGCCTATTTTCTAGGGGTATGATTTAAAATGATTTTCTTTATGAGTGGAATGGAAAAACAATCACTGTTGGCCAGCACTGCTTATGTTGACATACATAAACACTGGTGATGCTAATGCTCTCTCTGTGTTTTCAGAGAGCTTGATCAAAAGGGTTACTTTCTCAGTGCTCTAATACCTGTGCTGCTTTTATCTAAATCACCTATCCAAGAACATCTAAAGCTTGGCACCGTCTATGTCACATAACACATGCTGCAGGGGATGTCAGGAAGGATCCTGTGCCAAATTCTCTGTCTGATGTTGGATGCAGAACCTTGCCACAAGGCATTATCAGATATGTGGCAGTGGGTACAAGCTGAGTAGAAACAACAGACTACAGTCCAGGCTACAGTGAGGGTAGCAGACCTTCCTTAAAAGATTAAAAATTTTTTTTTGCTTATTTTACCCAGCTAAAAAACCAACAGGAAGAGTAACAGACTACTACAGTGACTACTGCAGGTGGACATTTTACAAACTGCACTGTACCTGTAAGTTGTTGGGCTGACATTTATTTTTCTAGGTATACTGCAAGATTCAAACTTATTGGCAAGGGTCACGTTATTTCCAAAAAGACAATAACGAGGCATTTTAACCCCAACAACTCCAGCAAAGACAGATCCAGAATGAAGGCCAATACGCATCTTTAAACAAAAAAAAGAAAACAGCATTATTAGGTAAAATAGAATTGGTAAAGTCAATTTTATAAATTATTCCTAATTAAAGAAAGAGAGAAAGAGAGAAAGAGAGAAAGAGAGAAAGAGAGAAAGAAAGAAAGAAAGAAAGAAAGAAAGAAAGAAAGAAAGAGCTGTGTTCTTTCTCTCATGTACATAAAACACATGTAGAGGTGTTTTCTTCAGAACAGCATTCTGACTAAATGATGGCATGATTGCTTGTATGTCTGCAAGCAGAAAGCTTGTACGTCTGCTCTGCGTACTACTCTATACATATCAAGAGAGTGCCATACCATTATGAAGAAGTTGCAGTTTCTAACTTTGAGTGTAAAAGCAGAAAAACCTGCAACAAAACCAAAATCCACCCACATAGTAAAGACTGTTGAAATATGTGCCTTGAAATATAAGTCTGATTCAAAGTATGCCATTTGCGGTCACACCTTTTTTTCTTGGCAATTGTTATGTAAAATGACAGTAGATTGTGTGACAAATTTATTGCTTTGCACAATAGCCAATGTCTTCATGACGCATTTACTTCAAATAGATGCATGCTTTCATTACAAATAGATAGTCTCCTTCTAAGAAGCTTCTGTGAGGTACTTACACAATACAACCTTTTTCTCCTTATTTTAAAATAATTTTTAAAATGTAGTAGTAGCATTTGCATGTAAATTATAAACTTGTTATAATATTGCCAGGATGTTTCCAGATTTTTTTAAAGTGTAACTTAATTTGATACTGCAAAATACAAAACGAACAACACTTATTTATAATATAATACAATGCTGTTCTCTATGATAAATGTGGAGCATATAATCCTCTTAAAAACCATTTTCTTTGTCTTGGAACACAAGTATTCCTTAACCATTTTTTTTTTTTTTTAAAAAAGGCATTAAGCTTTCTGGAGGAACAAATGAACAGATAAATGTTAAAAATTAGCAAATGAAAGACATAATGAACTGAGACATCTCTATTAAAAATATCAGGATGCCATTCCAGGCCATGTGAACTACACTGAAGTTCCACATCATTTTTCATGCACAAAGGCCTTTCTTCTTCTTTCTCAGTAAGAGATAATCCCATATGAAAATTTCAGTACATGTGTAAATTCTTACTGAAAGGAAGCCATAAATATAATTACCACTGAATTGAACAGTTGCTTTGACAGCATTAACACCATTATCTTATGGTGGTTCAGTATCTGACTGTGAAACAAGAACAGCCATGGAATCCTTTAAAGATGTGTGGATTACTACAATCAGAACGTCTTTGGGCATTCATATTCATAGCTTCTGCGTCAAAAGACTTGGAAGTCTAATTTGGAAAGAGGATTAGTCATTTCCTTAGAAAAGAGAATATTCCATGCCACTGACAGTTTTATTGCTACTGAGACAAGAATTGCAGCGTGTGAGATTGCACCTACTGACTTCACTGCATTTGTTTTTTGGGTTGATTTTCAGATCTCTGTTTCACCTTTACCGCTCCACAAAACTCTCATCTATAGATCTAAAAACATCAGCTTCTCCATGCACAGTCACTTGATTCCCCAAGTTAATGCAATGATGTGAAATTTCCTTGAGACAAAATCCCAGAAAGCATCTAAACAAAAATACAGTAAAATATATGACCTTGATAGGTTCTCCATGGGGAGACACCACCTCATCTGACAGTTCCATCATCTTCAGGGCCATCAGGGCTATTTGAACAGCATGTGTTTCACTTTCTTTGTGCAAGCCTCCAGCAACACAGTAGGCATCTCCAATAGTCTCAACCTAAAACACGCATATTTGTTCCTTAATCTTAGACTGTTTGATAAATATAAATAGAACAGCCTAACTTCAATAAGAATTGTAGCTACATACAATTCTTGACCAAGTCTTAGTTTTGCTGCAAAATTATTTAAGTACTGGACAAATCCTGCAGTATCATGCAAAAGGAAAAACTGCACAACTTTTACTTATTGCTGGGCATAATTCTAAAATCCTTTTCCATTTTCATTTCCTGTTAGACACCCCCAGCTACATTAAACACCTATTTACTCCAGAGTCACAGTACTGTCATTGAAATTAACTTTTTAATATTAACTCTAAACTTTTGATGGGTTCCTTTCTTGGCTGAATGAACAACTGTTTATGTTGACTCTTTTTTTTGTTTGTGTTGTGATTTATTTAGTCTTTCATTTGAAAAAGGTTTATGGCAAAGTAACTTTTGGACCTCTATTATCTTCTATCTCACTTAGTCTTAATTTCCTTTCTTGCCCCAGAATCCCACAGAAAGGCAATGAATTGTGTACCTTGTAGACATCAAGCTCTCCACATTGGTAATCAAATCGAGTATAAAGCTCATTAAGCATGGTGATAACCTGCATAGGTGAGCATTGGGAACAGATGGCAGTGAATCCAACAATGTCAGAAAAAAGCATTGTGACATTATTAAATTTCTTGGCTTGTACAACTTGTCCCTGCCACAGCTGCTGAGCAACCTCTCCAGGAAATATTGAAAACAGAAGATCTACAGTCTTCTTCTTCTCTTCTTCAAGTGCTTGATGGGCCTGCTCGAGGGTTGCTTTTAGCTTTCCTAACCTCTTCTTCAGTCCATCCTGGGCTCTGGCCTGCTCTCCTATCAGAACAACATCTCTTAAAGCATTGTGAATGGGAATATCGGAGAGGTACAATCCACGTCCTGTAAAATCTTCTAGTCTGTCCACACAGGGAGATCCCAAGAACAGAATGGCACTGGATTCAAAAATATAGATCATTTGGCCTTTAAGATCCATTACCTGAAACAGTTAAAGAGACAAAAATTCATGCAAAGCATGCATGGCGATGGTCTAGAAGCAAGAAGTTTTAGAGAAAATACATTTTGCTAAAATGTAAGAAAATCAAGACTGGTCCATAATTCTTACATTTTCATTTAGTTGCGTAGGGAAAACATGGGGTGCTGAATCACAGAGCCATCAAGTAAATTCATTTTTATTCAGTCCTCTGGTACAAGAGGATTCCAGCTTCAGGATAAACACCTAATTATGTGTGAGTATCAGTTTCTCTTAGGGAGAAAAGAAAACCGAAACGAATAATTTTGTGCATTTTCAGCAATTGATAAAATGTGTTCCTACAGTGGCCTCTGAATTTCTTCTAATAAGTAGTTCATGCACCACTTTCTCCATAAGATACAGTGAGAAAATCTACTTCAGTTCTATCATAGGATGTTCAGTACTCACTTCAATTTAAAATTAAAGGCAGAAATTGCAGGAATATCCAACTTTAATAGTCTAAAAAAGTTTTTTGTGAAGTGTTTCCATGTCCCTTCTGTAGTCAGTTGTGGAATACGAAAGGTGCTGCAGAGCTTAGCTTAACATGGCTTTGAAAGACCACTTTTTCAATAAAATCTCCTCCTTACTAATAAACATTTGCATATCCAAGTACATGCAAAATCAAAGCCACCCCTTGTAATCATTCTAGTCAGACAGAAATGGATCTGAGATGAAGTAGCTACAGCTTTTAAGAGTAGCCACATTAATAATTGGGTAAAAATTTTTTACCATTCTTCATTTCAGTTTTTGGAATGTTGAGTGTGAACCACTAATTCATCGCTGAGTGCTTCAGGTGCATGTAAGCTGGAATTCAGCTGGACCAGGAACGAATAAAAAGTCATTGACTACTCAGTGTTTTTTACTGTCCCAGGTCATTTGTCACAGACCCAGTTTTAGCAAAGATAGTTGTAATCCCATCAGCTGAAACTAAGTGGAACCTTTGGTGATAGTATCTGATGAAAATATCAGAGTATCAAAGATACCAAAACACCAAAGCTGAATGATCACAGAAAACATATGTTTATTTTCCCCAAACTCAGAGCTGTTCCCAAATGACTCAGGGGCACTTTTCCTGCCACTGTCTTTGTGCTAAAGATGCCCTTATTCTCAGTAGCATGGCATATCACTGTCTTTACCTCAGTATTTCAAATTATTTGAATAAAATCAAATTTGCAGTCAGATTTTACTTGCATAAAAGTCCTAAAGCAGAGTTTTGACTGAATATTGGCTTCAGAATCTGAATTACATTTGACTACTCTAATTAAATCACTATTATACAGTTGTATCAAATGTTCAGATGTAGAAAATGCAAAATGCACCATGTTTTGTGGCTATTTTAACTCCATCTGAAGAAAACAAATTCCTTGTAGAAGTAATAGTGATAAAAAGTTTCTTACCATGGACGGTTTCATATCAGTATTATCCCATCTTCTAACTCGTACAGTAAACTGCATATTTAGCATTGTCATTATTCCACTAAAAGTGCAGCTTACTTTGGGGGTAAGAATCTCGAAATACTCTTCAAAACTGGGCTTGGCTTGAAATTCTCTCCTGGTCAAAAGTCTTCTTATCCCATTTCCAATTTGAAGAACTGACATATCCTTGTCAAACATAAAATGAAATGGGAAGGTCTTACAGAACACAGAGGCAGGAATCACAAGTGAAGACTGTGGTTTACATGGAGATAGGGAAGGTTTTGTACTTTTGACTTGTATAGAATACAGCAAATAAGGCTGATTAGCAAACTCAGTGCAGTCATTATGGAAACAAGGAGGCATGAGCATCACTTCCACCTCAGTTTCATACAAAATATGAGCTGCTGCTTTAATGACACCAGGTAGAATAAGACTTGTGATTTTCTTAGGAAAGAAATAATAAACATTTAAGAAGTCCTGATCTTTCTCCAGGCATAATATGGAGGCATCTTCAAGTCTGTCCTTTTTTCCTGCTTCTTGGCTGTGGCCACTCTGCTTCAGCAGAGTAGTGAAACTATTCAAGAAGTCCTTAAGGGTACCTCCAATAACCCCTAATATGTGTTCATCCTCTTCATAGCATATTTTGAATAGCTCTTCACCAAGAGATTCCCGTAGAGACTCCTCGGGAACACCTGCACAGAACCACATTTTAGTCAGAACTGCACTCATCATCCTGAATCACAGGGTAACTTCCACATTTTTTTTAAACCTAGGCCAAAACACACTATCAATTTCCTTTCCTGATGCAGCATTGACCCCTGAGGGCACTCTCATTTAGGAGTCCTGGAAATGGAGAGGTAATTGGTTGCAGTTTAGAAAGATCCAAGATTCGGCGTTCTTTGTAGAGATGTAGGCAACATGGATGCAAATTTTAGCACAAGATTTAACTCGACTGCCTTAGATTGATATAAAGGAGTAAAATAAGAAGTAAAAAACTAACATAAGGATAAAATAGGATCTGTAGATATAAGTACTATGCATAATCCAGTACACTCAATGACCCTGGGAATATTCTGGAGCAATGAGGCCTATTGGCACTGAATGGCTTTGCTAGTAAATTTGTTTTACCTGGATGGCTGCATGCAAACTGGCTGTTGGGAATGTTCCATTTCCCCAGCTGTTACTGGGAATCCTTTGAAAAAGTTTTGTCTCTCACAGACCAAAGTGACTCTCTCTCACACTCTCTCACTGTGTGCCTGGACCAGTTTAACAGTTACATACTAAAAATTATAGAATTCTCTTCTGACACACAACAGTCTTCAGAATATGAAGTAACATATCAGTAACACGACTAATTTATCTAAAATATATTATTACATATTTATAGAATAGATACTCTATTTTTTATATATATAATTTTAAAAGCTTACATTACCTGCTGCATTAGCATGATCACTGATTATTTTTTCAAAATCTTCTCTATCACCAGTTCTTCTGCAAAGAACATATAAATATAAATAAATCCCCTGAACTATCAAGATAAACATGGTAAAAATAGTAAGTACAGATGTTACCTACCTTGTCTTTAAAGTGTATAGACCCAGTTCTGCTGATCAAATAGGAAGTTTTTAATTAATTCACTAGGGGGTCTTGGTAAGATCTTAGATTATTCTGTGCATTTCAGGTAAATTAAAGTTTTGGTGGTCTGAGCTGCAATTATGGATTTCGGTCAAACGCTGTTGCCTGTCAGTTTAACAGTCCTGATTTTTTGTTTGGCTTGTGGGTTTTTTTCTTGAAGCCAAAACTACATTTCCTAACATACTGTATAATATAACTGGAATTTATATTCAAGCATTTTCTGGAATTACACTGCATTTAATTCAAAAGAGGTGAGAAGAGTATTTCCTCTGCTGTGAGAGGAAATACAAATAAGAACTATTAGTTTCAAAATTATTTGTTCATTTGTAGTAATGCAGATATTTGACACAAAACTGCAGCCCTCTGAGTGCTCTGAAGGCAGTAAATGTCAAACTGAATGTTGACTCAAAGTGATGAGAATGACAAATAGCTTAGATGAACCTCCATATAAGCAATAAATTCCTGATACATGCCTTCCAAATTTCTTCACTTGGCATATCATAGGTATATTTATATGCAAAGCAATACAGATGTTTAGATTTGATTTACATTTGCATTATTGCCTCCTTCAGAATATCACAGTAATTTTTTCTTTTCAACTAATACTCCAGGGAAGCAACACATAATTAAAGAATGGGAAAACATTCATAGCAATAAGCCAGTTAGCAATTGCAAAGCACATCTGACCCGCTATCTTTGGTTCAGTCGATGTATGTAAAGTGCTTTAAAAATATCAAGTATAATTTAAAAGATACACTGCAATTATCTATTCTTATCATGGTGAGCAACAGTGTAGTTTCCAACTTGATTTTTTTCTTCACTTCAGAAAGCAGATTTAAACTGATGAGCTTGCAATTTCAGATGCATTCAATAAACTGAATCTTAGGTGTATCATGAGATGCTAAGAAATTCTTACTCCCTACAAGGATCAAATGATTAATACTGGATTAGTAGTACTAAGAAGTGATCAAAATTGAGCTGAGTTCCTCAAAAACAGAAAACAGAAGTCAAGTGAGCTCAGGAAAACATCCAAGTCAGTATCTGTGGTGTATGAGCGTTCACTGTATCAGAAAACAAATTCTTTTGTATAATACTAATTGTATTTAAATACTAATTGTATTTAAAACTCTTTCCCTGTGATCTTAGAAACACTGGGCAAGATCCTTATACAACCATATCTATTGTTCCATCTATGCCAAGCAGTCTCTGAGCTCCTCTGAAGTCCTTGCCTGTTTCCCTGTACAATTTGCCCATTAAGTCAACTTTGTGAGTGATATAAATATTTGTGAATATTTTAAAATAAACTAAATCATTACCAGCTTACATTACATGAAATGTTACACACCAATTTGACAAGATAATTGAATATAAATTCCAGAAGTCTTGACTCCCAGTCACCACCCTATTCCTGTCTGAAAAACATTTTTGCACTGAAGTTAGTTACAAACCCATTACACTTACATACCTGGTTTCTTTTACTCTGTGTTTTGCAAGTGTTCTCTGCAGTGCAAGATTTAGCCTTTCAAACTGGGGAAAAAATAAATATGTCACATGTACCTGTGTCATTGATGAAAATCATGAGATAACATTCCTATACACAGAATTACTTTGCAATCCTTGGGACTAACAACCTTTTTTTCAAGACAGTATTGCTGTTAGAAAAAGCATGTAACTTCTGTGATTATGGGGTTTACTTTATATTCATCTCTTCAGCTCCAATACCACTGTAATTAAGCCCCTCAGTTCATGTCCACTAGGGGTTGAGTATTTTAAATACTGTGATGCTCTTTACCTCCAAGTTTTCAAATGGCAATAAAGACAGTGCTGCTAAGAAATAAGTATAGCTAACACAACTTTCTGTTATTACAAATCCCACCCCCAAAAACCCCACAAAGTACCATGAATACAAAATTATTTTAAAGAAAAAGAGTAATTTTTGCTGTATATGCCACGACCCCAAACATCCTCTCGATTAAAATCTAGTCACTGTGGATAGCCTTCATAAAAGGATTCTCTAATAAGAGACACTTTAGAGCAAAATGAATATTTGCCTTAAAATACTTCAATCCCATGATTCCATATCCCTTCTGCAGTTCCTAATTGGAACAGATGGAACATTTTCCAAATATGCGTATTTCAAATTTTTAGGGCCAGTAAAGCTGTCATATGTATGCAGTCTCTGATATTCAAAACCCCAATTTCCCACACAGACAGGGTCATAGAACAGTACTACACTGGCATGACGGAATTCAGCTGTGAGGCTTCCTGTGGCCTGGCTTTTCTTTGGTTCTCATTTCCTGAATAAAATAGCAGCTTTTACTGCATCTTTTACTTTTTGTATTTCCAGAGGAAAGTTTGCACAAAGAAAATATCATGTGAAGGAAAGGCAATATATTCTGGAAATGTTTTCCTAGGAAAAATCTAAAGTTAATTAGCTACATACATACATATCTATGCATACACCATATACCATGTATATGAACACAACATAAATTACATCTGTGTAGAAACTGATAGAGTAAGTGGAATGCCATTCAATCCATTACTTATAAATGAGCAATGGTCTCCATATTTCGGTAAAGAAAGAGGCAAATTAAACAACAACATGCACTACAATGTATCTCAAATTTAATAAAAAAAATGTCTGGATGCACTTTGTCCTGGACTTCCATGCATAGCTCACTGTTTCCATGAGAAATTCACGAATCAATAGGGGTCATGATGCAGCCCCATTTTGGAGCTTCCAGTTGGAAGGAAGATGATGTTACTCAATGACATTTAAGGTAAATTATCTAAAAAATGAAAAATATGTTTCTAAACAAGCAAAGCCCTTTTATGGAAAAAGCGGATTAGGAAGACGCTTAGGACTTGACCCCAAACCAGCATGAGAAGAGACTTGGACAAAGTTCTAATGAATATGACTTGGATAATTGTAAATAGTAACAATGATAACCTTGAATTTCAGTGGTTCCTAGGGTACATGGTCATAATATCTTCACTTTGCCAAGCTTTTCCCAGCTGATGAACTAGCCTATCAAAATTATGTAATAGGCAACTGCATACATTTATACTACTCTTTAAAGAGAAAAAAATTACCAGTTATTAAAAATCCCACCAACAACTATATACTAGAAAAGCAACACAGCAATCATGACACCCTGGAAAGGGTGCTTTGCAAGTTTATTTTTGGGTTACAAGTCTTTTCCTTTATAAATTTATATATCAGTTTAAAGGTTTAAAGGGATGCATTCCATTTGTATAAATGCAGCAGAGGTAAAAAGGAGTTTTTCAAAATTTAATTATCTAGAGGTTTAGTGAATGAGTAATAGATGAAGAGCTGCATAATCAGATCTGCAAACAGATTTACCAAAACTCCAGCACTTTAGGTAAGGTACACTGAATGTCCAAGTAATGGAATTGTTATTAAATGAGTGTACAGAATTGCCCATTTGCTATTTGTAGTCTCAGTATGTCAGTCAGTTCCTTCAAACTGAGAGTTGGATGTTATGGGGCTGCAATTTTCATGTTCTTTTTACAGAGATAAACCATGGTATTCATCTCCACTTCAGCAAGCCTGCATTGGGCCTGTTTTCGGTTAAGTTGAGCAGAGACATAAGAATATCTTTGTGGTAAACATGAACAGTAATGGTTTTAAAAATAGTATGACAGGAGGTTAGTATCACAGCAGATGGAAACATCTATTTTAATTTTTTTTGTGATACTGACTAATGCACTTAGCAGTTTGGATTCAGTTAGGTGAACTGATGAGATGACCACATAATTTACATAATTAGGTAACAAGGCAGAATTTCTATTACTATATCTCTATGTAAAAAATGGTACAAAAATAGATGGATTTAAAAACACCAGTTAAAGAGATCAGAGGAAGGTTGAAAATACATGGCAAAAATAAGGGAAATACAGTGGAAGGAATGGTATGTACAACACAGAGTGTGGCAAAAATTATATCCAGAAGGAATGGAAGTGGATTTAAACTACAGAGAACTACTTAAGAACATAAACTTTTAAGTCAAAGCAACTTTCTAAAGGCTTAAATCTAAAGGCAGGCATAGAATGCTTCTTTAATATTTATAGTTAAATGCTATGAAAGTTTTATTATTATTTAGTATCTATTTACCTCGGGAAAGATTAGTTTGCAGATGCTTTCAGTTAGCGTGTGCAGATACACTCTGCTTCTGCTCGTTTTCCTCTGTGGAAGGTCTCCTTGACCATCTTTTTCATGGACTTCTTTGCAGATGGGCAAAGCTGCTCTAGAGCTGTTTTCTGTGCAGTCCTTGTCATGTTCCTCAGTAATGTGACCTTGAGTCAGTAAGGAGAAAGGACATTCTCCTGTGATCTTCAAGTCTTTCAGTTTTGTACAGAACATACTGTATGAAGTCTCTCCTTTGAGATTAGGAGTACTTAGCTCTGCGTTTAATAGTTCTCTTCCGTTTACTAACAAGACCAGAAGATGCCAGAATAATAAGTTGATAAGGCAACCAGTGTGGAAGGTTATTGGTAGTTATAAATCACCACAGGAAAAAAAATGTGCCCCTACAAAACAAGAAAGGAAAAAAAGAATCATAAACATTTATTTTTATTTATTTTTAAATTCCCATTATGTGCCGGTTTTACCTTAAGTACATTAAAACAATGGCTTTTTGAGAACTTTGCTCAGGAAAGCACTTGCTCTTGTGCCATTTAAAGCATGTAATATCTACTGACTGCAATGCTTCAGGTAAGTCAAGTTGCATGCATGGTTAAGTTTTGTATGAGTTGAGACTCAACTGATTAAGGCAGAGGACTTGTCTTACCCAATACAATATTTGGTCACATTGATGGATGAGGTTTCTGAAAGAGTGGAATTCCAATGAGGAAACCTTTTTGATTCTTTATAAGTAGTTATTAAAAACTATCTCATATGGCACAATAAAACAGATTAGTTATGAATACTTAAATCTAAATTTACTTGATGTCCAAGATATTCTTTACATAATAGAGAAACATATGACTTAAGTTAGTGTGTGTACTTCTTAAACAGTAAACCATCCAAGACCAAAGGTTAGAGTTTCTTGTAAAAACAACTGACTGGTGACAACTCATATCTTGGGAATTTGACCACACAACTGCAGTTGCTTGGAAACACTAAGGGATTTTCATGCTTTTGAAGGTGATATTTTCCAAACACCGCATTAAAAAAAAGGCTGCGCTTTTAATAATGGTTCCATTTGTTCCAGGGTCAAAGCCCAGCTACAACTTAATCTGACTACTTCTGTAAAATACAAAAATATTTTTACAAATACATCAGCAACAAAAGGAGGGCTAAGGAGAATCTTCATCCTTTACTGAATGCAGGGGGAAACATAGTGGCAAAGGACAAGGAAAAGGCTGAGGTACCTGGTGCCTTCTTTACCTCAGTCTTTAATAGCAAGAACAGTTGTCCTCAGGATAACAAGACCATGTGCTGGAAGACAGACAGAGAGCAGAATGATGCTCCTGTAAACCAGGAGAAAATGGTCAGTGACCAGTTACGCAACTTAAGATACACAAGTCCATGATGCCAGATGGGATCCACCCAAGGGTCTAAAGGGAACTGGCAGAAGAGCTCACCAAATCATCTTCCATTATTTACCAGCAGTCCTGGTTAACTGGGGAGGTTGACAGGAGATTAGTTAAGATACTGTCCATCCACAAGGAGTCAGAGGGAAGATACGACCTGACAGCCAGACTTAAGGCTCACTCAGCCAGAGAAGGTCATGGAGCAGATCATCTTGAGTCACAAGATGGTCATCCTGCCATCACACAACACATGCAGGACAACCAGGGGATCAGGCACAGCCAGCATGGGTTTTGGAAAGGCAAGTCCTGCTTGACAAGTCTGCTCTCCTGTAACAAAGTGACTTTCTTAGTGGATGAAAGAAAAAGATTAAGTCTACCCAGACTCAAATAAAGCCTTTGACAACATTTCCCACAACATTCTGGAGAAACTGTCTGCTCATGGCTTTCACAAGTATAGCCTTTGCCAAGCAAAGAACTGGCTAGATGACTAAGCTGGATGACTAAGAGAGTGTTGGTGAATGGAGTTCCATCCAGTTGGCAGCCAGTCACTAGTGGGGTTCCCCAGGGCTCAGTACTGGGGCCAAACCTGGTTAATATCTTTATCAATGACCTGGACAAGGGGATTGAGTGCACCCTCAGGCAGTTTGCAGGCAGCACAAAACTGGGTGGGAATGCTGATCTGCTGCAGAGGGATCTGGACAGGATGGATCTATGCACTAAGGCACATCATATGAGGTTCAACAAAACCAAGTAATTGTTCCTGCCCTTGGGTCACAACAGCCCCATGCAGCGCTACAGGCTGAGGGAGAGCAACTGGAAAATTGTCTGGCAGAAAAGGACTGGGTGCTGGGGGTGCTGATCAACAGCAGCTGAACATGAGCCAGCTGTGCCCAGATGTCGAAGAAGGCCAATGGCATCCTGGCCTGGATCAGCAATGGTGTGGCCAGCAGGAGAAGGGGCAGTGATTGTCCCCCTGTACTCAGCACTGATGAGGGCATATCTTGAACCCCACCTCCAGTTCTGGGCCTCTCACTAAAAGAAAGACATTGAGGTGCTGGAGCATGTCCAGAGAAGGGCAACAGAGTTGGTGAAGGGTCTGGGTACAAGTATTATGAGGAGTGGCTGGGGAAGTTGGGTGTGTTTATCCTGAAGAAAAGGAGGCTCAGCAAAGACCTTACTGCTTCTAAAAGGAAGCTGTAGCAAGGTGAGGGTCAGTCTCTTCTCTCAGGTAACAAGAGTCAAAATGAGAAGAACTAGCCTCCAGTTTTAACAAGGGAGGTTTAGACTAGATATTAAGAAACATTTCTTCAATGAAAGGGTGCTCAAAAATTGGAACAGGCTGCCCAGAGAAGCAGAAGAATCATCATCCTTGGAAGTATTTAAAAGATGTGTAGATGTGGCACTTAGGGACATGGTTTAGTGAGGATTACTTATTCCAGTTAGACAGTCTGAAAAAGGCTCCTTCTTTCATTTTCTATTGACTGTATCTCATTGAATCAGATCCTCTCATCCTCATATAATACTCTTTAAAAATAATCCTCAAGAGCTTCTGGCAACTCTGGAAGCAGCTAAGTATTACATTTCTTTCTCTAGAGATACAACAACTACTTCTCTCAAAGGCACTAGGGCTTTAATAAGCCTGTGCATTACACCATTTGTTTCTGCCCTGGAGACACCCTAAGGGCGTTTGGGGTCACATGGCAACTATATCAGGGTTAAAAATAACTAATTCCCTGATACAGGTTATCAGCTGCTATTTCAAAACAGCTGGAATGAATGGCACAGCAGAGGAGTGCCGCAGACACAGCACAAATGGCACGGATAAAAGGAGAAACAGGCAGGAGCTCCTTTGACTGGACCTGCCAGTGACAAAAAAAATTTGGCAGAAAAGCCCTGTTTAAAGTAGGCTGTAATACTGATGGTGTCAGGCCAGGTTCTATGGAACATCTATCAAAATTAACATCTTATTTTAAGAATCAATAAACACAATGCTAAGAACAAGAGGCTGAAGAATGTTTACATAACATTTATATTTCTTATTTCAGTTTTTGCACAGAAACTCATTTGTTTCTGCTGCATGGACATCAACAATGCTTCATTTTTTATTGCTAAATAACACTGGGTAGCAAATAAGGCAGTGAAAAATTTAAAGCAAGAACCATATTCCAAATACATAAATATACATAATACCTCATACTGTAAGCATTATTTTTTACATATATATGTATAGATATTTTTATTCAGAAGCCACTACATACCCAATATTACTATACTGAGAAAGAAAAGCAGAAAATAACCATATTTTCTGTAGCTGGACTGATCTGTGTACTGCAGTAAACATACATATAGGCATGCATCATTGTCAAAGCTAAAAAAAATTATGACTGTCATGGATCTTACATATATACTCACATGCTTTGCTGAATTTGGGCTGTAAATTTCAAGATAAATTTTGAATTTATAAAATAACTACTTTAACTCCTTAAGTCAAGTGTATCAGCACTTTGAAAGAAAAAAAAAAAAAAACCTCTGAAATATATTTTGGTCAAAAAAATAGAGAATTAAACATTTAAAACATCTCCCAGGGAATGCAATATTACAATTATATATGCTGCTATTTTAAACAGTCTTTTAAAAAGTTTCTCAGTAAGAAATGTAAGAATGAATTAATGGCTAAATTAGATAACAAAAAATATTTACTGTATTTGCACTAACCTAAGAACAAAGAAAGTGACCTTCAGCAACTACCAAAGGTTTTCATGGGTTTTCTGTTTCTTTTATTTTTTTTTTCTTTTCTTTTTTTTTTTTTTTCCCTGCTGATGAAATTCTGTTTTTAGAAAACAATGATCTGGAACTATTTGGTGTTCACTTCTGTGCTAGCATATTGTATCTTAATTAAATTACATTTATTGCGATAGGAAAAAAATATTCAGGCAGCACCAGTTCTGCATTGTTTTACACCTGAAAAGTCTCTAGAAGCTGCCAAGTGGGATGGAGAGGTCTCAGAAGATGGTCATGGGACAAGCCTTTTTCAGGGGCAAAATGAGTGCTGATGTGAAGATACCCAAGTCGACAAAGCTGCTGGACATGCAGCAACTGTGTCTGCAGCTTCTTTTTGTGATGTCATCCTTTGTGCTGCAGGACACCTACACTCAGCCTCTTCCTGCCCTTGAAATCTTTGTCCTTGATCTCAACACGATACTGGGCTCCTGCCAGTTGCTAGTTACAAACACATCATCATTGATTTACAAGAACGTGGATGCCCACGATGTTTCTAGCAATAACACTGTTGTACGAACCAGTCCAAATAATGAAGACACAGTTCCTAAAGGAAGTTTTCTGAAGAACCATTTTCTAAGCATTCCTGAAGTTCTTGTTTTTCCAGAAACAAACTGCATGGTACTTTGGTAACAGAGATCCCAGATCAAAATCATTACCAATTTAACAGGTATAACAATTTTCAAGCAGTGATCAGTTCAAAACTCTCCCTGACCTCTGCAATGACAAACCCCCCTAAATCACATCTTTAAATAAACAAAGTGGAAAACCTAATTCCATGACACTTAAGAGGATTTAAATAGTGAAAAACCTCTATGTATAGACTAGGTCTTTCATTAAAACATCAAGTTTGCATCTGGTATCCTAAGTGCATCTTGCACTTAATTTAAGTAATGTTCAGGAAAAAAGTCTATTGTATTGCATGAAAATCTGTCTCACTCATATGGTAATTAGACAGTGGCATTAAAGGTCTGACAGGAGAAAGATAACGAATCCCCAGTGTACAGACTACAGAAGGAATTTCAGCAGTAAAATGGACCTTATAAAGTTATGACAAAGATGATAGCACACATCACAGGTTAAGTCAAACTTCTGCAAATGTGTTTCAGGACTGAGGAACACCAGCCCTCCCACTGTTCACCATGTCTTTAGACGTTTCCTGACCATTAAAAAAAAAAAAAAAGAAAAAAAAAAGAAAAAAAAAAGAAAAGTTTCTGGTTTTGATTCCTCTCCAAACATGGTTTGAGAGCTCATCCCAGGGGAGCAGCAGTGTCTAATGTGAATTCTCCATCTCTGCCATATTAATTGATGTTGTAGTTACCTCAGGAAACAAATTGAAAATTAAAATTAAATAATCTGCTATGAGATCAAACTACAAACAACCATTTAGTGTCTGACTGAGTACATCATGGCACTGTGCCACTCAGAAAAATTAAGACAACGTTATGTAATATAGCCATAGCTGCAGAATAACTTAACAGTGCTCAAAATGCTCCATACAAATATTTCATTCTAAGTTTACATCTATACTTGTCTCACAGTCAAAAGTCATTCCTGTATGTTTATTTTTACTACCTGCTTCTGAATATTTCCTTTATTATAACATTTCTTGACATTGTCATGCAACACAGATCAGTGAATCAATCATACAGTAAAACCCCTAATATTAACACACCATTTATAAGAATTAAGCAATACCACTTGTCAACAGTAGCTAAAGGTAGTTTACAATCTTAATTTATGAACATGGCACAAAAATTAAAAGCAACAGTAAATACTTTTCTCTTATGACAAGCAGAGTCCCTCACTCAGAGTAAGACAGAATATGGTATGATGGTATGTCACTTTTTAATTTTAAATCATACATATCTCTTTGTTAGTTGAACATTGCATGTTGAGTAATAATTTAAAAAAAAATTAGTCTGTTTTGCAGTAGTCAAAAAATATCACTGACTGAATCTAACTTTCTCAAGCACTCTAGAGTGACTGGACCACTTGCAGGAGTGATGTGAAAGCCTTTGCCTCTACAGAAGCAGCTGTTAACTTCTGCCTTTAGATAAGATAGGGCTTTGCTATTCCCAGTCAGCTCCAATTTCTGTGGGGTTCAGAAATCATTGCCTTTTGCCCCTTGCCAATCAGCACCTCTGAAGAGAGCAAGGCAAGAACTCTTCTTTTTATGCACGGACAAAACACAACCAGCTTCTAGTGAGACAGGTTAGGACCCAGCACCCTCCCTATCAGTAGCTATTCATTTCTGTTTCAGCTGCTGTGCCTATCAGCTAACAAACACAGCTAAAATAATTAAATCTTACAATTTTTACTAGTAATTTGAAGTACAATATCTGCATATTATTTTTTTCTACTTCAAGTGCTGTGGGTAGCAACAAAATCAAAGCCCTGGTGACTGGTCAGTTTCCAAGGATCTTAAGGAGGTTTCTAAAATAGTAAGAGAAAACACCTCAAGTCCACATCAATATATAAGCTCATATTTTAAGAAGTCCAAGCAAGTATTCATTAGTCTTATTAAATCCTGTACAAATAAGTTAACCTTTCATTGTTTGCTTCATTGTTAGTTTAAACATGTCCTAGGTACATACACCTTCAAAGCATTAATTTGTTTGGATATTGCAAAGCCAAAGAGTTGAAGTCCAGAAACCCCTTAATATACATGACGGTTCAATCCTAAATCATTACCACCTTGTGTAGACACGGGCTTTACTTAATATACAAAGTAGTACTTTTCTTTCCTGGAAGATTCTAGGCTTTTTCACAGTATATATTTCTGCTACCTGAGCAAAGGCAATAACTGATGAAAAGGTTGTTATCCTCTCTACAGGTCAGGACAAGACATGATATGGGACAGTGGATTTCACAGTAATTTATTTGTGCCCAAGAAATTACTAGAATCAGCAATCTCAAGTCCCAGCTCCCAAAAGGAATATGCTTTGCCAGGCATTAACTTTTCTGCTTGTTCACCCAAAATTTCCACCCTCCTTTCTTTCAAGTCAATCCTGTTTCTGATCTTTCTGATCTAAGAGCAGTCTTTCACCATTTTTTCTCCAAAGCACTAAAATTGCCATCGTGGGCTGCGCAAGCCCAATTCCAGTGTTCTCACCTTCTCTTTAGGGCTACTTCTAATACAAATAGAGTCAAAAATTTTCTGTAAGTCACAGCATACTTTTGATAACAAGGAAATACCACAGCACACAAGAGAAATTACTGAATTAATGGAATTACCATGATTATGAAACAAAGTAAAAGATAGTAAAGTAGCTATGATAAAATAATAAAAATCACACATTGTTTTAATAGTCCAAATATTTTAGTAAATCCAAATTCAGTGTTTAACTCATCCCAGTGACCATCACATATGACTAAATGACTGCTTAGGGCAAGCTAAGAATCTAGACTTTGCTTACAAGGTATCTTTCCCCCCACATAATGTGGAATTTCCTCACCTTTCTACCTTTTTTTTTTTTTCTGTATAAATTGTTTTAAGAAGCAGAGAAACACAGTCAAGTGTTTCCTCTGTGCTCCAAGTTGAATAGATTGTGATTTGCAACATTAGACTGCTACCAAGCCAGGAGATGAAGAAAATAGCTACCTTTGTTTTCTGAGAAAAAAAACCTAATTATCTACTTTCCTATCTTGTCATCTGCCTTGAAAATTACTTTCACAGAATATATGTCAACATCAGAACTACTAATATGTCTTATTTTAAGGTTATGAGACAGAAATTTCTGCTGCTTTAAAATATTAGCCTTTGTGTAATAACACCAAACATTTTATCTTAATGTTGAAACTAATGTTCTTGAAGACAGGGCAAAACCCTAATTTTAAAGTATCACTGAATTTCTTATACTGGTTTTATAACTGACTCATTTCTCTTTAATGGTCTGAAGCAAGTCCCTGGATCCAAATATACCCCTGGGAGAAGCCTAGACTCCAGATGTGAAAGTTATATTGCAACCACATTTCTGGTTTCAATTAAGACTGCAGGGGGAACCTTAATTACTACACCCCTGTTTTGGCATGCAGCTAAAGGAAGGACTGATTCCCAAATGCTGCTGATAAAATACATATTTGCCATTTTAAGTATCACATTAAGTACTTTTGTAGGGTAAATATTTTCCTATGCTAGGACCAAATAACAGGGAGGCATGCTGAGAAGACAGCGTGGGAAAAATATTCTCTTCCTGTGAGTCAAAACCTCTGTGAAAACACTCCCCAGCAAGCCCAGCAGGCAGGCTCCCAGCACCTGATCCTCTGCTCCCTCCGTGACAGGCTCAGGATGAAATGGCAGCCCCCGACTGCGGCACATCCGCAGCCCCTCACCCCTGATCCACAGCATGGCTGGGCCCCCAGCTGAGCATCTCCCGATGGAGATACCCCCGGGAGCCACGGCTCCTTGCACTGCAGGAGCGCTGGAGCTGCGCTGCTCACGGCCATTTTCACTGAGGCGGAGATAAAGACACCTCAACAAGAACTACAAACCTGCTGTACGTAACCATGACACACGATTCAAGTTTTGGGCTTGCGTTTTGTTTTTGGGGTTTTTTTGAGAAATCCTGACACTGAACTGACATAACTGATGAGAGCTTGAGTGATCAGGGTGGCCAGAAGAGGATGCATTTGAAGGAGAGGAGCTGCTGCAGTGATGGCAAGAAATCCAAAGCATCTGGAAATTATTTTCACACTTTAAAAGAATATAGTTTTAAATACAGCATAATCTGCATTTGCAGTCCCTGGAAGTACAATACTTTCATAAAACTTGAAAGAGAAAAACTAAGAAAAATAAATGTCTGTCTTCTTTCCAAGAATTAAAACTCATCCTGAGGATATGCAGTGGTTGTGAGAGTCAGAGAAGTTAAAACTAAAAATCAAAGTGTTGCCCATAGCCAATGGAACTTAATTAGAATCCACAAAAGGAGAAGAACTGACAGTCTAGAACATGAAGTCATTGTTAATTGTTGTGCTTACTAATTCTTTCCAAATACCTACTTACAGCTCAAGCTCTCAAATTTATCAGTGCATAGCAGTTCACTCATTTAACTTGACCTTTAACTTTAAATGTCTGCAAAATCTGATTTTATTTCATAGATCAAAAATGCTTTTAAGGAGGAAATAAACTAAAAAATAATAGTAATTATTTCATGATAAAAGTGGAATCTAATAACCTTTTATCCCGTACCATTAGTGAAATCTTTAGCTAGTATTCATGACTTAGCCAGCATTGCTGCATCTTTTTTTTTAATAAATGAAACAACAAACCATTTAACAACCCCAGATTTCTAAAGCATGAAGTAACATCTCATTTCAGCACCATGGTCTGGATTAACTGTGAAGCATCTTTCAGAGATTATAAAAAATTTCCCCTACTTCTTGGAAGACACTTATCTGGCTGAGATTTGTACCTGCACATATTCTTGCTGAAATTGATGTAACTCTTTACGCAATTAACACACAGGTTTACATAAATCTTATTTTCTCGAATATACTGGAGCATGGTAGAGCAATATAAAACACTGATTGTAGTGTCTACTGACAGTACATATAGTTAAATATTCCCTTTGTGTTCACAGTTTTAAATTATAATGAACAGCAAGTTTTATAAATAAAAGTACTAAAATTATTATGAATAAAAGTACTAAAAGTTTCCATGAACTCCACAGATCTTAGAGAAGTGTCTGAAAACTAGGTCTGCAGAAAGAGAAGTGTTTCATTAGCAGATTTCAATTGCAGAGTTGTCTGACTGGGTATTTGCCACCTGTCACTTCTGTTCACAATGTCTACAAAATCATTTTCATGCTGAAAATCACTGACAACTACCTTTCATATTTATTCATAGCTAAGCACTCATGCAAACTCCTGTTGAAGTCAATAGCAGGTTTCTGGATATAGCAGGAATAGCATTAAACCTAAAAGGTCTGTCACTGCTGTCACTGAAATACTGATTTGCATGTTTTCTTATTTTTTAACCAAAATATGACCTTGGCTTTTTAATGTTGGGTTTTTGCAGCTAAGTGTGCAAATGTAATAATCACAGAACTGAGATCATTTGAGATTATGGAAAGGTTAAAAACTATGCATGGGAAGGTAATAACAGGAACTTCCAATTACCAAAAATGGTTTGTCCTGTGCATTGAGGTCACGTCCTTGTACTTTTTCTGAAAAAAAAAAAAAAAAAAAGTTGATTGAAGATGTGAAATCAACCCAAATAGATGGCTGAATGGGTGTTTTCATAGCCATCATATAGATACTGATTTTGCTTTAGGTAGGTCCCTGCAAAAAAAAGCAGCTCTGAAGAAGCAGAGAAATCAGCTACTTTCCCAATTGTTCTCTCCCATGGTATTTGCAGAGCAGGACAAGCAGGCACCTTCCTTTTTGATTAAATGCCTTCAGATGGTTTCTGCTACAAAACATGTTTAAAAATAATTGGAATTGCTGATTTAGCCCATGTGCACTGTAAATCAGCACCTTCCTTTTTTATTTCACTGATTGGCCTGTCATTTTGCACACAATGGTAGAGGCACATCTAGTTATTCATAGCCCACCTCCTCTAAAATCGGCTCTTCTAAAAAGATTTGAGTACACAAAAGCAGTGCATCTTACCTTTGAAAAGATTATCAGCATATCCAGAGAGACTGAGTGCTCTAGGAATACATTACAATACTACTTTGGGTATCTTGTTTTGGTGCTTTCTAATACTCTTCTGCAAAACACAGCAGATATGCATTTGAAACAGAGAAAGCTAGGTAAATATCTGAATTTATATTGTCTTTAAAAACATAGGCTTCTTTTTTCACTAAAGTAATGAACTAAGTAAAGATGAGAGCTTTTGTGAAATATTGGGCTTGCACATGTGGTATTAAGAGAAATTAATCTTGTTCATCACAACAAATAAGCACCTAATAGCTAACATTAGCCTGTTGTTAGTGTATGCCACACGTGCAACAAAAGTGAAAATTAAATAAATCCAGAAGGAGATTTTGGCTTCCTGTTGCATGTTCAATCTATGATGCTTGTTATTGTCTCCAGTGCAATTGCTGAAGTTACGACAGCTACTGATCTTTCAAATCCTTCCGGTTCCATTTATTCAACTCTTCTTTTAAGCATGTGAAAGAAATCAAATTGCACAGAGTGTTTTTCAGATTACTTTTGCACATGAAAAGTCAGCACATGTAAATGAGACCAGCAGGGAGAAGGAATGCAAAATTAATCCAGAGCAAACTGCCACGTTCACCATGTATTTTGTAATAACCCCCTTGGTCCTGGCAGCAGTTTGAGTAAAGAGTGAGGGGAAAATGTGGCCCTGTGGAAAAGTAAGCTGAAAATATTTATGGGAGATTCAGCTTTGACAAATCTATGTCATAGCAGGCTATTGAGATGTAAAAATGTGGGCTCCTTTATAAAGAAACTTCTCAAGTAATTAAAATGTAGCTTCTTGTTTTAATAATAGACAATGAAAATAAGAAGATCATTGAGGTACTGATGATGATGTCAAGGAAAAGAAATTATTTATAATGCTACACTTCCAAACCTTCACCAGTGATAAACAATAAAAAAAGATACATCCTTAGAGCTAAAACACATCAAATAGAAGTCTTGGTCAGTGCTGCTCCTCCAGTCAGAACAGATAGATACATTTAGGAAGATTTAGCATGTTTCAAGGTATGCATTATACAGATTCAAGTACATTAGCTGTTGAATTGCAGCCTTTTGTAACAATATCAAACTTGAATAATCAAATAGAACAAAAATAATATCATCCAGCATTCTGAAACTCTGTTTCTCTTTTGGATATTTTTGTGATAGAGTGCAGGTTACAGACTGGCACAGAAATAGATGCTTAGCTTGCAATGCTTACAAATTCCACTGACATTCACCAATACCTGTGGCAGGTGTCTCAGACAAACAGAGATTAAACAGATTAAGAGATACTGAAGAATGGAAATCCAAGAAAAGGTTAACAAAGAACAGCACTGAAACTTTGATCAGGTGTATCAATTGCAAGCCTCTAACTCGAGGCTTTTTCCTAATTTATTTTGCAGGTAAGTGCTATTCTTTATTATGTGAAAGAAAAAAACAAAGGGACATACAGACAGAATAAAGGATCAAGGTGGAAAGAACAGAAGAAAACCTATAGAAGAACATGGTGATCAAAAAATCCGTAAGAAATAAGGAAAACACGGGCAATAGAGCAAAACTATTTGTACTGGAATAGACAGTTCTCTTAGTGATAAAGTGCTTTCTCTCTTCTACAAATCCACTGACGTTTGGTAGGTTCTCATGCAAATAATTTTTCCGTAATCTGTCAGTATAGCCTATAGAACATGTTGACATGCTAATTTCATGGAGCTTTCCAGCAGTATTTCAGATTTTAGGATAAATTTTTCTTTGTTGTTTCTGTGTTTCAACCAACTCTCCTGGTTGTATATTACTCTCTGTTGCACAATTAAGAAAGGATACACGTTTATTACCTTGATTTGGCTGTCAAGACTCAATTACTAGTTTCACTGGTTTGCCGCACTAGCATCTATTGGGGGCCTGGGAATTACATACCTTGTTTTGCAACATTGTTTAATGAGGCTGTCCTGTGTTAATAAAGAAGTAAAAACTTCCTATGTTATTTTCTAGTATTTTGTTTTAAATGGCTGATTCATAACATAAAGCTAGATGCCCATTGTTACTGATCTAAGGTTTCATTTCATAATTTCACATTTTCTTTTTTTAAAGTTATTTCACTTGTGTTTTATAGTATGTCTATAAGAAACCTCATTTCTCTCTCCATCAGGCCTTCTGAAATACCAGTTAGTGCTGGATACATATTTGAGATCCTAGAACGGAAGCATTACCTACCTGGCTTCCTTCAAGGCCCTGACCTGCATTCCAGTGAGGCAGCACAGAAGTGCACTGATGTCAGCAATAACCACAAGCAGATCTTCCTCCCACTGCCACCACAGAAGGTAGGGAACTGTACAGACATCCAGTTCTTATTTCAAGGTGCAGCAATTTATGATTCATTGCTGGCAGGCTTTGGGCTTCAGTCCTCAGGCAAAATGAGCACAGAACACAGCTGAGCTTCTTGGTCTGGAGGAGCTCCCAAACAGGAGCAACAGCCAAACAAAAGTTGTAACAGAGTCATCTCAGATCTAATTAGTTGAGAATCCAAACTAAAACCAAATGTTAATGATAAACATCTTTGTCTTAATTCTTCAGCTACCCAGAGACTTAAGGCTGACTTTAAGTGTAGGGGATGTACCACAACAAAGGTCCTTCAAGTACAATTTCCTATCAAAATGTTAACGAATACCCATTCTGTATGTGCTGTTTTTTAAATCTGTAAAATGGAAATCCAGCACTGAACACCTGTTTTCTTTCATTATATTAGGAAACTACGTTCATTTCAAAAATGAAGCCATATAACAGGATGTCTCCCACTTGCTGTGTTGCATTAATAGTGCTGTGAATAATAGCTCCAAGTAGCAAAGAAAATAGTTCAGCTGTTTCAGAGGTGAAAGAGCAGTGCAACTGGCCATTGAACTGTGGCAGAAAACCTAAAAATGAACCTAAA
This sequence comes from Brachypodius melanocephalos, assembly GCA_013398615.1. NCBI lineage: Eukaryota > Metazoa > Chordata > Aves > Passeriformes > Pycnonotidae > Brachypodius > Brachypodius melanocephalos. The sequence continues at coordinate 20,681,645 of VZSR01003049.1, forward strand.
AATGAAAATAACAATCATATTCCATCCATAGCAAGTGCATGTACTCAGAGGAGTACTTCAAATAGGTTTTGAATGTCATTTGAATATTATGTTGAAGAGATATGCTCCTTTGACTGGACAGTTAAAATGGACTAGACCCTTGAAAAAAGAAATCATGTAACAAATAACAGGTTCCATCTCTGTACTTGTTTACATGCACAGGAAAAGGATGCTACATAGCAAGTTCCCCCTTTTCCGAGGGAGTGAGGGCTGAGAAGCCATGAGAATAGCTGGGGCAGAGGGAGGGAATGAGATGCACGAGTTCCTGGAGGATGTAAAGCAGAGACCTACATTTAAGGATAAAGAAAGGTAGTATCTCCTTCACAAGGAATTTCCTGCCAAGATAAAGACAACATTTTTTAAGCATTTTGGCATTCTAGAGCATTTTGAAGCACCACGAATCTTGCAGAGTGCACTCTCAACAGGTAAAAATAACTCAGGGAGGAAAGAAAGTCAGCTGCACTCTGTATAGTCTTCCTTTGTATGAGGTCAGAGATATTTGACATTTCTGCTTACACTTTCATGATGTGGAAAATACAAAACATTTATTTTAAATACTTGTACCAGACAAGCTTTAACGAGACACAAGCACTAACTTTATAAGTATCTTGTGACAATGGAGAAATTAAGTTCTCACAGTATCACAAGTATCTTTGCAGCATATTCATGTTGTAAACCTTTGCTCTGGGTTTTCAACTCTGCTTATAGCAGGCATCTAAATCCCACGATGCCCATACTATGTTGAACTGACATTAGGATTGCATTCCTAAGTAAAGCAGCTTCATTGCTGAAAGACAGAGTGCCAAAGCTAAGTTTAAAGATTGGAATGCATTTATTAATATTTTACTAAAGCTTATGAGTGTTTTCCATTACTGCATTGTAACAGTTGGGAAAGAAAACACTGAGTATTTGTTATATAAATCCATATAACTGCCTTTTTTCGGCATATTTATTCCAGCATTAAATAGGTCAGCTATTTACAACATAGTAACTTACAATAATGGCAATAAATCTAACTGGGGTTTTTTTTAACACATTAACTCCATTAGATGCTTTTCTGCCACTACCACTCTCTTATTTCAGTTTATCATCTTATTTTTCCATACACCAATTTACTGTTAACAAAGTTCTGCCCAGAACACAAGCAGGGATAGACATTCTATTTTAGTTTTTGCTATGGGTAAATCATAACCCTGTACCCTATCAGTAGTCCTTGCTCTTCACTTCTTCAAAGCCTATTTGAAAAGATACTTTTTCCTTTTAATTCCGCTCTATCATTTGAACACATTTTTCCTTAGAACTTATTTCTACTTAGAACTGCAAATAACTTTCAAAGAGCAACTCAAAGGAAGATATCATTAAACCACATTTCATATATTAAGCAACCATGAAAGCCAGTTTTTACTGGCATTTCTGAGTGTCAGTCTCTGATATGCTATGAGAACAGTCAGTGAAATGATGCCCACCTCTATCTTATGCATGGTATAGCTGCACACTTCAAACTGTGACTAGCCATGCCTCTGTTGGTTCTAAAATTTACTATTGTTACGGTCAATGACTTTTTCCACGTATAGTTGACAACCATGATGCCTCTCCCACAGATCTGGAGCATGTGACATACAGGGCTAAGTGTGAACCTGATCAAAGTGATACTAATTTTCAGATTGGGGCAGATTTTCAGTGTCACACTACAAACACGGTCTCTGCCTCATGAGCACATCAAAAGGTTTTGCAAACTGCCTAACTTGAGATGAAGACTGGTCTCCTCTGTTATTTCATTGCCACCACACAACCAAATGTGGTTTTTTTCTGCAAAGGGAAATATTTCATTACCTTTTAACATTCATGAAGGTCTCACTAATCAGCAAGATCACAACACGTGAAAATTCTTACATGACTTTTGTTTACACTTAAATACTGGTATTTAACCTTTTATGAGTTCATCCTTGGGCAGGTTGCTTAGCAGAGAAAGTGCCACTGATAACCCTGCATTCTGCTCTCTCCCTCTCTATTGCTGTTGGTAGGCCTAGTACTTGATTATTTTAACCCAGAAGGCTCCAATTAAGAGCAAGGTCATGCCAAAATATAGAGCAAAAGATGATGTCTAACTTGAAGGATTTGCCCTCTGAAGGCTAAGACAAAAAAAATGGGATATGAAAGGAGCATAACAATGCCTCCTTTATTAGTGGGAAAATAAGGCATGCTGGAGGTCACAAAAGAAAGACTGCAGCTGAGTTAAGAAGTGAATCCAGATGTCTTAGCACAAGTTAAGAGGGATTGCACAAGTTTGTTGGGCAGTTTAGTGGATCTGAGTGATTTAGAAAAGTCATGTTTGACCTTATAAAAATTGGCAGCCAGATTTTAAAAGCAACAATGGGATGAAAACACTTTACACAGTAAAATTCTAATAGATTTTGCATATAGGATTTATAAAAGGGTGCAGGTGCTAAATGTACAAGCAGAACAAGGAAGGTATGCTTGCACTAAATCTTCATGGCTAACACACAGCAGGTATAATTTCATTCTGTTATTTCTGAAGGCTTCATAATTCCTTAAAGGAAATGCATTTCCCCTCGGTTGGTTTTTAATATCATGCAACTTGTTTGGGAACCTTTAACTTTTTCAAAACAAGCATTTAATTCAATCTATAATTAATTGTCACTATTTCCTGAAGTTTTTGAGAAAAAAAATCACTTCTCCATTGATGAAAGTCTTGCTAAGTTACTTAAGCCACAAGAGTCTCTCCCTTCATACCATTCTTTCCACGGGGAAATTCTAAAATCCTACTTCTAAATATGCCTTGTGAATTCTCTGCACTAAAGGCTCTATTTTCACTAAAATTTCAAAAATTTATCAGTCCGCCAAAGATTTTTCTCATCATGAAGGCAAATGGTTTTGCACTTTCAGCTTGCCAGTGCAAAGAGACAAGAGGCAACTATGAAGACCATTTTGGCAAAAACAACAAAAAACAAAATTTAAAGTTAGATTGATACATGCTTTCTCCGAAGACATGGAAATTTTGCCATTTTTAGCAGTTCTATTTAAAACAGGAACTGCAATGAGTATTTTAGGCTCCTGGATGCCTGCAGTCAGGGCTAGGGAGAAACACAGCTATTTGTGTAAGCAGATACCACTCCCTATTAACCAGAAGGGAGCACCTGAGTATATCATCTTGTGTTTTCAAATCATAGAAATCATTATGAGCAAACATAAAATGCCAGTTTTTCCCAAAAACAAACTAGAAATATTGCTGAGGTGTTCCTCTGTTGTAGTCAGGCTTTACTAATGCTCTTTCGTGTGTGAAGAGTTTCTGTATTTGCCGAGGAGGGCAATCAGCTTTCCCTGAACAATTTTTGTCAGTCTGCATCTGTATCAAGTGCCAAGTGAAATGCAAGGTTAAAATGAAATTAAACACACATTTACCTTGGTCAGCATTAGAAACGCAGTCATGGCTGTACGACACACTTCTGTCTAACACACTATTGAGAAATTTGTTTCTGTGCTATTATTCATTAAAAGTGGAGAGTTTAGCAGCAACCACTGTACGTGGCATCACAGAAACCAGAAGTTTTACTGCACTCTCTGGAATCAGTGACATTCTAGAATTACACCAGGAGGATTCCCAAAAAATACATTTCCCACAAAAGCATAACATATTTTTGTTCTGAATAACTCAGAAATGGGCTGAGGAACAGATTCACTTCCTAAATGTATGTTTTTTTCAATTTTCATTTGTGGACGGGAAAATCATCAAAGAATTTTATCATGCTGCATTCTAACAGGAAATTTTAACTTTATTCACAGGGAGGCAATTGGACGACTTGCATGGGATATTCCCTGCAGCTCTCTAATACAAGTAGCTGTCTAAGGGCTAGATTCCACAATGCTTGATAGCATCTTTGGAAGTGGTTCCAGTCTCCTTCAAGACGATACACACATCCTGTTTCTACATTACAACCCCACAATTAAAGCTCTCTTCCAGAGCCACCGCATGGCTGACCTATTTTCTGTGTGGACTAAGCTGAAACAATCAATGGGTATAGCCATGCGTGAAGTGCAAGGCATAGCCAAACCATCCCAAGGGAGAGTTCCAGACAGCTCCATGCCCCACAGTCCCCTGCAGGAGTGCAAGTCTCCAGGCATTTTCCCCCTTGCCTTAGGGCAGAGAAAAAGTGGCCTTGTCACTCAAGTAGAGATACCACAGCGTTCTGTTCACAGGCAGATACTTATGCACAGGAAGTACAGACAAGGGCTCTCATGAAAGAAATACCCTGCCAGAAATGACATGTAAGGGCACAGCTTGGTTATAGTCTGGGCTTATTGTGCTCCCTGCAAGGAATAACCCTCCTGGGGCTGACTTGCATGAGGGGGCTCGTTGGAATGCTCCTGCTAGCAGGGCACCATTCTCTTGGAACAGCTACTTCGAGTGTGAATATTGCATATGCAAGAAGAAAATCAATTCACAAATTGACTTTAAGTAATACAAAGGAACTAATTTAAAGAGTCAGAGCAGCAAAATCAAGAATAATGTGTACCACAATACTGACAAGTTCAAGTAGCTGGGAGAGTGCTTAAAAGTAGCAGTGAAGGTCTGAACCACGGAAGGGGGCAGTTGAATCAAACGAAGACGTCAGTTAAAACACAATTAAATCTCAATTAAATCTGAAAGCAGTAATGTTCCTAGCAAGGGCATCTATTTCACTTAACAAAGCTATGATATAATAGGAAACGTGAATGAAAGACAAGTGGAAGTGAGTATCACCAAATACTATGCTCTGACAGGGTGGGATTCCCCTAAAGACTGTGGAGGCCCTGAAGCTCTCAGAGGTGCTTGGGGTCTGAATCAACGAACAGGACATGATGAGGCCTCTCTGTGGTAAAGTAAAATTAATCATATGGATCGTATTTGCTCTGGCTTAGGTCATGAAGCAGCAGAACAACTGAGAGCAGTGAAACGTGAACTCCTACAGAAAGGGAGGAGGTGTCAGCTTGCTCTAGACACCACATCTACAAAAACAAATATCCTGTGTGGTGAGCCACTTCCTAGCACTGACCTACAACTGCCATCACCCAAGAAGGACAATCAAAAAAATGGAAGAACAGCGTGTTAACAAATGAGCTGCAGTCAGTACCTATGGTACAAGTAAAAGGCTTAATTATAGATACTAACATGGTTTTTTCAATTGTCCCAAAGGATGTGAATCTATAAACAAAAATCTTATAAAACATCTGCTGTTTCTAGCAAATTTTGTTACCTTTATTGGAAAAATGTAATTTTTTGTTTACATCATAGCTAGAAGCCCTAGTCTATTTAAGCACATGCTAAATCCTATTGTAATTTTAAAATTAAACAGATACTAACATTCTGCCCTGAACAGTGTTGCTTTGTTGAACAAAAATCAATGCCTTGAACTGACTTAAAAATATAGTATGTTCAATTATAAACTTGAATCTCTACTTGTCATACAACTATTCATGCAAGACATGCTGAATATACATCATACATACAGCCACACAATATACAAACATCACACAGCCATATCTCTAATGGTGAAGACATGCTAGAAAGAATAGTCAAAGTAATGTCGAATATGAGATATGGTCCTAATTTAATTTCAAATGCTAAAAATCCTAATTGCAATGGCAAATACCTACATAAATGCAGTAAATTTTAAAAGACATGTAGACAATAAAGGTCTTTAAAAAGTAAATAGTACAATATGTGCAGAGAATCCCAGCAAAGAATCTCTAATGGCAGCTCTCCAATGGCCCAAATTTCATTTGTTAATAAAATGTGCAATCTGAAATGTAATGATTTCTAAATAACATTACGACAAAATACTTCAAATCATGTCCTGTAGTTTCCAGTAATTTTTTAATAAGATTTCTTTTTTACCTATGCAGAACATTTCTTAAATGATTAAGCTTTTATAAAGAAAAATTAAAACCTGTTGCTAGTCTACAAAGCAGATACAAAATACAGCCAGTACCTCCTTACACGTATTTCCTTGTTGATAATATAGAACATAGAATATGCTTGCTTAGAATACTGAGGTGCTTGATTTTTAGTTTTGGGGGATTTTTTAAAGTACGATACTATTTATAGTATTTTTTATTAACAACTCATACCATTTAAAAGGAAAGTAGCTGTGTTTGCAACAAACTCTATCTTGGCAACAGATGGCATTCACACTCATAATAGCACTGATATTTTATCTTTTATGGTATGACATAACCAGGTTTTGACTACTACTGATATTTGGCATATTAGATTTTATTATCAACTCTTACTTATGTTTTGATTTCACTATGGGATCTGTTTTGAAACAGACTGTCATAGCAGGCTAAGGACAGATTTTTCTAAAGAAAGCATTAATCTCAATAAGACAAGTATACTCAACTTGAGTACTTACTTTTACGGACCCTGACTTCTCATTTTTAGTGTTTCATCAGAAATTTGATTAACTTATGTGAGTACTCAGCAAGTGAACCAGCGGAAGAGAGTATTGCAAAACCTCGGTGAGACATTTTATTGATGTCAAAAAGGGTAAAAATACCATTGTAGAATTAAATTCCTTACCTTCTCCTCCAATGTTTGCCTGATGATCTTGCATTGTCATGACTCATAATAGCTGCAAGCTACATATTTCCACAGAAAAAGGAAGTACAACCAGGAAATCTCAATATGTGCTTTCCTTCTCTCTCCTTCCATACTTTTCCTGCCTGCTTTGAACGACCACGATTTCAACAAATCCTCTGGTTTTTTCTTTTTTTTTTTTTAGAATGGGAGCACAAAGTTTTTACATCACTGCTACAGTACTCCTCGTTCTTCCTTACAATCACCTAGTTCATTTAAGGCTCTTGCTACTGGCAAAGAACAGTCATCAGAATGTATGGCCACATCCCAGAGCAACACAATTCAAGCAAGAAGCCTCTCTACAATTCTCTTCCCTACAAAGAGAACATTTGTAATACATTTGCACACACTCTCTGGATGCCTGAATTGCTTATCTTCTCTGATTAATTAAGTTAAATAGTTTGTTACAGGAATCTCTTCCCAGTACAGGCTGTCACCACCTTTTGTTCTTGACCCTAGAAAAGTAGTAGACCCATTTATATGATTTAAAGTGTGTGTTTCCTTATGACTACTTTTTGTAGTTCAGAAACAAATCATCTTAATTCTAACTACAAGAAAAGGGAGTGGCTCCATTGGGACTTTTGTCTTAGGAAAATTCTAAGATTAGACCATTTCCAAATAAGTAAAACACTTTGTTCTATTCATACAAATATAATGAAACTCTTACACTTGTTATGAAAAATTCCTCCATCACGTTTTTTTATAGCTCTGTATTCTCAGACTTAATAATGGAAAATCTGAGTGAATAAAAATTTTGGTTTTCCTACTAGTATTCCAAATAGCAAATGTCTGACCATCTCTCTTTAGAGCAACCTACATGCAGCACAGTGTGAGCTGTAGTCCAGTGGAAGTGAAAAGCCCAAATACAGCATTACAGACACACTGTATCCTTGCTTATGACTTTTTCCCTGTTAAATCACCCTTTGAACTTAGAAAGCCATCTTACTACATCCACAGAATGAGCGACCAGCTCTGAAAATAGAGCCATTTTAGAAGCAGCATTAGATCAAGAAAGAGGACATAAGATGCATAAAAGATGTATAAAAGATGTATAAAAGCACTCCTTTATATATGAGAGAAAAAACTTTTCAAGTGTCTCATGATTATAGATAGCAATGATTTTATAAAGGGAACACTAAACATAGTGTAGTAATGAGCTTTAGCCACATAAACCAACCTATTCACTCAGAAAAGGGATTACAAGCCTAAAGTCTTGAAAAATGGAAAGGGGGCGGGGGGGAAATTGACTGAAAAACTGCTAATAATCATGAATGCAACACAGTTAGGGGGTTCATTTATTCTTCCTAGGAAAAGTAAATTATTGGAATAGCAGATGCAGAGATGAAGTAATTGTTAGAGCATCAAATACCTGATGAAATATCAGGTTTGTGTCTAATTCATGAGGTGGAATGGTATAAATTGCTCTGAAAACCGGATAAGAAACCTTACCTAAGCATAACGCAGTACCACCAGCCTGAATGGGTTTAATTAGCTTGAGGAGCATTAGCAGTTCGCGAATTCTTAGAAAGCCTCACAAAGCACAAAGGCCGCCGGGGTACCGCTCGTGGCTGGAGCCCTCAGCGGGCTCCCCGAGCGCTTCCAGCCGCGAATCGATGCCTGTTCCGCTCACGCCCGTATCTGGCTCGGGGCACGGCGCACACGGGGCTCGGGGCACTCAGGGGAGAGGGTTTCCCGCTCTCGAGGCTTGGCACCGATCATCACCCGGCCGGAGAGAGCCCCGGCCCCGGCCGCGCCCCGAGCGCCCCGCGGTCCCTGCCGGGCTCGCCGTCCCAGCGCTGTCCAGGGTCCCCGCCGCCCCTCTCCGCGCCCGGGGCGCCGCTCGCTCTCTCTCTCCCTCCCTCCCTCCCTGCCTGTCTCCGTCACTCACCATGGCGCGGAGTGCCCGCGGCCGCAGCCCCGCCGAGGGGCTCTGGGCAGGCGCCGCTGCCGCTCCCCGGCGCCGCCAAGGTGTATTTGGGGAGCGGGCGCGGCGCGGCGGCGGCGGGGCCCGGCGGGAGGGGCCTCCCCGCGGGCCCAATCAGGGCGGCGGCGGGGCGGGGGCGGTGGCCGGGGGCGGTGCGATGGCCCCGCCGGGCTGGGCCGGGCCGGGCCGAGGCGGGCAGAGCCGAGCCCGTCCCGCCGAGCGGAGCCGAGAGCAGCGGCCGCTGTGCGGGGATGGCCAGAGGCGCGGGGCGCCGGGGGCTGCGAGCGGGGCACGGGGTCCACGCTATCCCCGCCCCGCCAATGCCCCTTGGCCTTGCGGCCCCCACGGGTTTGGGTTTCGAGAAGTGTCAGTCTGCGCAGTCGGGAGCTTCTGTCTGCGGCTTCCGCGCGAGTAGGAACCTGTGTCATGGGGGGCCAGGCGCTGTCGTTACTGACGTGTTTTCCACACCAGGATCCTTCCACATACCCTTCTGTGTAAAAACGTGTGCTGCCATATTTGTTTTATTCGAATTTTAGCTACCACGGCTTATATTTACTTGTTGCTAGTGATATTCCGTGCAATATGTGAGATATACCTCTTTTACTGTAGCCTTGGAGTGGTACTATTTAAATTAATACCTAAGCAATGAAAGAAGGGAAACGCCTTTCCAGATAAGCACAGAAAAAAAGAATCGTTTACACATCATTAGCGTATCAGATGGCCAACTTCGATTTAGAACACAAATTCATAAAACACTCCTTGTAGAGTTGCCCAGGTCTGAAATCGTGCTCTTAGTTCTTGAATGACACCAGAATGGTAACTCAACAAATTATAAATCATTACCAAAGAGTTTTCGTGGTATTTTCACTGGATGGAACCGATGGATAATTTTTGGAAGCCCAGGATGATAAATAATTTTGTTGGGCTTGGACAATTAACAGTGATTGAGTTCACAGTAGGAACAGTTGCCTTATCAAGTCACATGAAAGCAAACAGAAAATTTCACTAGGAAAAACAGCTGTTGTAAGCTGAAGGATGAGTTTGGAAGAGCACCTTACCTACACAGCAAGAGAAGAGGGATATTATTTCTTTGGCTCACTGATTATTGTACCTTAATCTTGTGTGGAAGCAAGTGTCAAAATCAACCAAAAAGAAAGTAGCACATCTCCAAGTGGTTTTGAACAGACCAACTTTGTGCAAGAGAGGGTATCAAACTTAAGGTGTGAATGTTTTGTTGCTTCCCTGACTGTCAGAACTGAAAGATGGTTTAATAAATATATCTGCTTCACACTATGCTTCCCTGCCTGCCATGTTAACAGAAATCTGTCAGCAAAAGAAGTGATTAATTCCTTCAGCCACCAGATAGTCAACTGAAAATAATCTGCCAAAACCCAGTTTGCTGGCATTTCTGAAGTTATTGACAAGCAATATAAAACTTGAGTGATAAATAGCATAAGACATTGTGTACCTCATAAAATTACTGTATTAATAGATAATGCATTGATGCAGTATCTTGCCTTCAAAAACAAAAATTCCTCTCAAGGCTAGGTGTGGCCCTGCTGATGTTTGCCCTCATTTGCAAACTACCCTAACTGTCGCTTATCAGTCTCACTTTTCTTGCCTCAGGGAACCAGACATTTATGGGAAAAAAAGAAAAAGAAAAAAAAAAAAAAAAAAGGAGTAGAAACAGCTTCTGAGCAACTGATATAAGTGAATTCCATTATCAGGTTTCTGTACCAAAAGAAGTAAGAGCTTCTGTTGCACAAAGAGTTCCTATTCCAGGCTGTGCATTGCAGATTTAGATATGATGATCGCTGCAGTGTAAACCTGCTGTGATCAGGGTGACAAATGAACACTGGACAAGAACAGCAAATTTGGACATTTGGTGAGGAACTGAATCATCAGCACACAAAGGTTTCCCCTAGTTCTTGGAAAGCCACTGTTCATCCCTCTCACAACAATTGTTATGTGTGTACTAGTAATGACTTGCAAACTTGCACCAAATAGAAACAAAGAACATGCTTATGAATAGGATCTTTCCAGTGAGTAATTGAAAGAATAGTATTTCATGTTCTATTAATTAAAGTATTAATACAAGGCAGTATTCATTTTACTTTAGTATTGAAAAGTTAGTTCTCCAAACAAAATTAGATTAGATAAATTCCTTCCATAAGATCCATAAGATGCTATAAATACCAAAAAAGATATCACGTTTTATTTAAGGAACACTTATGTCACACTTAAAAATGGCAACATTTTCTTAATTTTCTCCTATAAAATAAAGTTCATTTTTTTTTCAACCAGTAAGATGGAAAGATTGTATTATAGATAATGGTGCCAAGATATATTTATAATCAAATATAAGGGCATAATAATTCAGGGCATAATTAACACTCCTAAACTACCATTTACTGGCATCTGCTGTATTTAATTCAAGTTCTCAAATCAGATGTCTTCAAAGAAGCACCTCTCAAATGTATCATCTCCCCCATGACAACTGAAATTTCTTAAAATACAGAAAGCTGCAGCCCAGAGCTGTGGTGCTGAGTAGCTGATGGCTCAGCTTGGATGGCTTCAGGCACCAGCACCACGGGGCTGGAGATGCTGGCAGATAACAGAATGGCAGAAAGAACAAAGTTGGAAGTTACCTCTGGACTTGAGCTAATCCAACCCTGCTGCTCACAGCAGTCAACTGGAACACATTGTTCAGCATGGTGTCCAGCCAAATTTCTAGTGTCTTCAAGGATGAAGACTCCACAGCACCTTTAAATATCATGTTGCAGTGTTTGACAACCTTCACAGAAAAAGAAAAAAAAAGAAAAAAAAAAAAAAAAAAGAAAAAAAAAGTTATTTTCTTAAAAAAATAATTTCCTGTATTTCAGTTTGTGAAATACACATCCTGCTGTCTTTACACAGGATGCCACTGGGAAGTGTCCTGCTCCCTATTCTTTTCCCTTCCATTAGATATTTATACATGTGGATAAGATCTCCAGGAGCCTGCCCTTCTTTAGTCTGAACAGTCACAGCTGTCTCCTCCTCTCCGTGTACATCAGATTCTGCTGTCCCTTAACCATTTTAGCAGCCCTTTGCTGCACTTGCTGCAGTAAGTCCATGTCTCTGCCTCATACTGGGGAGCCCAGGCTTAGACCCAGAAATTCAGATGTCCTTCACCCGTACTGAGTAGCGGGGAAGCATTACCTCCCTCCCCCTGCTGGCTGTTCTCTCCCTAATGCAAGCCATATAATGTTTATGGCAGCCTAAAATGATCCTATTTGCATTAATCGCTGACACTAGAAATAGCAGTGCTGCAAATGCGCAGTGCTCCAGGTAGAAATCTGCTTGGCTGGAATGCTCATTTGTGTTTTCACTTGTGAACTCAATCTGGTCAATCAGAGTCCTCGTGGATTCCCTGGCTCAGTCCACCTGTAATTGGTGGATTATTGAACCCAGGGTTGATGTGGCTGTGCTGTGCATCTTTTTTCAAGGCAAACTTGACAAACTTGATTCTTTGCTTTACTTGGCTTTGTAGCTTTGATTTTTTTCCTTTTTTTCCATCATGCTTCTTGTTTGTAGTTGCAATTTCTACCCCACTGTGTAATGATGCATTTTCAGGATTGCCATGTAATGGCATTTGTTGGAGTCTCCCATGAGAAACACGTTACTTTTCCACTCCTGTGCAGAGGAGGTGCACGCAACACAGAAAGGTGACAGTCACCTAATCCATGGCACCAGTAATCAAATCTGGGTTTACACAACAGGAAATGAGAATTAAACTTGAAGACGGGTGAAAATTTGAAAAATTTTAAAAACTCTGTATCATTCTCTGGGCCATTTTAAGAGTCTCCAAAGATCAATCTAGGTGCCAAAAGTTGTAATACCAGTTGAAGAGTTAATTTAGTCTTGTACTGCATAAAAAAATCTGAACTGAGATTAGTTGTGGGGTTTAGATGCCTCTGTCACCTGGTTAGTATTCTTTTATTCATTCACTTGTTCTTGCTATAGGGAGTTGAAAACACTGAGGAAGACATACTACCACTGATGTGTCTAAAAAGGCATCTTGCCAAATGACATCAAATTCAGGAGAGGTTTCAGTGATTTATCCACATCTAACTCAATATGTCCATTTCTGGACAATGTTAAATCCTCTCAGTTAGAAATCACTCTTACTTAAGGCTCATAAATTCCTTCTTCAGGAACATGTCTCATGCTGTTGATATGTATGAAAACATATCAAAAGAGTACCAATGTTAGATGTTTTACCTTCAGTCTTTTTCACTGAAACACTCCCTTTTGGAATAGTACATGTCATTTTCTCACAGTTATTCAGCCATGATCAGTCAGATCTGAGTATTTATCAGGATTAATGTCTATATTTTCAACAAAGAAAGTTTTGCACAGTTTCAAGTCTGCCTTGAAGAAGGGTTTTTTCAATGAACTAATAAAAGCAAAGATTTCCTCTTCTTTCATGGACTTCATACACCTGCAAGCAAACTGTCCTGGAGCACAAGCTTTCTGAGGATTGAAAGGATTTTTGTTTCTGTTGCAAGTTTTCTTGGTAAACTGCTGTTTCCTGGAGGGCAGATTAGATTTACTATGTGTGCTCTAACAGTATGTCTGTACCTTGTGTACAGAAATACAGTTTTGTGAAGTTCTCACGGTAAATTACCATGGAGAGTCACAGGGATGTTACAGAAGTTGTAACAGCACTGACAGATAAATAGGATTCTTGGTTTTCATCTTCATTGGAAGACAGAGACAGTCAGATTTCCTGTGGAAACATCTTCCAGCTGGATTTGCTTTCTTGCCCAACATTCTTATTTTTAGTTGAAAGATGGGTGCAACGCTTGTTTGTACTGATCAAATCTTAATAGCTCTTTTTAGGCAAGGAAGCAGTGGTATTTGGCCAGATGATAAAATTATTTAATTTGTGAATTCATATTTAGGAAACTATCAACTTTAAATACAAGCTTAAATACAGCTTTAAATACAATTACCGTCTTGGAGAGTTGAAAAATCTTTGCATCCTCCTCTAATTTAAATTGTTATGGCTTCCTTCCTGTCTTGAGTGAGTTGTTATGAAATCTTTGTCCTGTGTTGTACTAAACATTGGCTATGCTTATGATGTATGATCCTGAATAACTTTTCAGTTCCCTGCTGCAGGTGTGTGGCCTGGCAACACCCTGACTTTGTCATGGACAAGCTCTGCAAATGGATTCTTTCCCACTGTGGCTTGATTTCCATTAAAGGAAGCCTAGGCAGGCAGGCAGGCAGGCAGGCAGGCAGGCTGGCAGCAGGAAAGCAGCTGCAGAGTGCTTTGAAAGGGAGCACAGAGCTCAGGGAATTAGGAGTGCAGGGAGCAAACATCATACAGTGCATGTACGCTGCAACATGTTTTAGCATTTTTCACATTTTATAATCACATTTGTGAATTGATTCCTGTAGGCATAAGAATTCAAATCTAGAAAAAGTTTCAGTATTTCTGCATCCGTAAGCTCAGTTTTGGGATATGTTTGATTTATATACTGTCCACTGCTGTGGACTTTCTCTGCTACCCTTTCTTCACAGTCTCTGAATATGAGCTTAATTCAGCTGTTAAAATTATGTGAGAAGAAAAAAGCTGTGCACAAATTGGCAATCACATTTGAGGCATTCAACTATATGCTGTTTTAGCAATATTGAAAATAAGATCAAGTATAATTCTTGTGCATAAAATTAGTTCTCATTCAGTGTTTCAGTCTCTGATGTTCTAAATTAGATAAAGTTTTGTAATTACGAAATTATAAAAATTGCTCATTTGCTTTTTGTTAAGAAGGTTTTGTTTGCATTGTGATAAGTATGATGGATTCCAGCCATTTTTTACTTGTTTGGAGGCTATGAGAGGACAAATACATGCTAGCATCCTAGTTCCTATACCTATACTCTCTCAATTTTCTACAGAAATAATTGCTCATGAAAATATTCTTGAACAAATTCATGAAGCTTCTCTTTTAGATACTGTTATGCAAACATCTGGATCTACCCTTGATTTTGTGGGGAACGATTGTGAGAACTCTTCTGGAAATCCTATTGTGTCCAAAGAAAATGGAGTACAGTACTGAATTGTCATCACTGGAAAAGCAAGAACATAATTTGCAAATAAAATTTGTTTGACCTCTGTTTTTCAAATGTTGGTTGGTATAGACAAATATTTCTCTTTTATTCTAATTACTTACCATGGCAAATACTTACTGACCGTACTGTAGGTATGGGCTTCATCTTTTCAGTTTTTATTCCTGGATCATTTTGGTTTAGAACTTCTTAGCATGGTTTGCACAGGGCTAAAATATAATGGGCTACTTACAGAGTTAAGGTGTTATCACCATCAGAATCTAGCTTTCAGCAGTTGCTACTGAATTCTGGGATTTTTGAATAGGCTCATCATACTGCTAAGAACTGATTGGAGTTTGCTTTCTAATTCATCATAAAAAAACCTGCAACCCCTCCCCCTCACTTCCCTATTAAACTGTGTTGTTTGATATTAGTAAGTGCAAATAAATCCTAAGCTATAGTGACCTCATTAACCTCCAGTTATCTAGTCAGACAGATCATGACTAGATAATGAAAACCTAGCTCAAATTCATAGGGAGAAAAAAAATCAGTCTTTTTCACGTTGGGATTTTATTTTGGTCTTTTATTTTGTTTGGTTAGATTTTTTGTGTTTGTTTGTTTGTTTAGGAAAAAAAAGGAAAAATACCAAAGGAGGAACCTCTTTCTTACAGGACTTCCAGGACTACACACATGCAGGCAGTTCTATTTTCTTCTCTGGAAGCACTCAAACAATTGGAAACTGCACTGCCAAGGAGCTTCCTATATTATTTTTATTCCTCCTGCCTGTCAGATTTTTCTTTTTTTCCTTTCTACTTTTCTGCTCCTCACCCCCCATTCTTTTTTCAAAATTTTTTTTTAAATTTTGCTTGTACTTCTTCAGCAATAGTGAAGGCTACTGTCAGGGAGCTTTCCTCTTCTTTTATTGCTTCTTAATTTCCTTCTGCCTTCCATGGGAAGGAATAGAACATTTATTGTGGGGAGATAGAAATGGACTGGCTTACGGAGAACTGACAAAGGAAGTGCCCCTCCTGCCTCTCTCCACAGCAGAAGTAGAGCACTTCTTATGAAATAACACTAGGAAAGAGGTGTTCCAATAATCTTTGTGAAGCCCAGTGCACTGTGTCAGCTGAGCACGGATGATGTAAGAACCACCACATATTAACTAGCTCAAGACTGACTATAGACGAAAGGGTATTATCACATGAATTTGACATATTAAGCATGTTTAGCATTGATTTCCTATGAAATAAAGTGCTGATTTCTCACGGCATCCCCCCAGATATATGGGTCCTCATTTTTCCTCATTTTCCTCATTCTAAAACTTCCTAATTTTTTTCCACATCTTGGCAGAAACCTTCTATTTTATGTTAAATGTGAGGATTTGTCATTATGCCTTCACCTCTCTCTTGTATTCATAACAGAGAATTAGTTCCTTGCAGAGCATATTGTCCTATAATGAGCCTGACACTCCTTTTGTTCTGTAGACCTTTCCATGGAATAAGTCTATGAGTAGATTCTTTGTATTAAATCAGTACAAAGCAATATGCTCTCAGTTTTGAATAACTAAATATGATAATAAGACAACAAAAGAATGAAATCTGAAATTGACTTAATACAATGACTAGAAACAGAATAAGAAAAAGAGAAAAAAAACCAAGTTCTGAAAAGCCAGCAAAAAAAAATCCATCTGGCAATAGATAAAAATGTATGTAAGAATAAAAATTAAAAATTGTGAATTTAATAAAAGAGCAGCACCACTGAGTGATTTTATTCTTTTACCCCCAAATTTCCAAGTCCATACATACTAGCTGTTTTATGAAAATTTTCACTGCTAGATTACACCAAGTGCTACTGCTCTTGCTGCAAGATAAGCATTAGCAAATATGTGCCTGTGCTGCCTATCCTTGTTCTGTCCAAACTAATACTCATAAAGTTGATGGGGAGAAATTAAAAAGCTACAGCAGTTTTTGATTTTGTTATTCTTATAATAACTAGTTTATGAAAAAAGTCTTGAAAGTTAGAGCACCGTGATAGAGGTGTTTTGTACAGCTGGATCACGCATCCTTAAAATGGAAGTAAAAATATCCTTCAGCCAGCAGAGTAAAAGGCATTCTTCCTCAAACAGTAAAGATCATATGCACCTGTTAGCCTCATCACTTTCCCAAGGACTTATTCAGTATCCCTGGTTTAACATGATTTTCTTGAGGTAGCTCCTTAGGTGGAAAGATATTAAGAAAGCAGTCTAAAATATATTTTAATATGTTTGTAATATTTTCAAAATACTGCTTTACACTAGCACCCAAAAACCCACTAAGCACATACATGGTTTTGCAGACGCACCGATGTTCACTGTCCTCCTACAAACGCACATGCTGCCATCAGCATCACCATGACATCAGCATCACCATGACATTTCCTGTAACAGAACCACAGTTCCTTTGCCACGAGTCTGAATTAAAAATAAACAAAAAAAATTATTTACTTTAGAACCTGTTTTAAAAGTGAAAATGTGGATGATGGAAAACTCTCTTGGGTATTCATGAAGGGTTGGTTCTGTTTCCAGTTGGTTTCAGGGTCTGGGTACATAAATAAGGCTGGGAAGCTGGTTAATATTCAGTCTAAGGAAATGAGCATGCCTCATAGCTATCATGGGCAGCATCACTGTGGACTAAGTTGTTTACAAAGTTATGGATTTTTCAGTTAGAAAGGAACTATACAAATATCACTGTAGCTTAACTAGTATAATTTGTAGGTGGTATGTTAAAGATTGCCTCTTTATAAAAGCTTTTCTAACCTCAGAAGTGTATTTCATTATTTTTCCTGATTAAGAAAGGCACAAATACACCCCACAAAACAAACTACCAAAAGCCAAGGGAAAAACAAACAAATGAAAAAAAAGATTAGGATCGTTTTATAGTCCTGGTCTGTCTGTCCTGGTCTCCTTCAGTTTCATTCAAAAGACTAAAATAGGCCTTGTTAATAAGACTTTCCAACATGTATCCAAATAAGGAAGAATTTTCAGGACCAGGGAGAAAAGATTCAAAAGACTGCTTACCTGCCATTCTTTTTAAAAAAATTGCTTAATTAGAAAGCTTTAGAACGAAACATAACTTTGCAGGTTCTGGAGGTGATGGTACATCTGTTTGAATAGCTGCAGCAACATGACCTTGTCAGTGATTTAATTTTAATTTTTCTGGTTTTATATGTAATTGAATTGCAAATTGAATTAAGGCATAAATGTTTCATTATATTGAAATCTAAAAAGGCGTATGTCTTTAATGCTATTAGTCGAAATAATTTTTAAAAAATCTGGATTTGCTAAAAGGGATGGTTCTGACAAAAAAATATTTGCTTGTTTCCATACACAGAATGGCCACACCTTATGCTCAGGTCTGCTTTGCAGACATGTTTGGACCTGATTCTGTTGTAAAAGAGATTTTTGTGTTGATGGGTTTAGACTGTATACTGAAACAGCTGAAATCAAAGATGTTCTAAAGTAGTTTGAGAATTTTTATCCACTTTTTTTTTTTTTACCCAGGTATTCTACGCTTTATTTATACTCTTTGGTTGCATTTTTAAGTTCTTTGTAACAACTCTGTGAATTTTCCTAATTAACATCTGATTGAACTAGGCAACGTTATAAGCCAGCCTACTTGTGTGTGATGGAAACCTGTCTACAGTCACATTATCATTTGAATAGTATATTCCCAATACTTACCTACACTCAGGAAAAAGCCTGACAAAGTCTGCTCTTCCTGTTTGTATAGCATACACTTAGCCAAGCTCTTGTTCCTTTACTCACGTGTACAGATAGACAATCCAGTTTCTTGACAAGTCCATAATGGGTGGATTATTTATAACAGCTCTAAATGTTCATGGGTAAAAAAAATTATCTACTTGCTGCATTCATGAATGAGCTGAAAATCTGAACATTTACCAAAATCATCTTTTTTGCTATCAGCCACAGCTTTAGAATTGCCAAAAGTGAGATGTTGTTGCATTTCTTTCTTTTAATCCTAATGTTGTCAGAGAGCTGACAATAACAAAAAGATCTCAAGGTCAAACAACTCATATGCATAGGAATTCTAAGCAGGGGTCAACTTCCCTCCATCTGCTTTAATTCAATTTCAGTTTTATGAATCACCTCCATGCATAACCTGCTGCTGTCCCACAGGTGGTTTTGTCATTTGTGATGCAAAAGAGCCTCTTAAAATCAGAAGAACAGGTGTTGGTGTCCTGTTGTAGAAATAATGGGAGAATTCTGAAATAGGTTCCTAGAGTAAGCTATGGTGTGCACTTGAGAGCCTGTAAAGCAGCAGCCGAAATGACTCATTGGCTTCAGGAAGAATCTCAAAGCATCCAAATGGATCTTCCCTCCCTGAGTCCAGGCATGGCACTGACATATTCATTCTCAGTAATACCAAGGATTCCTCCCAGGTCTATTCACAAACACAGAGTTTAATGTAGCATTTCAAGAGTTTGTTAGTGAAAGAGGTCAATACAAGTTTCTTTCACCACTGCAAAGTTTTTCATTGAAGCTTCTGCAGGATTAGAAGAGTTAAGTGTTGTGGCCACCAAATGTATTATCTTGTAGTAGGCCATGCATTAATAGAATAACTTTGAATTTCAGCAAGGAGTTTATTTTAAAGAGCATGATAAATTTTCTGAAATTATTCATATTGCCTTTTTGCAGGCAATTCACATTGCCCATATTGCAGGCTGAAAGAAAAACAGCCAAATCACAAACCACTGAAAGTTTAGCAATAAGTATTGTTTATAGGGCATGTGCCTGCTGATCTCTGAAATGTTAAAACTTTGTGTCTTACCTATAGAGAATACTAGGTTTTATGGAAAATACTGATTACCTAATGTGTGAGTCATAGCTTTGGTTTCTGTTAGGTAATGGAAATTTTTATCCAGTAGAATCTTTATTGTCACGGGTACACCAGAACAAAAAAAGTATAATTGTCAGAGTTTTGGCTGAATTTAAAAGGACACAGATTTACTAGAAGCAGAAAAAGTAGAAATTAAACAGAACTGACAGAAAATGGGAAGTGTGAAAAGGAGGGAAGATAAGAAATAATTCTGATTATTTTTAGTTCTAGTCTTTGATCTCCTCTATTGACTATGTCAAATATCACCAGCAGAAAAATTATGTATAAAACTTCACGGAAAGAAGAAAGAAAACATAGGTTAAATATAGATACAATGTATAAAGGGGATTTATGGTAATTTTTGCTTCCTGCTGTAGTTTAACACATAGATAGACATATTTTGAAATGTTTTTGAGAAATGGCTGCTTTATACTGTTTTATGGTCACTGAACTTCTTACATATTAGAAAAGCTCCATCTCTAACCTCCTGAGGGAATGGCACATAGGCTTTTTAGGCATGATTAGGGAAATACACTCAATTGTGTCAAGAAAGTTTAGGGTTAAGGTTGTGTATTTGGGACAAATCCTGGGTTTTTTACAATTCAGCAGATTGATCATCTGATTGTGACTGCCTTATCCTTGGCTGCTCTATTTCCCTCCTGCCCTTCCTTGCCTTGGACCTCTCAAGGCTTCTACCCACCAGAGGAACATTCTCCTCCTCCAATCCACATCTTCACGGACATCTCTCTTCTCATCTTATCTGTCTTCTCCCTTCTTTCCTCTAAAGAAGTAGGATACAACATGACAACATGTATCATGTATTGCAATATCATGCAGCACATTGTGTCTCAGGTTCCAAGTAAAACAATTTTTCCATATGAATTCTGTTTTCCAAAAGGTGATTCACTGTGTCTTATTCTCATATGCACAGACTTGGAGCGATGTTTACATTTCTTTTATGCATGAGAATAAATATGCACATTGTAAAGTGCTTTTTTTCTATGCAAAGGAATATTTTACAGGATTGAATGTAGCTTATTTTATGCAATGGGCTGACAGGTATTGTCTAAAGAAATTTAACTTTCCTGTCTCTAGATGATATCAGAACAATTAATTTATTTGTTACTTCAAAGAAAATATTTTTACTTCTGCAGGCCCTAATGTAGATAAACATTTGTGTTTATCATATGAATTGGAGTTACTTGAAATATATTTGAAGTAATGTGCTGATACTGCTCAGTATTTTGTTAAATGAATTTGTGTACACGAGGTGTTTAAATATTCCTGATGTGATGTGTAGGAGTGGGTATTGAAAGCTATAGCACAGGATGAGCCACAACTAGATCACAACTAAATGCTCACCTTGGCTGTTGTTTCATTTCTGCAGCTTTAGGTCCTGAATTAGAAACTCTGCATCCATTCTTCTGGCCTCAGCTCAAGTAATGACACCACATACTGAAGGTAATAAAGACTGACCATTCATTTGTGTTGATCTCTCTCAGGCAACTGTTCTGGGCATTGCAGGCACATGAAATGCAGTGTACATATCATATCACTTGTTACTTCCAGCTGGTTTTTTAGGGATAAAAAGAGATTTCTGGTACATGAAAAAGGCTGCTGCTCATGGACTAAGCTCATGTTAGTAGCCTAGCTTCATACTCAGCTACCATATCCAAAAGCAAGAAGTGTAGAAAGCTGAAGTGCAAAACTCTCTTCACACCACTGACATGCTGGCTTCAAGGGCAGTCATGACACACACAGATAAGCAGATGTAAGGCAACATGTAAATTCAGTATCTACTCTCACTGTTTGATTTCTACTGGATGCCATTCTTCATTTCCTTCAGTAGTGCTACTCCTGGAATAGGTGGATGGTACACAAGAAAGATTGTCTCAGATAATAAACATGTATTTATTCAATAGCTCTTTTTTGGCTTTTTACCTTAAATATTAACCAAAAAATGTTTACAAATGATTGAGAAAGTAGCTTTGTTACAAAGAAAAATTGAAAATTAATTGTTTTGACTATTTGATATATTCTCTGTAGGCAAACTTGTGAAAACAAATTTGTGCCATCCAAATTTCTTTTTTTTTTAATTTACTGATTTAATGTTATGTTAGTTAACATGCATTTTTATGCCTATAAAAATGTTGATGAGCATAGAAAGAAATATTAGTCTCCAATTTCCACAAATTTTATTAGGAGTTGAAGTTAAGGATTTCTGAGATTAATCCTTTCTCCTTCAAGTAGTCTTATCTCTTATTCCCTATCTCAATGCTGGAACTCTTAAAATCCCCTTTTCTTGCTGTCCATATGTCCACAAATATGACCTGACATTGAAGGAGTATCCCCATCATGTTGCCTGATTCAAAGCTCTAGAGCTTCATATAAAGACCTTTCCATATAAACATCTTTCCATGTAAACAAAGATTAAGTACAATGTCAAGCCTTGTATTGAAAAATAAATAAATAAATAAATAAATACAAAAAAACCCTCAAAAAACACCGAAAAAAAAAAAAAAAACCAAAAAAAAATCACCACCTTGACTTCTTGACCTGTTTAGTAACAGGACAGGACCTCCTGCTTGCACCAGGTGTTAATGCAGCTCTATCAGGCACTCCATGACCATGACACTGCTGGCTTCAGTTCTGTACAAAGCTGCAGTCAGCTGGAGCTTCTTCATTTGCCATGCTTGAACAGGTTCAAGGTTGTAACTCCTGCCCTGCTGAAACAGATGTCAGTGAGACCAGGATCAGACCTCTGTATTAGTATAGACTTGGACAACATAGGTGAAAGATGGGGAAAAAGAAAACAAGAAACATATTTTCCCTTTTTTGAATAGCTCAGTAAAATCTGATTATTTTAATCATTATTTAGCATAATTTCCCCAATTTTGAGCTGTTTGGGCATTTGTACAGGTGCCACATGTGTTTCCAAGACCTATCAATTTTAATTGCCCTTGCATAGGGGATCTGACATAAACTGTTTCCAGCTTCAAATCAGGCTTTACAGCTGGGACGTACACTCCAAATTTCTATCCCTTCTGGGGCGTAAGGGGAGCTATAAGCCCCTTAATCAGTGATCTGAGAGATATCCCTGCCCTGCCAACAGGGAAAGCCAAAAACTTCCCTCGGCCAAAATGTCATCATTGTCAGCTGGCTGTCTCTGTATCTTCCTATATTGCTGTGCTTGCTAAAATAAATAACAGTAAGTTGTGTAAGCTTCCACTTTGCTAAAACTATGAAACTTGAAGAAAAAGGATTTGCGCATAAGTTTTGAAGAAAATCCCTGTCCAGAAGGCAATAAACTTCCTTTTTCTTCCAAGAAGGTTGTTTTGGCTGCCCCAAAATGGCAGATGAACCAAGTGTGCAGCAAACAGAAGGAGACTGTCAGTCTGAATCGTTAGGTCCTAAGAATTATGCCAGCTTGACAGTCTGTATTATCCTCTGCTTCCTCATTACACTTGTGTTTCTCTCCCTTTCCCAGGTAGAGGAAATGAATTAGGAGGAGGAGTGAATTTTTTATGTGGGAACAAAGTGAAAAATAAGAACCGAGTATCATATAAAAATTCAAAATAGTAAGTTGCCACCAGTGTTATACTGTCCTCCTCTTTTGAGCACTGCAAAGTATTAACTAGAGAGTATTTATAAAAGGTATTTATTTCTAAGGAAGAAAGAAAAGGACAAAGGATAGGAAATACTGTGTTAGTGTCTGTGTCTGTTAGGCATTCTGTAAGGCTTCAAGGAGGTTGAGTTAAAAATGGAGGCTTTTATTTCCTTCCCTCAGAACAATGGAAAAATCTTTTGCCATTCTGGTAAACTTATATGAGAAAAAAGCAAAAAAGAAGTAAAAGAATTTCACTTCCTTGACTACTTGGGTCCATCTGGCAACTCTATTTTTTATTATATAATAGGGGGGGGACATATATATATATAGAGAGAGAGTAATATAAATATTTTAGTTCACACTGTTCTTTTTTTCTTTTTCTTTTTTTTTCCCTATGTATAAACTTCATGCTACAAGGTAAAGTAAAAAGTGGAAGGCAATAGGTCAGATTTCCTTCTATAGTCCAGTGACATACTGAAATAAGCCTTAATGTTTATCCTTCTTACATCCTCCTGAAACAAATCTTTATTAATTTTCTGTTTGAAATAGAACACAATGTGTGTCCTCATAATGGGCCATATCCTGCTATCAATATTTTAGCAGATCCCCCACGGACTGTAATGTGGAGTCCGCTAAAAAATTGATGGCACCATTATGCTCAACTGCAAGTATATTTATAATTAAATTATTTTTCTTTGTATTCATTCAAATTTCTGTCTGTGAGAAATTAAAGTGCCCTGGTTAAACTAATTAATTGTGAGCACATTGTATTGTGTTTATTTTTGGTAATGTTTGCTTCAGTCTGAAAACCTGTCAGAAATGTTCATGCTTTTCTTCTATGGATTAACACACAAAAGTTCAGCAGCTTAGTGCAGATTCAAAAGACAAATTACAGCAGAAGTAATTTGCTCTGATTATAGGAAGCAATTGTTATAACTAAGTATAATATATGTACAAGTCAAGCCTTGTTGAATAAAGCTGCATAAAAGAGAGGAAGGAAGGCTAGAAATTGCAGAACAGTAAACTCACAATAAAAACTGAAGTAGAAGAATTTATGAAAAAATCCTATTTTTGGACTTCTGACTTCCATCAAGGTTCAGAGAACTTTTTTTTCAGGGAAATAAAGTATGTGAAGTTTCAGCAAATACCACAGAATCTCTACTCAAGAAGTATGTGCTTTAGAAAATAATTCTCCATACCATTTAAAAACAAATTTATTGCAAAATATATAATGCAAGTTATTTAAGGGGGAAGACTTTCCAAAATAAGAGAGAGATTAGGGTAAATTTCTGGGTTGTATTACATTGGACTAAGCCTTTTAGCTGCTGTTTTCCTTTATTAAACTGAATTTCATATTTCTGAGTATTTCCCACCACTGAGAACTGCTAGCTGAATTTGAGCCCATTCTATCTTTCTTGATGTTCCCTTTGTTTCTCTTGGTAGCTTTTCAAGGTTTTCTTTCCTTCCCTTCCTTTAGAGCTTTGCAGCTCTTGGAAATCTTTTAATTTACTCGTTTCAGAAACCACCTGGAAGATGTGTCTTGGTAACTATCAATGCACAAGATGATCAAAAGCTTTGAGAATATACTTTTAATCTTCTTTCATTATGTGTCTTAGATAAAATTTAGATTTTTAGACTTTCCCACTCCATAAATACATATATAAGTCTGTTTCCATTTTTTTCAAATATTCAGAAACAGTATATCATTAAAGTAGATGCATATATCTACAAATAGGGTTTATACATACATTTTTAAGGACCTAACTTTGAATGGCTAGATTTTTATATGTCTGTCTGAAAGTTTTTTCAGCCCATAACAAAAAGCAGGATAAGCCAATTGAGCAAAATAGAAGAATAGAAAGAACATCACCCTTGTGCAATCCTCTACAGAATATGGGAAGCTTTGGGCTCTCTGAAATACTGAGTATCTATCACACAAACAATACAGTGGAGCATTCTAGACATCTTGATTTTAAGTAGAAAATCTCTTCTTTCCACAAAGTTTCTGAATGGAAAATGGCAGGTTATGAATGATGATTATTATAATCAGAATGGAAAACTGCTCCATCACAGCCTTCTGTCTTTACCCTATTAAAGATGGCTCTTGATATCCCTTCTTGGGAGCAGCAGGAGAACACATACAGCATTCCTTTTTATGCTGCAGTGCATTCAAATCATTATTCAGTAAATTTTGCTGGAAGGATCAGTTGCAGTGACAACTTTCAGTTTTCCTATTGTTCATCCATAGTGTGACAATCTATGTATACAAATCCATTGGGCATGTGTTTTGCCAAGGTACTTACTCCCAAAATCAGATTTAACTTTTTTTATGGAAAATAGCCTAGTAATTTATGAGAGAACAGGGGGCCAGCAAAATTCTTCTCATCTGTATTTCTCAGCAGTAAATCGAAATAAACATACAGATTTAGGAACTGTTTCTCTTGCTTTTTGCAGTGCTGCAGGACCAATGTTGTCTTAGTTGCCTCATGAATTCTTTGGTCTTGCAAACCAGGGAAGACACACAGAAGCTTAAAATATTTTCATATTTATGTATAGAGTTTATAAACACGTGTATATGTGTTTATTTATAGAACATTATCTAACCCATTTAAGACAGGTTATAAATGAACTCTGTTTTCAACAAATTAGAGGATCCAATATCCCATAGTAGAGGAAAGCTTTTTCTTTTTACAACTGCACAAATGTCAGTTGCTCAAAATGGGCAGAATGACTAAAGGATAATTCTCTGTTCCCCACCCTGGTGCATGAGAAGTGCTGCAGTGTGGGTGGTGTACTCTTGACATGTATTTTTGGGCCACCAGTATGAGGCATACCACTCAGAAGATTATAAAAATATTTGCATCGATGTCTTTTTTTGGATTTCTTATCTTTATATAGCTCTTTTCAGTCTGCTGCTTGGTGTAAACCTGCAATATGAGAAAATATCTTTAAAAAGCAAAAAAAAAGAGAAAAAAACACTACCAAAATTAAATTTACACAACACAGTGAGGGTGAACATGCCCAGTCTGGTTTGTGTACAGTTACTTTCAGCAGATCTGCTTACAAGTGCTGTATGCTGATATGTCTCATTGATAAGAGACAGCACAGTAAGAAACAGAACATGCAGGATTTTTCTTAAGAGGCTTGAACTTAGCATTGTCCCATTTGCTCTTACAGCTTAAATATGAACTTGATTTTTATGCTGTGACACAATACTAAGTCAAGAGATAAAAGAAAAAATTAATTGTAGTTTCAAGCCCGGTGCACCAGTGTTTGTTATTGTTGAGATGCAGATTTTTTTACATGTGTAAATTTTGCACTAATAGCATAAGATTGATTGAGGATGATCTTTAATACTATTTAGTAACATTTAGGAATATACATTTCACATAAACTATTAGACTTTCTATCTTTAGTAAAGGCACTAAGTTTCTGGAATAAAGCTGATCCTACTAGATGCATGATGCTAAACCACGCTTCAATATAATTTAAATGAACCATAATTATAGTTACAGTTGAATCCCAACACCTGTCTTAGCTGATTACAGTAAAAAAAATCAACAAATAAGCATAGCTTCAAAGGAATAAAAAATAAACCTACCAAATCCCTATGACTACTCCAGCAAAGCTGTGGGAAATGGATTACAAAATAGCTTAGTGAGATATGTTGTGAGGCAGACGATATAATATTCCTTTTGTATTACATGGTAGAGCAGACAAGCTTCAAAGCACGAGCTTTAAACTGGCAATTCAGCTGGTGTTGAATTGTCCTTGGCTGGCGTACCAGCAAGAAAACGGGCTTTGCATCTCTCCTGGTCATCTATCCCAAATAAGTACAGGCAGACATATCCTACAACCTTCTGATGCCATCATGTAGACACCATGCAGAGTTAGAAGAGGGCACAAAGAAAGCTTCCAAGTTTCCTGTGTTTACCACCTCCTGAGATTGATTTTTGTCTGTTTGAAGCAAAATGACATGCTTCAGATGTGGATGATGTAGAAATAATCCTAATAACCATTCTTGTAAATGTTATAAGAGAGTTAACACTAGTGTTATCTAGCATGCAATCTTCATTTATTGATATCTTTTAATGCACCAGTCTAGGAAACACTGTGGATTTGAACAGGACAGAACTTTTTTTCTTTCAAATAATCTGATGCAGATTCTGTATATCAATCATGTCTTCAATTGTCAGCTCTTATTCTAAACTTAACATTCAAGCAACACAGCAAAACCACCTTTGTTCTGAACCCAGTGGGATGTGAAATGCCAGCATAGCAGAAAAATACCATTTCTTCATGTAGAAACAGACCATCAGACCATCAAAGATGTCAGGATTAATATGAAGTGGGCTGTCAAAAGTACTATCTGCACTGAAAAAGCAGATAAACAGACTTCAAAATGGGAGTTAAATGCTTCTTCGTTTAAAATATTAAAGACCAGCTATAAGTTCATTTCTGTGTCAGAAGTAAAAACTATGCCATCTGGTATGACAAGGAAGATTTTCAGGCTCTAGTCACAGTGAATGCAGTTGGCTCTGCTGAAGACTCTACACTGCACATTGCAGTACAATGTAGAATTACCAGAGTTATGTATAAGAGGACGCTGAATACTGGGAGGAATAAAGCCACAGTAGTTAAGATTTCTGGTTGGATTAATACATACTGCTTTTCATCATAGGGTTTGTGCATTAAAATTCCAATTGGATTATCTTCAATGGAAATGTTGCTATAGTGTTTCTAGTTTCCAGTCTAGTACCAGCATGACTCTGTGCTGGGATATCCTGAACATGATTTCATAGGCAAAATTAATACAGACCATGATCTTGAGTATATGCTACTGCAGTTACGTTAGAGCCAATTTTACGTCATCTGAAGAAGTCTGTTGCTTTTCACAAACCCAGACTGAGGATGTTGCAGAGGAACTGCCCAGGCACCATCTCATGGGAGCTATTAGCCTTTCTGCTCACAAGAAAAAAAAAAAAAAAAAGACGTGAAAAGCACACTTTTGTGCTTCCACAGGTATTGAAAAACTGGAGTGTAAAGCCACCAGAACATTGGCAGGCTGGAGCACATAGGGTGAAAAGCTGATACACCTAAGTTTGTTCAGTCTGGAGAAGAGGAGGCGCATGAGGGTCTCACTGATGTCTTTATTATATCATAAAAGTCTGTACAGGAGATGGAGCCAAAATCTTCACAGTGCAGACTGCAAAAAGCGTCAGGATAACAGACACCGATGTCATCAAGGTCATCAAACACAGGATAGTCAAAGGAAAAAACTCTTCACAGTGAGTGTGGTCAAACACTGCAGGAGGTGGTCTAGAGATGCAGCAGGGTATCCATCTTTGGAGATACTGAAAACTCCAGGGAGAGGGGACTTTGGAAATGATCTAACTGAAATTAGCCCCACCATGAGCAAGAGTCAGGACCAGGTAACCACCACGAGCCCATTTACAGTGAAATTATTCTGTGTGTCTGTGATTTTTAATGGATATGGAATTTTACCTGACCTTGAGACATACATGCTCATATCCCTGCATCTAAACTCTTTTACCCTCAGAAAGTGATCATAGGCACACTAAACACTGAGACAGTTCCTGGCTCATGCTGTCAACTGAACCATTTGGGAAAAGGGTGGCTGGAGCAGGTCCAAAGTACAGCAGAGATGTTAGTAACATTTAAAATTATGAAAGTTGATCAGCCTTTGGTCAACCCTGTGGTCTGATTTCCCCCCTTAGCTAAGACCTTGTGCATAATCATGCTAATGAGAGTAAATAATATAGTTTAAAACCAGATGTGATCATCTAGGTGAGTTCATCCCATCTCCATGTTTTAGATGTAAACCATTTGGACAGTTGCTATAGTGTCTCAATTCTATTAAAGGACTTTGTCCTATCGGAATGTAAAGATGAATTAGTAAAGTTCCCCATAAGCACCACAAGTAGCTGAAAATGGCTATGTATGTCATGAATATTTAGAATTCTTATCCTAAAAAAACTCCCATGTTTTAATACTAATATGTGGTTTTTTGGTTTTTCTAAGATGACTTGATTTGAAAAAATACTGTCTAAACAGAAAATGTGGCAATTCATTTCTTTTGTAATACAAAGTATTTATCCACAAACTGGTTTGAAAGCCTTTTCTTTTTTTTAAGTTGTCAGAGAGCCAAATTCTGCTTTCTGAGTGAAGCATGTGGCTACACAGGAGTCAGCATACATGAAGTCATTGAAAGTTTATAAATTTATAATGTTGCAATTTGGTTGAAACTTTTTAGCATTTCTGCCTAGAATTTTTCAACAAATTAAATAATCTCAATGTAAAGCTTTATTCTAACTGCTTTTTGATGCATTTTGTATCAGCAGCTGATTGGTACTCAGCATGTAACAGTAACGAGTGGCTGACTTTGCAGTATGATCAGCAACCATTGTTTTTTGAGATAAAAGACCCCTTGGGCTCAGCCTTGCAAAGTGTGCGGTATTCTGGCTTCAGTTCTGCCAACTTGGTCAACATATACATGATATTAAACATCTGAGTCAGCTCACAAAAATAATGAGGTTGCACTTTCATTCAAAGATATACACACACAAAAACGTCTCCGATGATGCCCATATCATCCCGCAGGACTGGCTTTCTACCTTATGTGTTTATGCATGAGCATCAACCTGTCAGCTGCTCTACCAAACCGCAGTTTTTTACTCCTAGCAGAATGGCTGACAGCAGCTTGGGAAATATGAGTTATGATACGTGTCAAGAATTTGTGTCACTGTTTGCTAAGAAAATGGAAGAGGTCATACCCACAGTTGATATTGATGTGCAAGCATAATTGATTGTCTGTATTGCAGATTCATACAGCACTGATCAAGTCAGAGGGTGTTTCCTGCAGGTTAACAGCTAGCTGATAGTCCAAGGCCATTTACAGTTATAGGGAGAAAGATTAAGTTTAATAGTGTTGCAGCTACAGTGCTAGAAATACCTGCTACCCAGAGCAATGCCTGAAAACAGAAATTTTTTGTGTGGTTGAATGCTCTCTCACAGACAAAGAGTGAAGACTGATGTTCAGTGAAGATGCAGTCAAATCCTTCTTTCCTGAAATATATATACAAGCCATGATTTTGGTGCTTGTACAGAGCTGCAATTTGTTTTCCTCAGTTTTGTCTTTTGTTTAGGAGATGCATGACTTTGCATCAGACCAAAACAGACTACTTGGGCTAAAGTAACATAATGTGCTGTCATACTACTTGCTGCTCTTATTGCAAGTTTTAAAAGTGAACCACATCATTACTTTTCATCAGTTTATATTACATACCAACCCCAACTTCACATACAATGACATTGAAAGAACGATGCAAAGCTTGTTCTTTTGTCAGGTGTTTCCAACTGGCAGTGGGGTTTAGAATATTTTACTGGTGTTTTTGAAATAGCTTATGTGAGTTGCTGCAGTGCAGGGTGCCTTTCTGTCCTATCCTGCAAGGGCTGGCTGGATGTCCTAGCATAAGGGTGAGGGTTGCTGTGCACACTCCTCCTTTAGCACTTTGGCCAAGGCATGCTTCCTGGGGTGCATTATAAATGTGCTTTCAAATTTGAAGAGCATGGTGATGAATTAGGATATACACTACAGAAGAGGGTGCTGACTCTAATTCAGCAAGTCACAGACCCTTGCTGCTGACTCCACCATCCATTAAGAAAATGCTTGATCTCTCTCTCTCTCATCTGACATTTCAGAGTACACTGTGGGAAAGAGAAGTTCTAATTGAAATTCAAGCCAAGTAAAACAGAAGAGAAAAATGTTTTCTGTGAACTGAAAAACTGGGTTAGAAGCTTGTGTAGATGGAAGGGGCTCCAAAGGGTCAAATTTTTGAAATCCTTCATACAGTTTGACAAATACTGAAAATAATAGACTTAAAACTTCCTTTTTTTTTTTCAACTTTTGCGTTCTGCTACAGCTTAGGATAATTACCACTGTTTAAAATAAATAACTTGTCCATAATATGATTAAAAAGGAAATAAAACAAAATCCCAACAACCCACCTTAAGTGACTTGATTAAGAAAACAGTATACTTACTTATTTCAATGCAATATTCATAAATTTTTTTAACATTTTAACATCACCAAGTACATTTCTGTGCCTATCTATATAAAAAACTAATAAAATAATAGCTAAATAGCTATATATTAATATATATTAGCTAATAAATATAATAAATATTTAGCTATAATAGCTGTATAATATGCATTACATGTAACTGCTGAGTCTGTAGTGGATACTGATAACAGAATCTGATAACAATTATAGAGTATCACCCAATTAGCTGGAATACACACACTGAGTTGTCTGAGAGAAGTTACATAATAAATCTGTAGAAAATTTCAAGGCAATTGCTAAAAATCTGCAAGGGAAGCACTATAGCACATTTGTGGCAATGAGACATATTGAATTATGTACATTCTGAATATTTTTTCTTGTGATTCGTAGCTTTTATTTACATTGAATAATTGTACAGCAGGCCTCAAAGATAGCAAAATGAAAATAAAAATATTGGCAGGTCTGCTGGTAATATTGCTAATGGATGACATGCACAAGCATTAAGAAATAGGACTTCTATAATTATTTTAATTTGCTTATATACTAAATTTAAAACAAGAAAATATGGCTGGGCAAGGAATTCTGAATATGCTAGAGTTCATTTAGGGCGGCAAGTTCAAAGGCAGTTCTTGGATCTTATTCTTAATTTGCCAAGAAGTGTTGGA
Organism: Brachypodius melanocephalos; assembly: GCA_013398615.1. Taxonomy (NCBI): domain Eukaryota; kingdom Metazoa; phylum Chordata; class Aves; order Passeriformes; family Pycnonotidae; genus Brachypodius; species Brachypodius melanocephalos. The sequence continues at coordinate 20,713,562 of VZSR01003049.1, forward strand.
CCAAATGATTCTTGAGGTATTTTCCGACCTGGTATTCTGTTTCTATCATATGATTTTCTATCTGTATATGGCTTATGTCAGAATACCCCTGGCCTAGAAATGAATTGATCTTTGTTTACACTGACTGACCTGAAGATCTTCCTCAAATCCATATTCAAAGATCATTAGTACAAGAACTCCTCCACAGTGCCCCTGGGAATCAGGTGAACAACCATTTACCTGGTATCTGGTAAACAAAAGTCCTATTTGTCAAATTTTTAGAACTTATGTGTTAGAGTTTACTGGAGTGCAGGATGATTTTAAGTGTTAACATAACAGTTCAATCTTGCAGTACTTCTCTTCCCTGCCCCTTCTCAAAGCTGTTTTAAGTGGACACAACTCAGAAATGGAAAGGAGTCACCCTCAGACCAATCACAGAAAAAGTCTTACTATGGGATTTTAAGCATATCACAAAGAGGATGAGAAGACTGGAGCACATCTCTTAGGAGGAAAAGATGAGGGAGCTGGGCCTGTTCAGCCTTGAGAAGAGATGACTGAGGAAGAGGGGATCTTATCAAGCCATACAAATACTTTAAGGGCAGCTGTTCAAATATTGGAGCCAGACTCTTCCCAGGAGTGCCCAGTGACAGGATAAGGGATGATGAGCACAAACTGAAACACAGGAAGTTCCACCTGAAAATGAGGAAAAATTCTTTCCTTTTAGGATCACAGCACTGGAATAGGCTGCCCAGAGAGGCTGTGGACTCTTTCCATGGAGATACTCAAATACCATTTGGATGCAGTCTTGTACAACCTGGTGAACCCTGCTTTAGCAGGATGGTTGGACTAGATGATCTGCAGAGATCCTTCCCAACCTCACCCATTTTGTGATTCACTGAGAAGGGACAAATCTAGAATAAAGTACTTGTATGAGGGAAAAATACAAGAAAACCTTTGTCTAAGCAAAGAAAAATTTATGTTCACAGAAATTTCCATTCAGTCAGGTACACAAACAATGCAACTTAAAATAGTTTAAAATAGTATTAACCAGTTAAAAATAATACTTCTTAATGAAACCCAGAGAACACAGCATTGAAACTGTGCTCAGGAAGACTACTTTTTCTGTGGTTTTTTTCATTTTTCATCAGGAATATCAAAACACTACATTTCTTTTCCTATTGTTTGACTTGAAATGGAATGCCATATTTCATTTGACTGTCTCCGAATGTTTAACATTTGTCACTTCAATACTTTCAGGGGTGAGGGAGAGGTCTGCAATGGTGCCAGAAGTATGGTGTTATGCAAGAAAATGTCTAATTTATTTTCTCTATACTGGCATTCCTGGTTGAACTACTGCCTTCAATAAAGCTAGGGTAGATTACCCTCTGCCTGAACGTCAGAGTGCACAGGAGAGTCAGCACAGCTGACTGTGAACCCTGGAAGAAGAAAACACTTTGATTTTGGTACACCTGGGCTGCTCAGGGGGCTGTAGCTGAGTCAGTACTCATCTCACCATCTTTGGTACTGACAAAATGTGTCTCTGGTGGCAGTAACTTGGTGCATGTTGACATCACCTGTCAAATTCAGGAAATACCTGGGAGGGAGTGCACTGTTCTCTGTTGCCATGGCTACCTGCTCTGCCATCCTCTAAAACCAGTGTCAGTATTTTGGTCTTTTGTTCATGTCTGCAGTGGAATAAACCTGAAAATAATAACAAAAAGTAAATTTCATTTTACATACTTGTACTCTGAATTATGAGAAGTTATAAAACCATACTTTGTCTTTAAAAAAGAAAAATCACTGTGCAAGGCACTAAAATGCCAGAGTTGATTTCCACTTTTGTTTAAACTGTATAAATGGTTTATTCAAACATTGTTTCATTGGTTTCATTGTTTCAATGGTTTATTGCAAACATTGTTTCTTGATTACAACTGGATTTTTCACTTGCAGCTCTTCAAACATGACATGATTAAATATAACAGGAGTAGCATCCAACCCACATAGAAATAATCATAATCTGACAAAGTGCTAAGTAAACTTTATTGGTCCTTTAGACAGACCAAGCGAGACTACCCAGAAGCTTTCTTCAGATATTGTGTAGTAAAGCCTATTAAGGAAAGAATTAGCTGAAGCTGATAGAGCAATATGTAGTCAGAAAGGGATATAGGGCCTTATTGGTGACATAAGATGAGAAAATATAAAAATATGCAACTGATTATAAAAACATGAGAGACGAACTGCCTTTAGGTTGCTACTGAAGTGTCAGGTTTAAATAGTTCCTAGACACATGGCAGGAAAGCAGCTATGGAAATATGAATTTTTTTTTTTTTTAATTCTACAGAATAGTCGCCATCATTGGTCTGCATATTTTGTAGCTAATTGATTGTTATATTCCAGAACTTGAGGCCTGTCTGGGAGAGCAAGACTCTATGACCAGGACACAGAGACAAGGGCCCTGTGCAAAAGTGTTCTGCCTTCCTGGGAGCACTGTAAACCTGGGACAATCCCTCTCTTGCATCAGTATACTGCAATCTAATCAATATATTATTACCTGATCTTTTTTAAACATTATAAATCATCTGATAATTTAAATTTTAATATGTGAGAATAAAAAATGGTAATTTTCAAAGAAAAAAAACCTCAAAATGGATTCTGGACCTGATCTGTAACCTCCTCATTTGCTGGTTTTTTGACTATTCATCTCTTACATAAACTATTAGGACTCAATTAGATTGGCTTCTATTTAGTAAAATCCTGGGAAACTGATTTTAGAGTATCATCAGTATACATAAAAGAGCTCAGAATTAAATAAAGTACCAGCCATGTAATAGACTTGTTGAACTATTTAGGGAAATAAAGATATATCATAAAAGAAACTTACATCTGGTGGTCACACTGGAGGATATCAGATATTTAAATAACAATCTTTATGGAAAATCTCATAGGAAGTTTTCTGAAATTTTCTGCAGATTCTTTCTGAAACTTGGATTTTTTTCAAGCCATGATCCTACTTCCTAGGGCTATTGTCTCAGTGAAAATGGAAAAAAACCTGGATAGTAACCAGCTGAGTACTTCCACAAGCCTGCTGGTATTTGAAGTAAGTGAGGGGAATATGCAAGAAAATACTATAAGATAAATTAAAAATTTACACCTTTAGACAAGTCCACATCCTCTACTGCTTTGACATCTAAGTCTAGTACTAAAACTTGAATTTCCTACCCTATGTATAGTATAAAACATGTCAGTATAATCAGTTTCAGGAAAAAAAAAGAAATTGACTCATGGAGTCAGGTTTTGCTTTGTCTCTGACAGAGTTGTGCAGTGCATATGTCACTGTAAACTTCTATCAAGAAAGTTCTAATTGTGGTTTAGGGAATTTAAAATAACTATAGTTGAATCAAAGAGGTTTTGTGGCAGCTATTATGACACGTTATTTCAGTGAAAAAAATACTGGTGAGAATTGGAGAAAGGTTTTCACACTAATTAGATGTAATTATAGCAGTAGCTGGCACAGCAACAGTGCATTTTAATTTCCCTACAGTTACTTAAGTCCCCCCAACTCAGCGGATAATGTGCAGACCCAAAGGCAAGCAGTTTGTCTCCTCAAAGGCATGGATATAAAACTGGCTGGTTTATACCTGCAGTGTGTGAGACTGCTTCATTCCTGGAGCACTGCTCAAAGCACTGTGCAAGACACCAGCTCAAAGATTGTTGAGACCAAATCCAGCCCCCAGCAGGGGCTGGCAAGTCTTTCATGTAAAAATGACATTGACTGTTCCTGTAAAAGAGGATCAAATATGAGAGACTTGCTTCCTGCTTCCCATTATTGATCAAATACATCTGGAAATTGGAATCCAATCAGTATTTCCTACTAACAATTAATGTTTCCTACTAAGTTAAAATGTAACATCTCCAGTCTAGCAAAACTGCTAATCAAGGACAGCAAAATCACTTTTAATGTATAAATTTATGGCATTGGCTGGAGCTTCATTCCAAAACCACAAATCCTGGATGACTTCACCTGATATCAAAGGTTGCATACCATCATACAAGCAATGAGTAAGTAAAAGCTCCCAGTGAGAAAGGAGAGATGTGCATAGTAATTTAGACTAGCTAAGAACATAAAATATTACCAACCCATGTGGCAAAAAAGTAGGCAGATTTATCCCATAGTACCATTTGTTCTCCTTTGGTTCACACAAGATATAGGAATTTTATTTACAGAAAGGAGTTTGAGGTTAGATCTACAAAGAAACTTAATGAAATGCATTTGGTAGCTTTGGAAGGATGGGGCTCATCCATGACTCTTCGGTACAGGGTGGAACCTGCAGGTTGCTGGGCACTGCCAGCATCACAGTGATCCTATTCCAGAGAATAGGCATTGGAAATGGGATAAGGGGAACATTACTAGTACTGCTTCCACTGCCTGTGCAAACATTCTTATTGAAGCTTATAGCAGAAGGCATATAAAATAACTTTGATGATCAGGCTATATATATTTATCTATGACATTTCTCTGTCAGAGGATCAAATGATTACACTAAACAAAACTGTGAGTGGTATTTATTTGCACATCTATATTAAGAATATGTAGCAATGCATGCCAGGATTTCTCAGTTTTCATTTATTGTTTTGACATCAGCAAGCAAAAGTGGGTGTCTTACACCACCATATGACAAAAAACAGATGATATTGCATGGTCACTGTGGAAACTGCATTTCTGAAAAAGAGGTTCATATTTGTACTTTTTTAATGAAGATAAACCACAGCATTTTTTTCAGTGTGCTTACTGTAACATTTATGCCAGATTCCAAGAATTAAGTAAAAAGAAGGATGCAAAAAATAGCTCAGATCCTTTTCTTTTTTTTCTTTTTTTCTTTTTTTTTTCTTTTTTCCTTTTTTTTCTTTTTTTAAGTCATTAACATCATTCAAAGTTTAAAAACTGTAATATTCTACATGGAAGAAACAGACTTTCCAGCAAGAAGGTGACAGTTCACTGATCTTGGTAAAAGTACATTAAGGACAACAGAAAGCACTCACTGGTTTGGTGGGAAGTGGAATCCTATACCACCTAATATAGGAAGTAGATTCAAAAATACACATTTTCCTTCATTTGGGATGTACTAGGTATTGATTCAGTGGTGGTGTTCAGATACAGTGAAAAGGCTGGTGGTGTAGTTATGGAATAGGTTGTTCACCATACAACAAAGTTCAGTAGCATTGTAATAAAGGCACAACACTGAATTAGAAAATATTCTCTGATGAGGAATATCGACTCCACATTGACCAAGGAAGTGTCAGGATTAAATAGATGTAAATTCAAATAACCCTCTCCTATTTACTTTTTAAATTTTTGCAGAGAAGTGTCAGTTAAGTTGATAGAGACTGAAGGAACTCTCTCTCCTCAGCTGGTACCTTTGTGAAATTCTGGAACAAATGGGCATGGCCAGGTTTTCTTACCAATCAGTTGCTGCCAGCTGTGGTTGCACAGGTACAGAGTGTCTCCATTGCTGCACAGGACTGGACTTCGTGACACAGGGTTGTGATGATTCAATGATGCAGGTCCACTCCAAAGAACTGGAGAGGCAAATATGAATAATACACTTGGAAGAGGATGTCTGTGGAGCAGCCTGCAATTACATTTCAACAACGTGATGTGACCATCTCCACTATGGCCGGGTGCTTTGTTTTTCCCTCTTTTGGTGAATCTTTTTTATCACATTGAGTCAGAGAAGGCCAAAGCCCTGTTGTATGGAACCTGCATCTACGCTGTTGAATGTGATGCTGAGCTGGTAGAAAGAAGAAAGTGGTGTCAGTAGGATGTGCCTCTTTGGCAGGGCAGTCTCTGAGAAGCAGGATCAATTCTTCAGTGGCATGGTAATGCATACCTCCAGTGTTTCAAGTAACAGCTCCTTGCAGTGATGCAGGGTCACGTATGTGTGCACTGAGGAATTTTTAGAGTCAAAGCATGAAGCTTGGTAATTCACTTTGGTGCTTGTCCACTGCAGGAGGAAAATATTCTTATGTCCCAAGATTTCTTTTATGTTTCACATAGATTGCTGGGGCTCCTCAAACAAAAAACCCAACACAATGAACAAGCAATCAGACAAAACAAAACAAACAAACAAACAAAAACCAAAACCAAAACAAAATATCCAAACCAAAACAAGAACAAAAAAACCCCAACAGGACAGACAAACAAACAAACAAAGAAGAAAAAGTATGAAGGAGTCTTTCTATGTTAAGAACTTGCTATAAATTCTTTGGAATGATTTGGTGGCAGAACTGTTTTCCAGTCTTTCACAGCATCTTCAGAAAAAGAACCTGTGTGAAAAGTTGTACCACAAGGTTTCAGGCAGGTATTAGCACTATAGAAGTGGGTTTTTTTTTTATTTTTTAATCACTGCACTGAATGTCTGTGGTTTTGAAAAAACAAAATTGCAGCAACGTGAACTTTCCTAGTAGATATTTTGTGGCAACTGCCTGGTGACCATTAATTCAACATTTCACTTGGATGTGACTTTGTTCTTTTGAGCAAGCAGTTTGTGTCTTAAAATCTGTTTGACAAAACAAAACAACAAAAAAAAGACCAAAAAAGAAGCATTACCTTTATTTCAACTCTCAATAGTGGTATGATGAGTTAGAAGATATGAAGATACTTAAGCCTTTAATTTGACAAATTATGCACCCACCACTGCATGTTAAATGTTAAGCAGTAGCTCTGAAAATGGCATTTCATTAAGATTATGCTTTACTTAGTAAATATTTGATGTGTGCCATCTTAGATGGAGTAGTTCACTGTAAATTTCTTTTGCTTCCTATGGGCTAAAAGGCTAAATAGCCTCAACAGTAACTTTAAACATAGCTCTGCTATCCCAGACTTGCTTGAGACTTATCTTGCCAAGGATGGTAAAGAGCATTCTGGAATGTAGCAGCTAACAAAGATCTGCAGCAAATTCAGGACAGACCAGACATTTTATATTTTTAATGAGTGCCACAGGGCTCATGAGACTTAGATAACAAGACACAGGGATAGGTGAGCTGATCTGAAGTGGAATTAGAACCATAAATTCTATTTAAGTCTTTATTATTTTCCAACAACTTGCTCAGTCCCTCAAGCCTGTTGCACATTATTTTTGACTTTAAAGTCTTTGCAGACACAGCCATGCTACAATAGTCCAGATCTATCTCAGTTTTTAGCCATCTCCAGCTACTTCTTGCATGTGCCTTGTAGGAGATGATAATCCCTTTTTTCATAGCCAAGGGGCTAGACCAGAAAATTAACCTAGTGTCAGATCATCCTGAATCTGGAGGAGTTCCAATTCAAATTTTCCTCTCTGCATTAGAATACTATTCCCACAAGCTATCTCTTCAGTTATTCTGAGACAAATGTTTTTTTCCCCTGGTTGAACTGAGTCACAGTGCAGGAAGCTCCATTGGATCAGAGAGTCCCAAGATGAAAGCTGTTTTACATTATGGAGTAAATTAATGTGGACGGCTCCAAGTGCAAGGGCCAATAAATAATGCTGGACTGTATTACATTCACAACTCATGGCCACAGTTACCGGAACTTTATTTCTGGTCCTGGAGTCCTTTTTTCAATTTTTGAGATTTGCAAAACTGTGCTGACATTGCTTGCAGGCTACATCCACTCAGACCAGAGTAATAGGTAGTTATCAGTTAAACTTTTTTTAAAAATAGTGTTTAAGGTTTGGTGTGCACCAGACACTAATGGCAGGCAAACTGGATCTCTGGTTTGTTTCGTGCATAATAGGCTGCTCTATTATGACTGTAGTATAGCTGTGCTTATGCAACTGTGGTTGTGTCCTGTTTCGGCTGTGAACATTCTGCTTTTGCTTGTGGACGTATTGATTCACTCTGAGTCATTCCTTCTCCTGTCAGAGTTGCCAACAGCGATAATTACTCGAAAACAAACAGAACTGGGTTCAAGTCTGCCACATTTTATTCTGTGGTTTCTGAGGCAGGCAATCACATATGAGAAGATGTATGCCAGCCCTCTCTGATTCTCCTGAGGAAAGTTTGGCCACTTACATCACAAAGGGATTTTGAATGCTTTTGATCCTTGCTAATACACTCCCAAAGGAGCCCAGAGCTTTAACGGGGGCAGGAAGCTGAAACCAGGCTATTGTAAGATACACACTTCTGTGACTCCTCTTAAGCTGATGAGTTTATGTATCTTTAAACCAATTAAGGTGGTTTTCCTTTCCCAGCAGAACTCCGATTGGATTGTCCCATTCCTTTGCTACTGAAAATGGTAAGAAACTGTCTTTTGATTTCCTGAAGTTATGCAGAGCAAGTATTGGCTTTTTAAATTTTTCTCTGCTGTTAATATAATTCTCATATAACTTCAGTAGTTCTTTTCTTCCTTGGTATTACATAAGACACATCAGGAAGTATGTCTAAAAAGAGCACTCAGCTTTTGTTGTGCAAAGTTAAGTAAACTAATTTAATATATGCCTCTCTGGACATTCTACACCACCTCAACACTAATTCTAACCCCAAGTTTGCATACGTGTTTTAGCTAAAACTCCATCAGTCTCAAAAATGTGTTTTAATCTTGATATGTTAAGAAGTTGGTTCCTTGCATATCTCTGCTGTTTCACAAGCTTGTTCTCACATCCATCATATGCAAAACTCACTGATTATGCAGCCATCCACAAACTGTTGTGCTCAGGCTCATATGGAAACTGAGGCACATATGGAACATTAGCTCAAGCTCCAGTATATGCATAATAATTACCTTTCATATTCACTGACAAATATCAGAATAAATAAAACATCCAGGGTTTTATCATTCTGCAGAGCAAGCAGAATTTTAGGTTTGCAGAAGTAAATGTTTGTTAGGATTAAAAGCAGCACACTAGAGACCTATGTTGTTGAATTTCATTCTGAATCTATTAATTTACCTCAGGCTGCCTGCATGATGGTCAGGTAGTCCTGCCACTTTAAAAATGTCTTCAGATTTTGTCTCTCTCCATGAATGTCTTTTTGTTATTACTTAACATCTTACCATTCAGATTGAGTTATTAGTTTCACTTAAAAAAAAAAAAAAAAAAAAAAAAAAAAAAAAAAAAAAGGAAGCAAAGGAAGTGAATGTCACTGGAAATAGTTTTCAAAAAATAGCATTTTTTTATCATCCTTGGGGTGTATATGTTCTAAAATGATCATCATCAGCAAACATTACAGCTGAATTGTGTTGTGTGAGTTTTAAAGCTAAAATAAGGCAAGAAAGTATCTTTTTTATCCTTCCACCAAGTAAAAATAGAGCTCTATTGTAGCAGTTGATAGAAAAAAGCATGTTCATGACCAGCATGAGAGAACTTGGTTCTTATAAGATTCTGTCTTTGAGAACTGTTGTTCCACTTCATGGAAAAATCTTAAAGGGTCTGGGACAGGAAAGTTAACATTCACCTTCATATTGAATAAGTCCTTTCAGATTTTCTCCAGCATGTTAGACTCATGTCACCTCATGTGCACAGCACAGCATGTGCACATCTTTATACTAAATTGAAGGGAGTTCAGGGTGTAATTCCTTTACGAAAGTAATTGCACTGTACCACAGCCAAACTTGAGCAGAAGATTGGCATTTTATCAAGTTATATGTTCAGAATGATGAAATTCAGTAAAAAAATACAAGTTGCTGTCTTTGAGGATGGATGATATTCAAAGTCTATGAAAAGCAGAGTTAAATGTGAAAGCCTTGATTCTTGATACTGCAGCTAGCTTGGAAATTTGGACAGAGCACTGTGAAAAGCAGCTATGGCTTGGCTCTCTTCTTTAGTCAGTTAACTACATAAATGCCCATGGACTATGTTCCCATATTTCACACATAATTTTTCTACAGCTCAGGATAAAGGCAGAAATCCAAAGGAAAGCTGTAAAGTACAGGCTGGCAGAGGAAATGCTTGCTAGACCAACTGATGAAAAGGCTGAATATTATCTGGCTAAAGCACCAACTTCTCAGTTACTGTTTCTGCTATCTTATTGGTGAGTTGTAAAGTTCTGACTCTAAATGTGAAGGTGAAAGGTGTAGAATATACTAGTGCTTGATCATCAATACTAGCAATAAACTAATATTTAGGAAGAGAGCAAAAGGTAGAGGTGTGTGTTGGGTTGACCCTGGCTGAATGTCATGTACCCAGTAAACCAATTCCATCACTCCCCTCTACACCTGGACAGGAGAGAGAAAATAAAACAAAAGACTCATGAGCTGAGTTGAGGACAGCCAGAGATCATTCATCAATTATCATAATGGGCAAAGCAGGTTCGATTTGGGGAAATTAATTTTAAACCTTATTACCAATCAAAATCAGAGCAGCATAATGAGAAGTCGAGCAAATCTTAAAACCCCACACTTTTTCCTCCTGTCCAGCTCTACCTCCTCCCAACAGTGGCTCAAGGAGGCAGGGAATGGGGGTTTTGGTCAGTTCATCACATGCTGTTTCTGGAACTGTTCAAGGAGAGGAGTCCTTCCCCTGCTCCAGTGTGGGGTCCCTCCCACAGAAACCAGCTCTTCATGAACTGCTCCAGTATTACTTCCTTACAATCCTTAACAATCCTTACAATAGTTACTATTAATCACTACTGAGGGTGCACTTGTGCATGAGTGTTGATCATGGACATGGGTAAAAATGGAAAAAATAATATTACTCATATACATAGGAGTCATATAACATATATAGGACCCATATAACATGATACAGATAACTTGAGTTATAGTAAATTCATTGTGAGTTGTTTATAATTCAATTCAGATTTATTCCTGAGGAAATACTTTAGTATTATGGAAAGTTATATACTTCAAGTGTAAATGGACTGATACCCTATGTAAGAGAGCATCTACTTGTACACAAATGCAGTAAATCTGAGCATTGTATATTGCAACAAAAGAATAGGAAGTGGGACTATTTCTTGCTTGAATTATATACCACACAGTATGTATTGACACTATAGTTGCCAGAACATATATATTCTGGCCTCCAAGCTTTCCACATAAATGAACAAAGTCAAACATTCAGAGAAAAAAGAGGAATAGAGATTTTAGGTAAGCTAGTCCAATATAATATTAACATCCATTAATGTACCTAAAACTTTACATATGGTGCATTAATTGAATAGTTAACTACTTAAGCAGTAAGCAACAAGATGGCAAATACAGGGGCAGATTTTTATAAATCACTGGAGAAGCAGGGTTTTCTTCTCATTTTCTATGCAACATTAACCTCTTTTTCTATATAATGTTACATGGCCAGGACTGAAAAATCCTGTTGCCAAATATTTTACATCTTTCCGAAGCAGACAAGCAGAGATGTCAAAAAAATATTATAATACCAGACTTTATCAGAATGTGGGGACTTTAACTGTAGGTTGGGCCTTGTGCATCTGTCAAGGCTTGCTGTCTTTTTCCTGTGGAAACACAGACATGAGGAAGGGTGAAGTAAAGGAAACCCAGCATAAATCCAGTCTCACTTCACCCTGTGCACCATAGAGTATGTATGTAAGATCTGCATTTGGTGTTTGGTAGAGCACCTGGGTTTACTCTTAACTCCTGTGGCATTAACAAAAGAGCAAAGCATCTCTTTAGATATGCAGGACCCAAATATATTTTAAAATCTGCCACAGAGTACTTGCTTATAGAGAATATTTGGATGACCTGTAGATCTTGATTTTTTCAAATGAGTTTTGAAGGGCTGTGAAAAAGAGGGGGCTGACCATGTCTCCATTCTGCTACACTCAGTATTTTTGGCACTTTCTGCCCACTAAATGCCTGAAGCTGGAAAAGGCTGTTCTCTCTCCTACCAGTAATCTCTCCCTAAAATTTGTAAACTTATAAATAACAGATCTAAAGACAACAGGTTAGTCTTTAGAGAGGAAAGTAGGCTTTAATCTTTGAAGAATCTACATCATAGTTTGAAGAGTTCTTCTCGCACATTACAGGAAGATCCTCTTCCTTCTGTGGTATGAGACTGTCTGCCGAGGCTCTAATGTTGCCCATGAAAAGGCAACAACCCCTAGGGGAGAGCTCTGCAGTACCCTCTCCAAGTGAACTGAGTTGTGTCCCCACAGTCCTTGGGATGGGGAGAAGTCTCAGACTCTCTTTCCAGCCAGCAGGAAGTGCTGAATGTGGCTGTAAATAAAAGCATCTTTCTGGGATGCCTAATACCCCATGTGCTGTACAGGAGAACCTTGGGCTTTCATTTAGCTCCAGGTTCCAAGGGACAATGATCCTAAGAAAGCTGCAAGCTAACACTAAAATAAACTACCATATTTAGACATTAAGGTTATATGTTCAACTTTTATATAATTTGTGAGACTGGTGGAAGATCCCAGTACGTTCTGTGTTTTGTCAGTCTGTTTGTAGTTGGATCTTTTGTGTTTGTACACAATCAGCAAGTACTTGGTGTGATCTCAGGGATGCAAGAGAAGTTTGTTATATTTTTTGTAACAAAACTATTAAATGTTTACAGACAAACTTGCACCAGTTAAAATAAACTGCCTTAGTGTTACGTCTTTCATTAGATCACTGCAGCTCCTCTGTATACAAGTTCTCAGGCAGATATTTTTAGGAAAATGAAGATTCATTGTAAAAGTAATTTTCCTTGCTGTTCTATATTAACATGCAATTGAGAAATAAAAGAAAACTATTATCATGGTCAGATTGTCCTGTGAGACAAGTATTATTTCACCAATGGAAAAATTGAGTATTCCATTATTATCCCTGTAAATACATTCTGAAATTATCTCAAAATAACCTAATAGTTAGAGAAGTTGATGACAATCAACTGCCTTCAGAGCAATGTGAGCTATTCAGAAAATATTAATTTCCTTTTAAATCCTAAATTGATCTGTCTCATTGTTCAGGCTGTAGTCCAGACCATGCTTAAAAACCCATTATGTTTCTTTGTTTTGTGGTTTGTTTTTTTTTTATTACTTGTATTTTGTTGACACAGATGTCAAAAAATCTGCTTTAGAGTTTAATTCCATTATGTCAATTTCCCTCTTTCAAATAATCACTGAGTTGACAGACATCAATAATTTAGCAATTATCTGAGAGGAATATTTAGGAATATGTCAATATCACTCATTGTTCAAAGCCTCTAAAAATCCCTGAGGGCAGGGTATATCTGATTTCTGTGAAGACTGAGATGAAGAGAATTATGTCACCTAAGCCAATGATGTTTGTTCCAAGCAAATTATAGAGTCATTGTGCTTCAAACATTCAGCAACAGAATAATTATGTTTCCATTTGGGATGTAAAGGCAGGATTACTCTGCTTTGCCATAGTTCCAAATCCCATTTCCAGTGATATCTAGGCTATTCATATTCTAATTCTTGGAACTGCACATATTCTGTGCAAGTGCTTTCACATTTCTATTAGTAGTTACAGAAAATAGATTATCAATAGAATTTTAATCATTATTATGATATGTCATTTTTTCTGTCTAGGTTCTGTAAGCATATCAGCCTTAGCTATGAATGAGAAAAACTTTAAAAAATTCAGGGCACAATTTATTGCATACAACAGTGTGTTCAACAAAATTATGAACCAACAGAAACCAAAAATTTATTAGAGCCATCATGTCCATTAGCGTGAACTTTTACAGTAATGTGAAGAGAAGACTTGGGAGTCAATGCTGGCAATTACATTGAAGGCTGACCTTACAAATGTGGTTCAAAGATAGTTCTTCCTCTTTTACCACTGTGAGACAATTCCATTTTAGATCATCAGTAAATCTGTCTTTGGAACAACCTTAGAATCATGCTGATGTTCAAAGTGGATCAAAATACAATCAAATTCAAATTCACTTAAATATATATCAACTGAGTGAAACATGAACATGTTAACTGATGCCTTAATGCTTATACTCAGATCTATTATGTTTTTATAATTCAGAGTGTTTTGAAATCCATAAACAGTTAGACTTTTTTAATGCTTGTTTTTATGTCCATTATTTGCGGAAAGCAATATTAGGTCTCAAGGTTAATAGATGCCTGTGACAGACTCGTTGCTTTCCCTGTCACTACCATTTGCTCAGAGTTTGACCTTCTCATTGAATGTGGTTTTTTAGGATTCATCAAAAGACAGCTGGTGTAACAGTACGTGACTTTCCTCCCCACTTTAGTTTGCCTTCTTTTGTTTCTTATTTCTCTGCTACAGATATGTATGTTGTATGTGTTTTATGCTCATCTGCCAATCACTTGACCTTCTCGCTTTCTGTTTGGCTTTTTTCTGTATTATACAAACTGTGTTTAATTTTGCTTTTCAATTTCTTCTCTCTTGTTCCCTTTTTCTTCCTGTACTTTGGAAGGAGGTAGGAATTTGACTCCAACTAGAAAGTAGGTGCCTTGTTCTAGGAAGTCAATTTATTTTATTCTGTGTCAGATGACTGTGCGTGAACCATGAAACATCTTGCTTGGTTTCTTGTTTTAAAGTTTCATTGTATGCAACAGTAGAATCAAATAACAAAAAATATCAAAAGTTGTGTTAGATACAGCTTTGAAAAATGCTGAAACCAGATTGCTTTCAAAAAAGTCTTATTACATTTCAAACTTACCAAGCAACAAAACTTAAGAAGTTTCACAAGCTTTCTTGTAAAAACTACACTTGAATCTAACCTAGATATTATTGCCTACTCTTCTTGAAAATGCCCGTGTTGTCTGAGATTACCTTAATTATTGTCTTGTTTGTATCAGAGATTCCAAAGCACAGAAGCACAGCAGCACTACAGAATGTTTCCACTCATTTGTTTTTAGAGGTGCTTCTACAGCAACATTTATTTTTAAAAATAAACAGAATTTAAAAAAAAAAAAAAAAAAAGGCAACAAAACAAAGGAAAGAGACCAGAGACACTTGGGTTCTTCGGCCTGCTGATTAGTTGCTCAAGTTTATGCTTAATTGCTTTAAATTGCCTAGGCTATAAAGCATGATTGTTAAATTTCTGCTGCTCTACTGAAGCTACTAGAAAAACCTGGTACTATGCCAATTTAGATCAGCAGAAAACTCAGCATAATATCATGAAATTATTTTTTAACAGTTTCCATTTAATCAACACATAAGGAAAGCAGGACAGTTTAATAAACATTCAGAACAGCAATGTTATGAAAAATATAATTCAATTTTGTATTAAAACGTCTGTAATTGAGTTATGTCTGTTTACTACATTTCTGCCAAAGCCATCAGGCATCAGGAGGCTTTGCAGTAACACAAGCATAGCAATTCTAAGTTGTCAAGGAGTTTGACGCAGTTACTCCATGGGAATATTTACATAAATGAATTATGTGAAGCAATTTTTGCTATTAAAAAAATCCAGAAACTGCAGACAAAACCTTTTTCCATCACTTGTGGATTCATTATTAAAGCTGGAAAGCAATTCAGCCTCCATTTCTTAGCTATTACAATGAATATTTAGGACAGGGAGCAGATTTTTTGAGGAGACAAAGAGCAGTCAACAATAAAAACCCATGCTCATACATATAATGCAACTTCCTCCCCTGCACATGCCTTTAATGTGCACCCTGATACAGTGAGAGATAGGGTAACATTGCTGATAACTTTGTCTTCAAAGCCAGGCTTTTACAGGAGAGTAAGATGAAAAACCTAGCCAGATTTCTGTGTACTGTGCAGCAGTGGGAACATCATGCTGGACTCTGTGTTCACAATCAGAGAAGCTGGAGAAGGTATGATGGATGAGTGGCATTGAGAAGACTGATACAGACTTTGCTATAGTGGCATTGAGAAGACTCTGTTAAATGAGTAATATTCTAGAGCAATTAAAGAAGAAAATATCAGCTTGCTAGAAAAGCATATTTCAATTTCTCATCTAATTACATTAGATGTTTCTATATTGAAGTCTTTTGTACAATCAGGAAGACACAGCACAGTAACCTTTAGGCCATAGAACCACGGGGCCTCTTGCTCAAGTTTTCACCTACTTGCTCAAAACCAGATGAACTCTGAATTCAGCCCCAGCTGCTCAGGGCTTGAGCCGGTTTGGCTTCAAGGTCTCTGAGGACAGAATTGCCACAGCTTCACTGAGCAGGAAACATGCTCCAGTGCTTGAGCATCCTTCTGGTAAAAAAATTCTCCCAGTGTTTGGTCAGAACCTTCTCTCCTAATTTCTGACCATTCTTTCTTGTCCTCCCATCATGCATTATTGAAAAGAGCTTTTCTGTAGTTTTTAATGGGTACTGGAAAGTTGTTAGTAGCAAAACAGCTTTTCCAAGATGAACACACACAGTTCTCTCGGCCTTCCCTTGTGCCTTGTGCTCCAGCCTCTGATGATCTTGGTGGCACTTAGCTTGTTGCAGTTTATCACTGCCTTTTTTGTACAGCAAGAGTTCCAAACTCAGTGTAGTATTTGGGGTGTGATCTAACAAATACTGAGTGAGGGGGAACAGTCACCTTCTTTGATCATCTGTCCATGTTCTGCTCCGTAAGTTCAACTGGCTGTTAGCTTTTGCTGATGTCAGGGAGCACAGCTGATGTTTGTTTAGGTTGCTGTCTACCAGGATTTTCAGTTCCTTTTCTGAATAACTGCTAATCAGATGGTCAGAGTCCAGCTGTTAACAATGCAGAGACTTGGTTCATGCCAGGCACAGGACTCTGACCCTTTTGCATTCTGTGAGTTCTGTGTCTGCCCAGTTTTGCAGTCACTCTAGGTCCCTCTGAAAGGCTGTGCTGTTCTTTAGCATATCATTTGCTCCATCAGTCTTGTTTCATCCATGGTTTTGGTGAAGCTACAAAGCAGAAGAGTTCACAGAGTTCACAGCAGACCCTTGAGGAAAGCCATTTTAAGCTGAATTTCCAGGAGAGACCATTACCCACTGGCCTCAGGACCCAGGCAGCTTTTCATATATCTAATCAGGCATTGACTCAGAAAACGAGGTTTCCATCTTGGAAGACAGGTATCATGGAAGATGGTGTAAAAATGGCCTTGCTGAAGTCAAGATAGACACCATAACAACTGTTTGATCACCCACACATCTAGCCATTTTATTGTAGAAGGCAAACAGGTCTGTAAAGCATAATTTACTGCTGGTAAAGCTCTATTAACTTCTTACAGTCACCTGCTGAGAAGCTGAATTCTTTGCCTCCTGACCATCCAGGTAAGCAAAGATCTTGCTATGGTTTTGGAACTCAGATCCATTACATGCAATCTGCAAATGGCATTCTGCTTGCTGCAACTTGTGATAATTTTCTTTGTCAATGCAGTTTACTATACAATGGTCAATAGCTAGGTAACAAAAAAATGCTGTACCTGAAAATCAAAGCTTTAGAATCTCAGCTCCTGAGTGGAGTGGCCTAATTTTGCTATATATCTGATCAGAAGTGGCATTTTCACCAGTCCAACTCCACTGGAACAAATTTCCCAGACATACTAATTTTTTAATGGGTATAATTCTTATTGCAGTGTTATTAGACCGTGTCTTTAGGGTACGGCTTTGCAGTTTGGTAACAACTACTAAAAATCAAATAAGATTTTCTGACCTATTTGCACTTGTATGTTTTTGACCCCATTTTCTCTGATTGGGACACAGCCATTAAGACTGCTGGTTAAGCCCTTAACTCTCCATAGCATTTATTAAACCAACTGCATTGTTTGATAGGAGCTTCTAGACCTCCCGCTAGCTAATATTTAATCAAAAAATTGGAACCACTACTTACCCTTGACAATGTCTACCAAACAATCAACAGGTCATCCTGACACTGCACACCTCCAAGAAAGATAAACTGGTCCAGAATATTGTGTGGAGGCTCTGCTTCTACTGTAGTCTGTTTTACACCAGTGGAATTGAGTAGAGAATTTTCTGTCACTTCTTCTATTATCTCTTCAGCACATATGATAGAAGCCACAATTACTACTGCAGTATGAGGTTTTATTCCTTATTCACTATCCAAATAGAAATTTGCTTCCAGTCTTATTTCAGGGTGGGATTTTTAGCAACCCATCTCTAAGTTTAATTCTAACTGACTCACCACACATTTAAGTAGTATAAACATTTGCTCTTTTCTGTGATATTTGACCATTTATCTGTTGCCAAACTGTAAAATGTTTGCTTTAGTCAAAACTCTTACATACTTAAATCACTGTCTGTGCCATACAGCTCTCCCCTCTGGTTTGTGTTGTTTCTAGGTTGCCTGTTGCAGAGTCAACAAAGAACATGCTTTGTCTGGCAGAAGTTTGACATTAAATCTATAGAAACAATGTTAGTCTAGTATATACTGATATTAGAAGGTCTGAGAAATAAAAAAAAGATGCATTATTTCCATCCTTTTAATAATTTTAAAATCGGGTTTCTAAGGTGATGGACTTATTCTGTTTCTTTACATGAAATATAGTCCCTTCTATTTCGCTGGTAAATGTGTTAAAGAAAAGAGGCTCAGTGTTTTCAAATAAAAATTTCATAAGTCCCATGGTCTTTGCCATTCATTTCTCACTTCTACTAACTGGAGTATGCCCAGAATTTAGCTCTTGAGTTTCAATTCCATTTGTAAGCAAATAACATTACTTACAATGTTATTCCTCTTACTTCTTTCCCATTTCCTAGCTTTGAGAACAACTAGTATTCCTCTTTAGTATTTATCCAGACAGATGCCAGAAGAGTAACCAACTGTACACCTTTACTCACTGCTTCAGAGCAATAACTAGTAACTAGTGAGCTTATGGTCAGAAAGTAATTTTCTCACAAAACTCTGTCTTAACATTAATTCTTATCCTATTTTCAGCATAGCTCTCACCCAGTTTGAACTGGGCAACCTAGTAATCACATAGTGTGTCTGACAGGGGAATACTATCATGTGTCTATCCCAAGTATAGACGCTATTGAGCTGTGTATTGCACATGGCTTTACAGATGGGGGACTTTGATCTGTCCTATATACAGAGAATGACGAGCGATGTCACAGGCTTCTCTCTCTTCTGTTTTGGCTGCTTAAGAGCGGGATCAAACCCAGCTAAATATCGAAGTACTACACCTCTGTTGCCCCAGTTGGCAAGCTGAAAAAAGTAGACAGACTGACACATAGATGACCTAATTTCTTTCTTGTCATTTGGCAGCATGGAATTTGGAAGTGGACCTAACACAAGCATCATGGCCTATAAGAGAAAAGCAAGCTGGAATGAGATAAAGCCTGAACAGCTCCTTTGGTATTTTAGCCCTTCTGCTAAAATATAGTGAAAAATATAGTGAAAAAGCTTAGGGTTTACAAACTCTCATCCACAGCAGAAGGATCCCTACCAACAAGCTACTTGGCATTTCTGTGATGAGGCCACAAGAGAGACTGAGCAGCATAGCACAAAATTCTCATGATGCTTAGAGGAAATCTCTCACTTTTGGATTGTGCATAAACAGTAGTATCTCCTTGCTGTGCTGGTATTATTCTGATTTCAGAAACTGAACAAAGACTAAAGCAAAACTACAAAAAAAAAAAAAAGTACTACTGGAGCATCAATGGTGTAGACAATTGGACATTAAAAGAACAGCCTATTCAGACAGTATTTCTTTCTAGACCATTTAAGGATCTCTCCTCCAGTAATTTTTAATTGTTTCTGCCTGCTCACACAGCCACAACTGAAATAATGACATTTCTTCACTCATTCCTGAAGGAAATGCTATCTATATATAGCATTTAGCAAGAGTGACTTGCAGATTTTAACTGTGATTCTGTGGTGATTCTTTTATCATTTTTCTCCTTCAAAAAAACAGAGAGGAGACTATACTTTAGCCATTTATACAGTCAGTTAGGCCAATGACAACATGATGTACATGTCATTAACACAAGCAGACCTTGCAAGTGCTGTCTCCTTTCCCTGTCTCTGTGTGATGGTTGGGCAGCTCTGCTGTAAGTAATTGCCCTCAAAATGCTTCTCAAATTGATGTGACAAACGTCACCTTGGGGTCAGCCGCAGCAGTGGCTCGTCACAGGATCCATTTATGTCAAGTGTAGAACTGGAATGTTCAGAAATGGGATTCCAGCCTGGAACTCTTCCCTACGTGAGCACACTAAATGTGAGGCTCATGAGGTTGTATTAACCTTCCCTCCCAAACTACCAAAACAGGGAAGACTACACCTCTGCCTGGAGGTGAAGGATGCAGGTCAGACTACCCTTGGGAGGTGGTAATTTATCACTGTTATTAACACATTATCACTGTTATTATTAGTGATCTGTATTATTAACAATAACTGTTACAGAAGAACTTCAGTAAAATATTCAATGGAAAAGATGGGAGAATAAGAAACATGTTGAAGAGAAAACCCACACTTGGTTTCCCTTCATAGGAATAAACAAATTTCCCCATCATAGAGACATATATCTTGCTAAATTTCATATTTAGTCAGATAATTACAGTGATCTACCTAGAAATCATTCACAGCTCTTAATAGGCTTGTCTTAACAGCCCCTCTATGGGAGAAGAAGAAAGTGTTACCATTCCAGTATTGCACAGAAAGAACCAGAGCATAAAGAAAATATGATTTGCTCAAGATCAAAATGTTTGTTATTCATGGCACTTAAAGACATTGCGTGTGATACAATTCCTTGCTGAGGCAAGGAGGCAATGGAAGTAGCATTATTACATAAAAAAATCTGTTGCTTTAAAATTAAATCTCTTGGGTTGTTTTGTTTTGGGTGGTTTGGTTTTGATGTTGTTGTTTTGGTTGGGTTTTTTTTAGATTTTGTATGTATTTATGTGAGGCCTCATGCAGTAGGAAACTTCAAAGACTTGCATTTTCTGGTTGAAAGTATGCAACTGGATAACTATTCATTTGTTATAATTAGCTATAAGATACATGAATATTTCTATCAAAATCATTGCTGTAAGCCTATTTATATCCTATTTATATTTATACTCCTTTGCAGTTGATGGCAAAGGAGAACTTTTTCTTTCTTCTTTTTTTTTTTTAATTACCCTAAAGTAACCCAAGATAGATGCAAAGCATCAAAGAGATTTAAAAAAAGCATATTCTACTTGCAGACTCTGTACTCATTTTAAAAATGTAGGAAAGAAAAGGGGTAATAGAAAGTGTTTTCAGGATTCCTCAATTCCTCTAAATAACAGTGTATATTCACAGACCTTGTCTCCAAATACGGTACCATGGATTTATTGGTGTGTGATTTATTCCTTTACAACGCTTCAGAACATTTAAAAGTTTCCAGGACATATTGTTGGATATGTATCTCTGAGTATCTGTATTGAAAAGTAGCAGCTGCAAAGATCACTATGGCTTTTTCCACTCAATTGGAGTAGAAGGAAAAATGAACTATGTTGATTAGATGGGATTTGTTGATGTGTCAAAAGGCCACTTCAAATTCTGTGCTCTCCTTTTCATACATGCTTTAAAATACAGATATATCTCCTTGGTGCTTTTAGAGCTGCAAGATGAAGCTGGCTTCTTTCCTTTTTGGTATGACTGGAAAGAAAAATCAATTTTTGCTTAGTCTGAAACCCAAAAAATCTCAGTGTTGTCAAACTCAATAAAAAGTAGGAGCCAAATTCTTGCCTCTGGTAAGAGCAAAGAACTGCTTCCACATCCTGGCTAATACAGACAAGCACATGGATTAAACTGTATCTTGATGGAACTAGCTGAAAATTCACTTTCTGCATTTGAGCCTGTATCATTTTGGTTTAAAACCAACACTGTCCACTGAAAGAGTTGTCTAATGTAAAATGTAGCTGAGTGCTTTCAGCTTTAGAGGGCTAGCATAGAGTGGAATGTAAAAATGTTCTCCATATTGCCTATGTTCTTTGATGTCTGTCTCCTTGTCATTTTAGTTCATTGGCTTCGTATGGTTCTCAGAGCATTTTAGCCTTCCTGACTAAGCATATTAGTCTTCCTGATATACAGATGCAGGAAAACATAGCTATACTCTGAATTTACTTTCCTATCTTAGTGGCAAATGGACTTTATTGGAAGAAATGTGAGTATTAGTTTACATCAAATAAGCAGGATTTTTGAAGCTATAAAATGTGGGGAGTTTTCATGAATTTGAAAGAGCCAGAAGCTGCCAATTATTCATTTCTACAGGACTCCTACTTCAGACAAGATGTGAAGGTTAATCCATTATGAAACTCTTTTCCTACTTACTTTTCTAAACAGCATCTAAAGATTGAAATTATCATCAGTAACTCTTTTTGTGTGGGTAGTAGAGGAGGAGAATTTTTTTATGTCAAGTAAGTATACACTCCTACATATGGTGTTATTAGGAAGGTTAAATACATAGTGACTTTCTAGGTACAAGTTTAATTTAAAGGAAAGAGGTTATTCAAAGTCACAAACCAAGAAGTAACTTGCTTTTCATCTTCTCAGAAAAGATCATTTGCTCTCAAAACAAGCCCATTTTTTAACTGTGTATAAGGATTTACATTTGCTGTATTAAGGGCAAAAAATTGTCTCACACTTGCCTTGCTCATCAGTTTGTCTTGAGGGTGCTAGGAGCTAGCTGTGCAAGAAGTCAAATTTACAATGAGGGCTACTGTTCATTTCCTAACAATGGCAGCTGATCCCACTGTGTATGCTCAATTGCCATAACAGTCCAATTACACTCCAATTCTCCTCTGCTGCTGTTTGGTCTCCTTGTAGGACATTCATCCCAATGAACTGTCTATTTATGAAAAAAAAATACACTCGAAGGAAAAAGCAGCAAGATTTTTCTTGCTCTTTTCTATGGGCAGCATTCTCTTGGCATGTGTTCAGAAATGACTGTTGCTTACAGATGATGCATGTTTTCATTATGCATTCAGAAAAAATATTACCATCATACATGTCAAAATCTTGAACACATACAGATGGCTACAGTGATACAAATTAATTGATGGTTAAGATAAAAGTAAGTTTTTTAGATTTTTTCCATTTCTCATTGTCCTTAACATAATTAATTTCAAATAGATAAAAACTTAACGATAATCTATATTTGCACATTTTCTGACACATCACAAAGACCATTAAGTGCATCTTATGGTTCAGTATTTAAAAAAATATATCCCCCAAACTTCTACTGGAATTGAAGATGACAGGAAAGTTATGTTGTGTTCTAAACGTGTCTCATTTGCCTCATAAGATAATTGTGGAATTTTATGGCATTTGGCTTGCATATAGAGGTTTTTCTGTGGATTATTTAGTAGACATTTACAGCTTCACTAACAGCAGTTGCTATCCTGCTCAAACTAAGTACCTGAAATTCTTTTATATTTCAGCTGCAACTTTATGAGCCAAAATAGACATACCTTATATCTAGATGCAAATTCAAAGTGAGAGTCTTTGTGCAGAATAGTTTAAAATATTATCACATTAGTTTAACATTTATGTGCAATTTGCAGGAGGAATTTTAGAGGAATTATTTTTTGCTTTTCCCTAAGCAGGATCCCACTTAGTTTCAATACAAACATAAATCACAATTCACACTCTCATTCTGTGGAACTTTCATACAAAAGTGTTAAAAAATGCAGATTATTTGCATTTTCAGTTTCACATGGCAATGCAATCTGTTACCTAATCTCCACATTTGGGAATAAATAGAAGACAAGCAGGCACAAATGAATAGATGGTTTAAAGGGCATTTTGTAGTAGAATAAAATTCTTCTCTATCTCATTACCATTAAATTTCATTGTAAGTTCACATGTTTAGAACCTTTCCAGGGAGAGAGCATGAGTGAGGCCAGGCCACTTTCAGTGGTCCTCTGTTCTACACTGTGGTTTCACAACCAAGGAAAGCTTTCTGCACCCTTTGGACTAAATACCCTTGGTTCTGTTCTCACTAAGATCAAGCACGTGTTTGAAACTATGGTGTGAAACTTAAGCAAGCACTAAGAACAGTAGGACATCATATCAAACTGATAGTGTTTGAAATGACACAAAACAATTGCATCAGAGTCTGCATCATTAACTGACTGGCTTCATTACAAACTGAGTCTTCAGGAGGAAGCCATTTGTACTTATTCTTGTTTCTAATGTTAAAAGCAGTTGCATTCCAAGCACTGAGAGGAAAACTCTAGTATCACTGAGAATTTGAGTATACTGAGGGTTTGAGATTTTTTTTTATTCTTCTTTGGATTTAATTTTCACTCAAGCCTGGTCAGCATGTTCCTTGTTGATGCTACTTTATTGTCCAGCAATGGCTTTTCATTAGGAACTTCTGACCTAATTAGTTCCAGTGTTATATATTCTTTTCGTGGTTTTTTTTTTTTTTTGGCCTACATTACTGCATTACTAAGTTACCTACATGAATAATTACCCTATTTTACTCCTATTATCTTTGTCATGTTTGGGTGGAAACTCTCAAGTAGAGTGGCAGAAGCAGCCTGCTCTGCAGAAATTGCAGCACTGTACTCAACTATACTAGCATAATAAAGTGCAGGTTCACAGCAACCTGCCAAAATCTTCCACTCCTTATGTCTAGGAGGTCTGTTCTGGCTGTACACTTCAGAAAGACAAACTGCTTTTCCTTTTTCTCTTTGCAGAGATGTCCAGTCAACTGGAGACTTATTGTCCCCTCTGGGTTCTTCTCTATTTGTCTTAATGGTTTCTGTTAAGACTGTTTTGTTTTTAACAAGCTTTAAAAGCCTGACACATTAGAGTTTTTAATTTAATTTTGAATTTTTAAAAAAATTACATAAATACAGATCATCTGTGGTAGTTGCATGAAAGAAACAACAGATTGAAAGACTAGTTCACAAATAATTTTTCTTCAAGAAAAACCTTTTGATGATTATTCTCCATTGAACAATCAAATTTTTTAGGACACAGAGGAGTCAGTGTATGCAGCATATCAAGGCAATGGAGCACCTGGAAATATTTTTTTCTTTCACATTTAAAGGGAAAAAATGCTCATAAAAATCGTTGCAAAATATTGAGGTCAACTTCTTTTGCGTAGATACTGAACATGAACTGACAAAAAGTATGAGCAAGGGGAGATTCAGTCCTGGAGTTGATTGTACAAACACAGTGTCTCAGGTGTATTCAGCTGACTTTCAAGCTGATTTCTGCAGTGAGTACAATTATTTGTTTTGAGGAGGATTTGAACATGGAAAACCTCATTTAAAAGCACAGATGGCTGGTGGTTGCTGTTTGTATGCAGTGTGCTAATGTGAACCAACTCTCATGGACAAGACAAGCCTGATTTACCTGAAAGTGTTTGCTGTTACCACAAATAGTCTTACAACCCTTGATAAAATTATGCTTGGGTGAAACTGCTGCTTCTGATAACGTGATGATTTTCATCAGAGTTGATATGATGATTAATAATCATAGTATCACCTTATTTACATGGGAAATGCTCTTTTAAGAACTACAGCACGTCTATATGTGCAATTTAATATGTGTAATGAACAAAGTAAGACAATATGAACTATCTTCTAGAGAAGGAAGAATTACTGTGTTTTCTCCCCCATTGATCCCTCCTTTTAATAAATTGCCGTGAACAAGAGGAACTGGGAGTTGTATCTGGTATAAGATTCAGTCCCAGCTGTGACATGAAGAGAGAGCACTTAAGTGGTGGGATGCTCTAAGACCTCTGTAAATATGATGCTATTTTTTGAAGTTTACCAGGATCTGAGATGTTGAGGAAAGATACACTGTGCCTAGTTTCACCAGATCAAAGCTTTGTCCCACTCCTTGGAGAACTCAGAAGCAAGACAACAAAGTGCTTTTCCCCTCCCTTTGCTCCTCTTCATGCTCCTTAGTAAAAAGGTATTGATCCAACTGTTTAGTTTGCAGCCAAACGAAGAGCTGCACATCACCAAAACCATCAAAGGGGATTTCCAGTACAAATTTGCAATTTCAACAGCTCTTCATTTTGGGAAATTTTGTTTACTGATGAGCTGAACCAAATCATATTAAAAATTATATTTTTGTATGTGTTTAAGGGAGTTTATTCCATGGTTTACTGGGAGAATTTTGACAGAAAATATGTAACTGTTCAACGACTCTCAGTATGCCTTTTCTCCTATCAAGACACAACTATTTTCATAGGATTTCTATTTTCTCCAAAGCCTGTGAACCATAAAGATAACAATCTCACTGAAATTTTGAAAGAGCATGAAATGTGTACAAAATAAAAGCTCAGAATGAAAAAGATTGCCTGGAATAAACACTGATAGCATAGTAAAGCAAAATCATTGGAGATTTCTGGAATACTCATCCTCAGTACATTTTCCTACCTTTATACATTGAAATTAATCTGTTATTTTGGATTAAAAAATATGTGCTTGTGTGCCAATGTGAACTGTTTGTGTATATGGAAAGTATAATTGAACACATAATTTCCCACTTAAAAAAAAAAAAAAAGTAGGAATTTTTACATCGAGCTTGGTTTACAAAGCTGAATTGTGGCAGTTTCACTTTTGACCTGATTTTCAAAAAATGAGAGAGTATTGAACCAAAGGAAGAAAATTGAAAACTTTTGGAAAAGAGAAGCAATAAAAGAAAAAACCCAAATAATTTAAGCTACACTCACATAACAAACATTATTGACAAATTGAACACACACACAAGAATAAAAATAGATGTAATCACTGCAAAATAATTTAAATGGAAATATTTACTAAGGGCATTGGAAGGCCAACAGTCAAATTATGTAATATGAGATATATTTAAGTCTCCTGGTATAAGGACAATTCTTGCTTCAGTAGACTGTTTGCCTTGATGAATTTCCTATTTAGTGTTATTCTGCTATTATCTTGTAATTTAGTTATCCTAGATTAAAATCTGATTCCAGCACAAATATACAGGAATATTGTAATTCATAAAACATGATCTCTCGATTAATGAAGAGAGATGCATTCCTTAGCTAATTCTTCTGGGCAGAAGCAAAGTCTTAAAATCAAAATCTGCTCGTAAATACAAATAACTGAGGGAGCCTGCAAGCATATTTCTGTGATCTCCTCACCACATATACCCTGATATGGAAAGCAGATGACTAAGACTGTATGTAAAGTAGAAGATTTAACCTCTCAGCACTTCCAAACCAGCAGCAGGGTAAGAGTGAGGTTCTGAAGCAAAAGTTAAATCATGCAAACCAGGATGTTCAAAATTCACAGTCTCTGAAATTTCCCTGCCATGCTGAGGGCCAAATTTAGGCAGAAAAGAAAAGCTGCAATGTATGGTTGAGAAAATGAGATAGGGACTGATTTACTAGGAGCAAGGGGAGAAAGAAAACACCACAAAAAAAAAAAAAAAAAAAAAAAGGCAGAAAACTAAACCCAACCAAAAAAGCCCACTAAACAAAACCAACAACAACAATCAAGAAAAAAAAATCCAAACCAAAATAACTTAGAAACAAAGGAAGTCTATACAAGAAGAGAATAAAGACTTCATATGAAACAAAGTGGAAACCAGCTGCTAATGCTTTGTATGAAAATGCTACAGGGTGCATTTTTAGGGGGAAAAAAGAAATAAGAATGGAAGAAAAGCATCAAACATGAAAGAAACCGCCACTTGAGATGATGGACCCTCTAGGAATTAAATCAAAACCATTCTTCTAAATTTTGGTAAATGGGGTGGTCCAAAGTATGACATTTTTGCAGGTGATGTAGAGTGTATTTGAAGACACTGTATCAGAAGCTCTCCTCAGATGTATGCCTCCTGCCCTAAAAGAATAAAATTAGGGTAGCTAAACTGAATCATAGAGTCATAGTCAGAAAATGGCCTAGGTTGGAACGGACCTTAAAGATCTTCTAGTTCCAACCTCCCTGTAAGTAGTCAGGATCCAGTAGAGCAGGTGGAAGAATCCAGTGGACTCAAAGACTCCTCCAACCTGGCCTTTGGTTGAATGGACTCGGGAGTTCTTAAGAACAAAAAGGCTACCTTCATAGACCTGAGATTCTGCCCCACGGAGGATCTCAGACAAGGCCACAAGCACTGATAGGTTAAATGCAAATGTAGACCAAACTTGGCTTTGAGAAAAAAAACTTGCAAAGACATAAAAAGTAATAATAAATTCTTTTTCCAACACATCCAGAGCAGAAAGCTTGCCAGAGAAGTGTGAGAGCCAATAGATAAGCAAGGCATAAAAGCATTTGCCATGTACAAACTTAGGGAAGTTTCCACGCTGAAACTCTTCTTTTTAGAGGAGGTGTTAGAGAATCTGTCACAAACTGAAGTGTTAGTGGAACAGATTATAGAACAAATTGACAGAATACTCAAACCACCAGAAGTGGATGGCACTTGCCCAAGTTCTAATGGAATGCAAATGTGAAATGGCTGAACTATATAAATTCACAGACAGACTATATAAATTCTCACTTAAAGCCACCTAGGTATAATAAGGTGGCAATGGGAAGGGCAAAAAGACTTTTTAAAATGAGATCTAGAGAACAATACAAAAGTACAGAGAAAGATCTAAGTTTTAGAACAGTTTCAGCACGATGATGATTAAGTAGATCAGCACTATCCTGCCTTGGAAAGAGGCAAATACCATGACACTGTGCAGAAAGCAGCACATTACAGAAAGTACTGAAAGTTGGTCATCATTTTTTCTAATGTTTGAATGAGCCAATACCAAATTAAACTAATTTGTATCAGATTCAAAATAAAAATTTTATCATAAAGTTGG
>VZSR01003049.1:20742214-20768507 GCA_013398615.1 Brachypodius melanocephalos
CATGTGAGAACAAAGAAAAAGACTGGGGCTAGGAGAAAAACATTTAGAGAGAAAGATTTACTTCACGTGTTTTAAATAAAGAGGAGATCACTGAAGGAAGATGTAAGTTTTCAGGTACCTAAAAGGCTACTGGATAGAGCTAAGGAACAGTTCTCCATGTCCTCCAAGGACAAAAAGGAATAGGTTTTAGTCTGCAAACTAATTAATAGCAGGAATACATTTTTAATGGTAGGGAAGCACTAAAAGAGATTCCCTGGAGACCCAGTAGAACCCCTACCCTTGGAAGGCTTTCACCGAACTGACAGGAGTATTGAGTGATTATACACTGATAGGAGGATGGTCTCCTTTGCTTATTGAGGGATATTCTGATTTTTCATTTGTTCTGTTGCTATTTTCCTCCCCTCAAAGTAAGAGAAGAAACATTTTTTTCTCCTTTTACTTTGGCTTGTTCTGACTATTCTTTCATGCATTTATTTAAGTCATTAACCCATTTGCCAACTTTCCATGGTTATCGATGTAACCCCTTACTTCCCAGATCTGAAGAAATATGAGTGAGGTGTGGACATTCCGTAATATAATAACTGTCCATGACTGACAGAGTCTAAATCATGCAGAAAAGGGATCCTCCAAACCAGTTTAAATAGTAGGGAAGTATATGGTAATCAGATGAATGTTTTAACTGGCTAACTGTTGTATTATTTACATAATGACTTCAACATACTTTGAAAATATAGTCCAGATATTTCCACGCAAAGATCTTCAGCCCAAAACTAAATGCAGTATGTCAATCAAATTGCACTAAATCAATTATATTCTATCTGTTTTCTTACCCCAGGACTTCCATTTCTTCATCAGTCCATCTCAGGGAGGGCCATGTGGTGCTCTAAAGCAATGAGCACATGCTTAATACACCAGTCTTAAAAAGCAGTTAACAACATAAGAAGAACATTTTGATCAAAGCATTTAAAATTTTGGCCTGAGATTATATTTTTTTTTAATGCCAAAAAATGTTTCTTAATTTAGGCCCTTAAAAGACATAGATTTGCTTTCCAATATCCTGGATTTGACAGACAGTGGAAGACACCCATAGGACATGTGGGTGCTGGCAGTGAAGCCAGACCAGACACTTCCAATATAGGTGTCTAAATACGGATTAAACTGCCTCCCTTGAGGCACCCAAATTTGAAAATGATTGGCTGCAATCCCCACTGAAGCAGCTCACACCGTTCTCTACATGGACTGTGTGCCAAAGTTCTAGTAGCAATTGTTTTAACTGGAAAGAGTTCAGTTTTCATTTTTCTGAGAGAAAACTGGCCAGTCCCAATTATGGAAACAAATCTTCAGCATAAAACTTTTAAAAAACACAGAAATTCTCCTGGGGAAGTTACTAGCAGGGCAAAACTAGCTTTTCCAGAAGAGCTGACAGTTGTTTACATTTTAATGTAGAGGAATCCAGCAAGTCTGCAAGTTTATTTTTAGTAGCTGTAAACCGAGTTATTTAACTCCTTTTTCTCTGTGACTGGAGCTGAGACATAAAAATGATTAACACAATGGCCAACTGGTGCCTGAGCTTATGCTAGAGTTCAGATGATGATGAATATTGTGTTAAGAAAGCAGTAGGATTCTTTCACATTATATTTCTTGTGATGCCTCATCTAAATATTTGCAATCTGACAGCCTCTGTGCTTAGAATAGCTCTGGTTGCCACATAAAATGCTGGGCTGCCATCTCTGAGCAGGATGAATTTGCTTCCTTCCTTGTGAAGCTAATCTGGCAAAGAATATTTTGTTACCAGTGTCCTGGCTTCATCACTGGAGCACAAGTCCTGCCAGATCCAGTGATGAAAGCTGTGGCAGCTGCTCTCTCAGGGCTGTGAGCGAGCTGGCAAAAGCCAAAAGTAATCCAAGCTTCCCTGCAATAGCACTATGAGAGACCTCCTCCACTCAGTGTCCCCAGTGGTGCAGAACTGTGGCTGCTGCTCCCCAGCATGGTCCTAAGGAAACCACCCCAGGCAGCTTAAGCTGCTCCCTGCTCTCAGGAAAGCCAGCAGTTGAACACTGTTACTGATAGTCCTGTGTGCTTGTCAGGGAAAGGACTTTGCTGCACTAAATTAATTTATTTCTGAGTCTGAAGCACTCTCCTGTAAGACAGCAAACTTGCAAAGCTGGTGTAGAACTGGAATTCTGGTGTAAAATCAGAATTGCCTCAATTATAAATGAACCCAGTCACAAGAGCTCAGTTGGGAGATCATGTTTTCTAAGAGAACAAAGCAGCTTTTTCCTCCAAAGCCACCATTAGGGATTGCATCCAGGGAGCAGTCAGAACAGTGAGCAACAAAATCATTTCACCAAGGAACCAAACCAGGAAAACATGTTAATGTAGGCATAAAGGAAGAAACATTCCTAAACGGTGCACATTGAGGAAGATAAACCATCACTATACTATCATGTGTATAAGGTCAAACAAACAGCTCTAACCAAAAGAAGATGAGAGGCAGTCACATAACTTAAAATGGATGGCTAGTACCTGCATGGATTGGCTGCTGTTCTTAACTAAGGTGCAGACTTCTGCCCTTTTCTCTAGCACATTATTCAACTTCAGAATCTGTTTCCACATAAAAATCTGTTTCCAAAGTCATGCAACTTAATTAGCTAGCCTCCAAGGGGGCTGTAAAAATATTTATGAAATACTTGCAGATGCTTTTGATCTGGGAGGCACAGCAGAAGGGCAAAGCAGTATTTACATGGGGTTTGACAAGAAGTGCAAGGAAACTTTGTGTTTGGTTTTAAAGGGAAAGCTGAACTACACTGCAAAGAATTGAACTATTCTGGCAGAAAGCACAGGAAAATATCTAGCATGTTTGGTAACCAAACCCTTTATTGACAGAGGTCTTATAGGTCTTATATGTTATGACCAAATCTATTCAAAGTTTGTCAGAAAGAAATGCTTTCTGAAATCATGCTTATGTTAGGATGAAACCTCTAATATGTCACTGGGTCTGTACACATTATCACATAAGGGTTCTGCAGGGAATTTCGTATTGCATATATTATACAGCCTATTAAAGGCAACGAGGACAATTTGGATAGATCAATCATTTTCTTATCTCACTAACACAAAGCTGTTATTGGTAAGACCCATATCAATCAAGCAATTCCTGAATTACTGCTCTGTGAGAGAAGTTAATATTAACAGGCTAATGTTATTTGTGTATTTCTTTGTTCTTTTTACATGCATTCTGAATAACAAAAGAGTAGGCAAACTGTTGGTAAGGATCAAATATTAATCCACTGCAGCATGTGAAATTTGGACAAGGAAATATACAGTATTTTCTGGGGTTTTCTTTGTCTCTGAACTTAATAGTGAGATGTGAAAGACAGGTGAAGAAACCTGAGTTAAGATGTTTCCTATAAGTTCGGTGTTTTTCTTTCTCTGTTTAGCAAAAAAACCACCACCAGTTGTTGGAATTGCCAACAGTTATGACCTGAAGAGTTCAACATACTCTGACAGATACTGGCAGCACCAGTACTCAATAAAAATCTTGCCAGGTCACTGTCTTTTCACTGTCATTTTAGTCCCAGAGTCTTGTCTATTGCCCTATATATATGTGTGTTCTTACAGATCTTCAATTGGCAGTGACTTTCCCACAGCTTAAAGAAGGGGGATGACGGATATGAACTCTGAAATTAGAAAAAGCTGTATTTGGTAATAATAAATTACTTGCCCAAAATAACAGTGAGTCCAACAGGAACCTGATGTTCATGTCATGTTAGATCATGCACATTCACGTAAGCCAGTTCTTCCATATAGTCTGAAAGGAGGGCAGACTTGTCTCTAAAGGTTGGAAAGCTCTGGTCTTATTTAGTGAAAAGCCCTCATATCATGAAGTCTCAGTATTGAGATTTTAGAGTGAGAAAGGGAAAGGAGCTGAATTTTTGGGTAGCACAGGACAGAAGTTTTAATTGGAAGGAAAGGCTGCTATAAGCAACACCAAGTTTAAATTATAGCAACTGTAAATCTGTACCTGTTTTAATGCTTCATCCCTCAAACTTCAGTTGAGGAACTTCAAAACAAGTGTGTTGTAGGATGGATTTAATAATCACTTCCAGTCAAAGGATTTCTCCCTGCAAAGAGCAGTTCAAAAGGATTTACTGTGTAGTACCCATTTAGATCTATCATCAACTTGACCACACAGGGCATCACAGTCAGTAAGAAAACTTCTTTGTAGTTTTTAGAAAACTTTCTGATTGAAATATTTCCTATCTATTTTCTTTACTGAAGATTAACTAAATTCAGTATTCAGGCAAGTGTTTATACACCAAATGAAAAAAAGTAGTATTCCCAAATGATTGAGGTAACTTTTCTTCAGAAGAGGACAAGAAGGGCACTGTGTTTGTGGGAGCTGTGCGTAGTAAAACTACTTCTTTAAACTGAAAAGAGTTTCAGGGTCTCCCTAACATGCTAATAATGAGTGACAAATAGTAAGCTATTCAATTCTAAGAAAAACCCCATGACAGATGGAATCTATGTGATTTAAATTAGGTTTGATCCAATAATGAAAAAATGACAGTGCCAGCTGTCAAATGCAAAGCTGCCATTCCTGAAAATCTCTTGTCTGAGGCTAACTTAGGCAGCAGTAAAAGATTCTTATTGTTTGGAATTCAAATTTAACAGAACAATAAGATGAGAGCATTACCATGTAAGTGCACAATTTAGGATTTATCAAAGGACTCTTTAAATTTCAAGGTAATGAGAAACAAATTACTAGATTATGGATAAACTTTCTCATTGGACAGGCAATCTTATTATCTCAGAAAACACTGCAAATACACAAGATAAGAGCTATCAAACTAATTCTGTACTCTTTTTATACAAGAGCACCATTCTCTACATTCATAACTGTTTGGTGTCTAATTATTGTCTTTTATGACTCATGTACTTTTAAGATGAAATCACTTCAGCCATAAAAAGGTCCTGAGATTAACTCTCTGCTACTTAGTGCACTGCTTTTCCCTCATAAAAATAGAGTAAATCAGTCAGAAGATGGTAGTCAGGATGTATTTAAGCATACATTCAGTTTGTGGAAGAGGAAAAAGTAAGCAATTCTAGAAAATTTGCTAGGAGATACAATAAATTTAACATTCATCTGTTCCAAAGCTGAAACACCCACAGCAGGGAAGCAGGGAAGTTGAAATGAGGAAGGAGGATTACTACTGCATGGTTTTGACTGGCTGGTTAGGGAAGTGTATAAGAAAAAAAAATGGAATATGACAGAGGGCAAGATTTAGATGTCAAGCTCATAAGTGGGTCACTAAGCAGATTCAGGTAATGCACTGGGAAAAAAATAGATGGACTCTCAGTGTGGAGAGCTGTAAAACCTGTAGAAGTGGTTTTCTGCCAGAAGGAATTTTTGCTCCTTTTCACCTCTGTTAGTTGGTCTAATGATTTTAGTTCTATCCCTAAATCTTGCCAATTCCTCTGCCTTTACTGTTTCTCTATATCAAAGCCACTCCACTCCCATACTGTATGAGGGCAGGCACTGTGTGCAGCAAGACTTTCGCTTTGCTGGGTAGTGCAGACAACTGCACAAATCCTATGTAGTCTTGTTTTGTTTTGCATGAAGCCACTGGTTAAAGACCATAAATATAATTGTGAAATTAATATTTCAACTGTACCTACAGAGATACACACCTTTTGTTGTAATGTTAATAAAATAAAAGGCAGTAAGTGGCTACTCATATAAGAACTGAAACCAGTGGTATTTTTGTTAGGCAGGTAATTTTCTATTTTGAAATTCCATAGTTCAGATTATATTGCAAACTGGGCCTCTTTGGAGATTTTTTATTAAAATATCACCGGCAATTATTTTGCTATTTTCCTGGTCCTCTCTTACATTTCTCCATGGACACAACTGAAAGGCCTGTATATCACAACAATCCTCCTAATGAGTATTAGAAAATTATATTCCTTAATAGCTTAGTCTCTCTAATGTAACTTGCAGTAGGGTTTGCTTGTATTTTAAGTACAGTGAGATGCAAAGGATATAAATAAAAGTCAGAGGAAAAAGATATGCCAATGAAAATCAATTAAGGGCCTCAGCCTTTCCCTTAACTCCCAAAATCCTGAGTGGTGGTGTTGTTCAAGGGTCTGAAAGCTCCACTGGGTAATAGCTTTGCTGTGTAAGGCACTAAATCAACACATAAGGAGACAGTTCCTGCCCTGGAGGACTTGTCTGTTTAACCAAATTAAATACAACTTGCATTCCCACTAATGTGACCTTTCTTCTTTTATTTTCATTTTAAACGGCTGCAAAATGTACCATGCTGGGGACAAGTTCTCTGTGATATTTTTATTTTGAATCA
This sequence comes from Brachypodius melanocephalos, assembly GCA_013398615.1. Taxonomy (NCBI): domain Eukaryota; kingdom Metazoa; phylum Chordata; class Aves; order Passeriformes; family Pycnonotidae; genus Brachypodius; species Brachypodius melanocephalos. Next base: position 20,748,577 of record VZSR01003049.1, read on the forward strand.
ATATTTCAGTGAAGATTTGCCTTTTGGATCTTAGGAAAGAAAGACATTCTTTCTTTGTACATATTGAACAAATTTTTCATGACCCTTTAGCAAGCACTATGTCACATGCTGGCACATATACTAAGTAGTTTTATTTTTGTTTAAATACATGGACAGAAATCAAGGTTTTTCTGAAACCGAAGAAACACCATTCACTCTTTTCTGTGTCTCTTAGTGACACAGGAAAAGCAAAATTACTTCAGCAGTGGTTTGCTTGCCATTCCAATCCCTCTGCTTTGCTAAAAGGGCAGGAGGCTTCTTTCAGACATCAAAGTGCAGGTATGGCGTTACTTCTCTGAGGGAAGGTGAACAAACTTTTACAGAATGTCTTACATGGACATTTCAGAAAGGAAGAGATCACAAGGGAGTTGACAGTGGAAGGCATAATTACTGCACACAAACTCTCCTGCTTGCTTTTGTGTAATGAGAGTTGTGCCATGCCCTTCAGCACATACCACACACTGTCAGCAGCTGTGTAACAATGGGGCCACATGTTCTAAGTAAGGTCTTGGTGTCAGGATTGGTATTCATTTCTTCCATTTTTCTGCCCATCAGGAACATACACCATCTCTATTCTGATTAACAAGGGGGTCTACAAAGCCTTGAGGGAGAGTCATGATACAAGAATAAGCGCAGCATTAACTGGTAGCTAGAGATAGGGAGTGGTGTAGGAGCACTGATTTAAGGGGATTATGTGGAGTGTGAATTAGAGCATTATTGAGACCCAGGGGATGAACAAAATCCTAGAGTATATACTCTGAAATGTATCTCCTGTAATTTATGTTTCACTGAAATAAAAATAATAAAGAACAGATTCTTTGTACCTAGAGCCCAGTTTGACTCCTATCTAGCTCCACATTCTAAAAATCCACTCTATTACGTTTATAAGCACCTCTAGTGTTATATTACAGATTTTAAGAGGTTAAAGGCTGCAAATGGAAATTGCAAGAGCATAAATCACTGCTAATGTGATACTGCTAATCTTTCAAAAGGCTTAACAGGAACAATCTTTCTCATATGTTTTCTTATCTCCTCATACCAATGGAGGTTTTGTCTGAGTACTAGCCCAGAAAACCTCTGTAGGCAGAGATTAAATTAATTGCTAATATTGGAAAACTATTTTCAATCTGCTGAAAGGTTTTAAACCAGAGTTCAGTGATTCCATTTCATTCCCTATGCCCTGAGGGCTGTCTCCTTTAGGAGGTGGGGAGGTGTCAAAATGAAAAGATCATTGATTAAGTATCAAATGTGTTTGCTCATGACTGTTCCCCCACAAAGAAATGCCCTGAAGCAATATAATGCTTGAGCTTGAAGCACATCAGTTTTACCGTCTGTATCGTTAAAGCTAAACAGCTCAGCTGGGTCATCACACTGGGGAATTCTACTGCCCTCAGTATCAGGGCTGTTACCCAGGATCTCTTGGCCATTCTTCATTATCAGAGGAAATATACAAGGCCTTCCATCTGACAACAGGTCCTGGACTTCGGCTTCAAAACTGTTAACAAGACATTTCAAACCCTCATCGTGTATAAAAATCTTGGAACAAATGGATGAGAGTATAGCTAGGGAGCATTGCTCTGAAATTTAAAAAAAAAAACAAAAAACCCATGCATTTAGCCACAAATTCCTCCACAGTTTATTAAAAGCAGATGACTGGCTATTGAAGCACTGGTATAAGGATCAGTGCTTTGCCCAAATTAATTGCCAATCTATAAGTATCCATACATGAACTGATTGCAGTTAATCACGGTCTGCTGCAACAGAGAGCCAAAAATATCGGCAGCTGTTAAAGAGAGGGCAACATGGCCATTCAATTTATCTGTCAAAAGATCTCTCTTAATGATTCTCATTTTCTTGAAGTACTTCTGGTATCAATCTTGAATATCTGCTAGAAGCAGAAAATACATGGATCTGCTGTCTACCAACCCTATCACTTGAATGCAGAAGAATAAGTCTAAGATTATTAAGGTTCCTTCTAGTCTTAAAATTGATTTTGCAAGAACTTGTCTGTGTCTGATCTTAAAATTAGATCTTTTATTTCTACAGACAGGTACCTGTGCATACATGAACAATGGAACAGATGAAATCGAAATTCTGCTGGGCATGCATGGTAATAGGCTTTCTCTGTATCAATTATCTTTGAATGCATGGAAGCTGCATGATAGCAAGTTTTGTTCTTGTCCATGTTCTGAAATTCCCAGACAGCAGGCAAAATTCCAGATTCTGTTCTTTTAATGGATGTTTGGGAAACTCAGTAGCACATAAACACAGAAAGGGTGATGAGAGTGATTTTGTCCTCTTTCCTCAGAGCATTAATGGAAGTGTTTCCTGAGAACTCATGACTTCTTTCTTGCATGTTAAATACAAATAATAATACCAAAATTGAGCTCTTGTTTCTCAACCCTCATTCAGGAAAATCATAAAAATATTTTCTAAAGCCTAACTGTAAACCTTTGATAAACCTTGAGCCTGAAGCAAATGATTACAGTTCTTAGACTGTCACTACCTTCATGGGTTTCCCCAGAGGTACAAACCAGTGTAGCATCACTGATTTGAAAGGAAACAGACAGCTGTAAATCATCTGCATTGTTTGTCAGATAATTTTGGAATACAGGAGGAGAGAGGAAAATATTAAAAAAAAAAATCTTCTATTCCAAGACACCCTTCCCTACACATACGTTATATTTCCTATCAACTTCAATGCCCATATCATTCCAAATCAGACACAAGGCAGATGTTTAGCACTACCAAAAAAAAAAAAAAATTAAAAAAAAAAAATCAGGTCACTTTTGAAGTCTTTCAGGTTTCTAGATAGCTTTACAGCAAGAATTAGTAAGAATAGCAAAAACTTTTGTAGCTTTTAGTTTGCTCTTTCAACTTTCCCCCTGTACATAATTACTGATCTCCTTGGGGGTCTTCTTTGGGAAGGGAAAAAGTGCAATGGACAGTTGTTTTCTTTCCCAGAAGTGTTTAGAGCACCACTTCCTTTTCTTGAGGTAGCAGGGCTTCTGACTGGCAAAAGCCAAGTTTGAGTTCCCCTTTGAATATCTAAACATCATTTTTGAATGGCTCAGAATTGAGCTATCAGAGTACCAGGTCTCAGCTAGGGTTTGGGCTTAACGACTCTGCCACTCTCTTTGGCCCATGAGGTCTGGGAGCGTGGGAGAAGTTCAAGACCTGGAATTGAACCCCTTCTGGGAAAGTGCATTGTGCTAACAGAGAGAGACTCCTGGGACAAACCACTTTAAATAGCATTTGTTTCTAAGTGCGATAGTTCATGTGAAAATGCGTGCAGCATTAGCTCTTACAAATGTTTCACCTCAGAATGTATTCTGTATAAAGAACAGTCTCCAGCAATTGCTGGGTTTGCAGGATGTGGACAGGAAGAATAAGGAGGGAGCAAAAGTTCAGCTGTTCCAATATGTAGATATAGAAGCTGGGTTTTCATTGTCTCCCAGTGCTCACTCTCTCCATTGGGGCTGCATGGGGGAATGCATGGGAGAAAACAAGGCTGTAGCTTCCCAGAACACCGCAGCTGAAGCTTGCCAGACACATGGTGACCATCAGAAGGTTGCAGTGATTAGTCTAGCTATATAAATAAACATGGCTGAATTCTGCACCAACAAAACATTGTTTGCTCTGCGTGACTCTGCTGTGCTGAGCATGCTTAGGTCAGCGTTGCATGGAAAAGGAAGAGGAAGGGATTAGATTGAAAACTCTCCTGTATCACAAAAGCCAGGAGAGAGAATTTTTGGCTGGCTTTTATGTGACTATAGGGGGCAGGAGGAGTAAAAAAAATACCTCTCCCATTGGGGTTTATTGCACTTTTTATACTATGCTGGGGCTTTATGCAGTATTCACCATGGGCACAACAGAGTAAACTTAAAGGTCAGTTCTTGTAGAGATCTGTGGGAGAGACCTTCTTCCTGTCTCACCCAACAGTGTGCACTATATCTGAGCCACTGAGGTAGGGAGACACTGAGAACTAAACAAATACATTTTCTGCTTTTTCCATTCCCCCATTTTGTTTTGTTTTGTTTCATTTTTACTTGAAGTTTGCAAGTGATCCTGGCTCAGCTGAAGTGTATTCATGGCCATCCCAGCCTCTTTCAGGAGAGCTGTTTGTCTCGGGGATAGTATCCATGGGACCTACAAGCATTTGTATGTCTCAACCAAATACATCTCTTCTTACAGCATGTAGAACACAGGTGAGAGAAGCAACCTTGTACTTCGTTGGGAAAGTATTCACTGAGGAGTGAATTTTGAACCCTGACTGATGTTGTGTTCTTTACAGTTTTCTTTTTAATTAAAGGACTGTCCAAATGCAGATTCTGTTTCACTTTTGTCAGTGACCATGCTTGTGGTCAGTGAACACATTCAGTAGTGTTCCAAGGATTACTATGAAGCTATCCAAGGATCTCCACACAAACTGGTTTGTCTACTGAAAGCAGTAAAGCAATAGTAGCAGCATGGGGCTGAGTTTACTCGTGGTAGGGCAGAGTCATGCTGACACAATTCTGCTAGTTTCAGGATGCAAGCCAGTATCTCAGCATGCACTAGAGCACTGAAAGCTACTTTGATTCAGGAAAAAGAGACTGTCCAAGCTGAAGAGGAGACAGTACTGTTTCTAGAATCTGTGCTAGCTGGCTGGACCGAGCTGAAAAGTCTTTGTCTAGCACCAAATCATATTACAGAGACGCACTTTCCGTGCTATAACAATGAACCAGCTTGTTAGGAGCTGTGCCAATGCACTTATGAGGCATTCCATTACAAAACTAAGATTCATCCTACATCACTCTTCCAGACTACCTGGTAGCGTGTTTGAGGTCATTATTCTGAAGCACTTTACATCAGCAGACGGCAGACTTTCTGATTCTGGAGGATGAAGATTTCAAGCACGTGTCTCCTTTCACTTCACTGTTATATGAGGTAACCTCAGCAAAAGGGAATGTGAAGATAAACATGTATTCCATGAAGACAAACATAGGGAACCATAGCAACAATAGCTACAGCAAGAATGGAAATAATTCATTAGTAAAAGATATAAAATAACAGTATACTGAGTCTATTGCAAGTTGCTGAATGCCAGGTTTGGGACACTTCCATTCTAGCTTATTGCTTTTTATAGCAAAACGCAGGAAATGTCATTGCCATATTTAAAACCTGCCTTCTGATATCATATCTGCTTCTCTACAAGCATATTGTCTGATTTTATTTGAATGCAACGAGAAAAACTTCACTGCAAAGACCTGGGTTTATGACTATTGAGGATTTCTCCTTGCTAAGGTTATATAATTGTGATATAATCTTCATTACAATAAGTTAGTGTTCAGAAAGATGCCTGTAAATAGGACAGGACTAACCTAGCAGCAAGTTTTGCTAACCAAGAAAGTGCAGTATGCTGCTCTGCTGCTTCCTGTGATCATGGCTCCTATGGCTCATTCAATGAACTCACATAAAAATGACATTATTTATTGCACTTTCTTTTATACACCTGTTGCAGGGTGACATAAGGTAACAAGATGGTTAGTTTATGTTGTCAGTGGGATTTCCTGTCCTGTGCAGCACCAGCGTCAACTTCCCTTCCTCACACACATCCACAAAATTCATACAACATGCATCTAATACAGCTGCAGAATACTGGCCATGATTGTGGAAATTGAAGGGTATTGAGGTGATGTCCTGACACTGGAATATCCGGAGACTAGTTCTTTCTAGACTGAGAAATCCATGACTGTGAACCCCATGACTAAGAAAATTAAAAAGTATGCTGTTACATCTGCTAACTAATCTCAGTCATCATTCTGTGCGGATGATTCATGAAGCACACAGTTTTAGTTTACCTGTGTTATGTGTAATCCTTGATCATTATACCTGGGGGCTTATTCCAAACCTAATACATTGTTAACAGTAACTTCTCTGATAAAATGTTAAAATTTCAATGTTAAATATTACCTTCTTTAAAAGATTCCCTTTTTCATCTTGCACTATGGTGCATATTGTTTTTGTCATCGTGCTCACATCTTGCTACTAGTGTAATCAATAAGTAAAAAAGCTTGTTTACTGTTCATTAACTAGCCCTTTCAACTTCCCAGATAAATAGAAACAAAGAGGTTTTCAGGCTGTTTCATTCCAGGAGCCTTTCTCTTGTATTCTTACAGTAAATGAATGGATTGATAGAGGTTGAAACTTTTATGTGAAAAACTTGTTTGCCTGCTGCTTTGAACCATACTCTCACAAGAGGCACTACACTTTCAATTTTTCCCACTTCTGTCATCAAGGCTAACACAATCTTTGGGGTTTTTGCCACCACATTCTTTCCAATTCACAGCATTCACCAGAGGCTAGTGCTACTTTTACTATTATGATTGCCCCACACTAATTTATGATTTCTATGCTTTGAGAGGGTAAACAGTATTTTGTTCTGTTTAAAAGCAAACATGAATACCTTAACAGCCAACAATTGCAGAACAGCAGCAAAAGTGTTTATGTGTTCAGAAATAAAACTTCAGTAAAAGTTACTTATTTAAAGATTTAGAACTGTATAAAATAATGAGCTTAAAAGCAAAATGTTTGCCTAGGGAAGTCTGCCTTATCAAATATTACTTAACAAGGATGCTAATGACTCACTTAACTCCAATATTCAGCTCCTGAAATAAAGGAAACAGAAAAAAAATATGACTATAACTGTTAATAAAGTTAGCAACTTCACATATAAATTTTAAATCCCTCTGCACTGCTAAAATGCCAGTGAAATTAGGTCCTCAGGCTAGATGTAACAATAAGATTTAACAGACTGGGAGCACACAGAATGTTTTATATAATCTGCAAATTAAAAAAAAAAAAAAAAGATTGATAGGTTTTGAAAAGATACACACTGTTCCTGAAGTCTAAACTTTTTTCCAATAATTACCACTGGGAAGGGATGACTAATTGCAGTACTCTCTGTGCTACACAATATACATAGCAGACATATACACTGAAGAGTTTTGATTTAGGTGTTCTTCATTTGGTAGAAGGAGTTAAACTATTTTTGGAAAGAGACCTATATGCCTGAAGGCTGTAGGCTGATGAAAGTCTTCAGCTGTGCTTTGTAGAATCAAAACATTTTCTGATGCTCCTGTAAGTCAAAGTCAAAGCTTTTGAATTTAATACAATACGCACAATTGCTCAAAGGGCAATTACATTATTATTATTAAAACTGTCATCCCTTTAGCTATGCACTGCAAATGGTTTACATGCAAAAGGGCAATCCTAGGTTGTTATAACACAATAGATCTGTAACTTTTAGCAGTGGTTGGACATAGCAAGGCTGCTGAGATTTCTGTTGCTATTTTCATCCTCTTAACCCTACATATTTTTTCAAGAATATTGTCAATTGGAAATATATTTGTAGAAGCCTATCCCATTCTCCTGAATTAATTTTGTCCTTACCTAAAACAGAAGAGAGGCCAATTTAAATCAATGAAGGAAAAGTATTGTGAGGGAGTAATACCCCTGTTTCTCCAGTTCTTTGTTTTTCTTCCAAATTTGGCTAGCATGCCTTGTGTACTATAGAGTTTCCTGGACTTCTGCCATATTTTTGTCCCAGAAAACAGATTTACAACTCTTCAGTTCAAAGATAGCTGACCTGACTGGTGCCACACAGCAGAAAGAGTGAGCTTGAAACACCCCCATCAAACCAGGCCCATCAAATCAGGACCAGTATAAAATTTAGGTTCCCTGTTAGAGCTTGCATAAGTTATTTGCTTTTGGATAAGAGGAAGCACATTCTTAAGCACAGCATTTAGCACTTTTTTTCTGTGAACTATTTCACTCCCTGGAGCTTCACTATGATGAAAGCCGCCTGTCTGGACCTGGGTGTTCCTCCACACATAACTGCATGTTTTACTTCTGGAGTTTAGAGACCAAAAGTGCCTGGTAGCCCCACTAGGAATACCCAGCAAAATTTCCTGTCAAAAGTTTTACAGTTTTGAGCTGAGGTGGCACATACAGAATGGTTGGTTAAGGAATATGTCATTAAGAGGAAGAGAATTACATTATTCCCTGTACCTCAGCATTGAATTAAAATTCCTGACTGCACTGGGTGTAGGAAGCAACATTTTGTTAGAAGGGGAGCTTCCTTCTGTGGAAGGAGGTCAGGGCCTGACCTCTGGTGTACACAGTCAGCTCCAGATGGCTCTGCAGCAGGTCCACCACAGGACACAGCAGAGCCCTTCAACCAAACTGGTGGCACTTCTGTAAAAACAGGCTTAAGACCAGAAAATACTGATGGGGGAGGCATCAGAGGAGGGAATGATGGAGCAGAAGAAGGAGGAATGAAAAAGTAATAATAGTAAACAACAGAGAGAACACCACAGTTAGAGGGGAAGGAGGTGCTCCATGGCAGGGCAGGCAAGTCACCAAAGGGATTGAAGTCTGCTGAGGATCCACTCTGGAGCACAGGAAAAGTATAAAAAAGCAGGAGCTGCAGAAAGAAAGAGCTGCATCTGTGACCACCTTCCCCCATGCTGCTCATTGCCCCTCATGAAGGGACTGATTGTAACTGGAGTGGTGACAAGGGATGAGGAGGGCAGTCTGAAGCTGAGCCTGGCAAATAGGAAGGATAGGTGTTTTAGATGTTTTGTCTTTTGTTTGTTTGTTCCCCATTACCAAAATTATAATTAAACATTAAGTTCTTCAAATCCAGTGTGGTTTTCACATAGCAGTACTTGGTTAGTGAGTTGCTTGTCTTTGTTCTGATCCTTGAGTTTTGTCACCCCTGTTCTCTGCCCTTTCTCTTTCATCCTGCTGAGCAGAGAAAGTGAGTAAAGAGCTGTGTGGGTGCTCAGCTGATAACTGGGCCAACCCACCACTGTCATAGAGACTTTTTATCACACACTGACCCCGGCTCAGGAGCTGGGTTTCAAACACACAGTTTCTTTGTAGTGGAAACTGTAGGAGTGCTTCAAAACTCAGAGTAAAAAAGCCAATGGTTTTGAAGTATTTAATTGCCTGACAAGTGTAGTTATTTTTATAACTTTCTCCTGGTGGTCCTCAGCATTTTCAAAATTAAAACCACTTTCAGCTAACAAAAAATCAAACCAAAATAAAACAACACCTGAACAAATGGTGAGGTAGACTGGTTCTAAAAGGAGTAGCATGAGAAAGGAAGGACAAAGAGCATGAAATGCCATTGTTATTTATTTGTTTCAATGGCAAATGAGAACAGCTTACAATAATTATCACTGCTTTGGAAAGCAATTTTTTATTAATGATAGCAAATCATGTTTAACATGCCAGGCTATAAAGACTCACAAGTGACCTTCTCCTGTAAAGGCCATTTATCTTTTTGTATTCTTGCAGATGAATTGGTTGTCTTCTGTGTTTTATTGCTCATCTGCTCTCCTACACCAACTAGCTACCTCCAAATACCATCTATGTTTCTCAGTGCTGAGAGTGCCGCGTAATTTTTTGACAGTGGTTTATCCTATTAAGTGTTTCACAGAACAGCTCCACTGACAATTATTTAAACTCCATCAGTAAAAAATCCTCTCACTTAGTTTCTATTGATTTCCTAGGAATCATTTTCGTTTTCAATACTCCTTAAAGCTTCCTTTTTTCTTTATGATGGATAAGAAAAGTATGTTGACAATTAACTTAGTATTGAAGCGTATTCTTGAAACAGACACTCACTAAATTCTGCATGTTACAATCTAGACAGTGCACAGAATTGAAGTTGCTTTAGTGCAATCTATAAATCATATTGCTTTCACTGGTTTGTTGACATTTTAAACAATGGCTGCAGTCACTTGATGAGTGATGGATGAAGTGTCCTGCACTTACTCTGGTCCTGTCCTATCACATAGTGTCACAGTGTGCTGTGAAATGCCTTCTGGTGTCTATCACAGGGGCATCAATACTTGGACAATGATATTTTCTTTCCCACAGACCTGGATGGTGCCTGCTCTGTAGAAGTGCTCAAGCTGAAGGAGTAAGGATAAGACTTCTAAGTAATGGGGGGGGGCATTTTCACCACAACATAATAAAATATATTAATAGAACTCAAGCTTCTAGGTCCTTTCAGTGCACTTGAAATTCCTCTGTTTCTGCCCTTACAGAGAAGATGAGATACAGTCTGAAAGAAAATGGTTATCTCTGGTATCCCCTTGTTATCCGTATTCTCTTGTATTTAAAAGAGTATTTGTGTGGCACTAAAAAATCTGTGGCCCTCTCTGAAAATGTAAACATCATTCTTAGTGGGTTTGCTGAATGTAACAATGGAAAATATTTTCCTTGAGCAGAATTATACCATTTCATAACAGACACCCAATTCAGAGAGCTTGATAAAATTTCAGTCCCCCAGAATTCAGAAAGGATTGCTGATCTACTTAGGGCTGTCAGTAAAATGTTAGGTTTTTTTAATATAAATCATTCCCACAGGCATTCATCTCTTCAGAAAAATGTTTGGTCCAAGTACATATCTTAGCAAGTCATCCTTACTGGGTCATCAGTGGAAGTGGGAGTAAACCTATTTCAAATTATGGTGTCAAAGCTCAGTAGCTGTAATGGTATTTATGAGAAGGTAAGAATTTGGAAACTGGGAGCATGTAGAGTGTGTCTCATGGCTTGGTCACATCTCAGTCTCACATCACTAAACCCAGACTCTCCATGTGTTGTTCCTGGTGTTCACAGACATAATTATTGCATTTTGCAGAGTTACTCTTTTCAGTTCAGCATCTGTAATAATGTGACCACTCAGCTGTAAACCATCACAGTGATAACTGAGGATAAATATATTAGGAGGAGATATAAGCATACAAGGATTTGGTATAATTTCAAGAAAGCCAGCTGGTTCATTAAAAAAGGCTTCCAAGATTATCTTTTAATATTTTTGCAGTTTGGAAGTGCCTGAAGCAGGATTCATAATGAAGTGAGCAGCTAAAATATTTGAACACCTATACATACCCTATACATATCCTCATAATAATTTTTTATAGAAATTTCCTGCAGCAGGGATATCTGCCTCAGTCTTCAGTGATATCTACAGGCAGTTCTGTTGACAGGCTTGGCAAAGATTAAAAAGAGATACATTTTATATGTCTGATCTATTATACCTGTCTTTTTATTTTTTTTAATGAGGGCATTTTTTTACACAGCAATGTCTCTGACTATGAGAAAAGCAGTAAGAAGGAATATTTTTTCTGCCTCAGATTATGGATAATGATTTTTTTTTGTCCTTTAAATTATTCACTGTTCATATGTCTATGGAGCACAGTGTGCTTGGACAGCCTGCAAATTTCACAAGGATAATTTTCTTATTAAACATAAATTCTCATCACTTCATATTGCATATACACTCTTACAAGTGGCTATTGCACATATCAGATTTGATCCTCTATCAGTAGTTTTCTTGGCACAGCTGCCCTATTATGGCAAGCAATCAGTATTATAACTGTAACTTAAAGTTTAGATTGATCTGGGTCCCTTAGATAATTCTATTCTTTATTCATAGGAAGCTCATTTTTTTCCCCAGGAGCTTTTGTTGTTTTTTTCAGTTTCAGAGTAGTTTAGGCAATGCTTACATTGAGGACATTTAGCATCTCTAAATTGAAAATCTTTGGAGGTGTTTAGCTTCTGCCATACCTGTGTGGTATGTGAGTGACACATTCAAATTATAATTGATATCTGGGTCACTTACTGTGAAGGATTTACTGACATTAAGGAAAAGTGCTGCAGTACATTTCCAAATGTTTTTAGCAACTGTGGTTGATGTAATGCAAATAGTTCTCTGGGCCTTGCCTACTGGTTAGTCAGTGCTGCTAATGTGGAAAATGAATGTTTTTGCTAAACATGATAAATCAGACTATGATATGTTCATGTCTGTGGCTTGGCCATGAGCATCTCTGCTTCTCTCTCCCACTTTAGTGGGTATTGAGTCGTGCCATTAGTAGAAACCATGCAAAATTGCTCTAATGCTTCAGAAACACTTTGCAGCTTCCATCTATTCATGTTCTTGAGATGCAATCCTTCCCAATAACTCAAATGAGAAAAGTCTATTAGCTCAGGAGTGGTGCTTCATATGCATAGGTGTCTCTGTGTGTGAGGTTGCAGATTCTGCAAAGCACTTGCTAAAATTAAAGAAATAAAACTTTTCAGTACTTTTTAAGTCATACTGAGAAGACAAAACCCACATTGGGTGAGAGTACTCAAATTCACTATTTGTTTCTATCCCAGTTCTTGGCTCTTTGAATAATACAGAAGTAAAGACAGCAGAGGTCTTGTGGAGAAAGTTATCCATGTTATTGGAAGAACAACAAATTCTTTCTACCTCTCCTCAATTTTTCCATCAGCTTCTCCTAGAAAACAGCAGCAGCATTTCTGAGCTTTTGCTTTTTCTTGACTCTGTCATGTTATTTTTGAGATAATTCAGACTGACTCCGTTACTCTGCTGTCAAGCCTGAGAAACTGCATTGACTGCACTAAATGTACCCGGGTGGGTGTAACCATGGTAGAAGAATTTGGCAGAGTGGACATAAAAAGGAACTAGCAAACAGGATAGCATACAGCTTGGGTAACATGGGATAAGGAAAGGTGCAAATCCACTCCAGCCCAGTGCTTTGGCCACTAGTTCATGCCTCCCACTGAAGTTTTAATATTATTTATAGAAAGACAGAGCCCACTGGCACCTTGATGCCATGATACAACATGATTTCTGTTCAGCTAGAGCATTGTTCCTCCCCTACCTAGGATGCAGCACTATTAGTAACCACTGTCTCCTCAAATGCTAATCATTCTGAACCTGCTACTTCCCTCCCCAGTCATGGCAAACACTAGAACGTGTGAATTTGTTCCACTTCTCTGGGAATTTGCATCCAAAGAGATCCTAAGGATAAATGCCAAGGGAGATTTTTATCAGCTTCTCAGCTTCAAAGAATTGATGGCATTCAACTTCCCTCCTTCAACGTTCTTCCCACTCAATGTCCATTCCTTGTTGTCACATTGCTGGTCACCACATCCAAATTTCTGTTTATCTGCAGATTCTGGGAGATTTTTATCATAAACTCTAATCTCTTCCCATGTAAGCAGTGCAATGATTCTCAGTGATGCAGGTATAGAATGTGCTATTATTTATATCAAATAATTGATTTCTGGAGAATGAATCAGATCATTTTATAGATCTCTGTAAATAAAGAGTTTTGCTTTTCTACAGCTCCAAGAAACTAAAAACGTTGAACGTTACCATTAACTTGTAGGAAAATAATAATAATAAAAATTTCCCTTAATATAAAGACACTTTCTTTTACTTTAAAGTAAAAAGCTGAGATAATCCTCTTTAACATAGTAGGATTATAGAAATCTACTTGCAGAAGCCTGCAAAATCATTTAAAATTAAATATATTATTGAACTTGTAGTCTTCATTGCTCCTCTTGAGGGTATAATGCCTACAAGGAAAAGGACCAAATATCAGCCCCACGTTTCTGCAAAAAGAAGCTTTAAAATAGTACTTGGCATTTTCCAGTTTATTGCACTGAATGTTAATGCACACTGGGAATTCATAAACACAGAGAAATGATTTAGACTTTCCTTTCCTGTATAACAAACACAGAAGGATGGAGAGGTGAAAAAACTGGTATTACTGTTTAAAGCCAGGATCCAGTGTGAATTCTATTTTAACCTCAGCCAGTTTCTTGCTCATGCTGTCCCTAGGTTCAGCCTCTGAGGAGAGGTTGGGTGAGGCACATTTAAGGCCATTTTCGTTCAGCTCATTTGGGCACTGCCATGAATGGCCCTGTGTGCAGACATCACTTGATGCAGATGAGTCCATGGCCTCCAGCCCTGGTGTGTGGTTGCCTGTTGTGGTCATGCCAGGCAGCCCACTTGTAGCCAGTGCCAATTTCCGCCCTCCTGGGGAATAGGCTGGGGACAGCAAAGGCCAATGATGGCTCCCAGTTGGCACAAAAGTCCAGGCCTCTCTGTTTCGGGAAAGGAAGAGAATGTGGCTGTGTAAATGTGAGCTGTGTTGTGACACTTGCCCTTGGGGCCAGCACAGAGGCATGGCATGCTCAGCACTGGCATAGGCACAGCCCATGTAACCCAGTTTTATCTACGTGAACAAGCCCATGGGGTGTCTGGTGGGCTCTCTTCAAAGCCCACACCTGCTATGCTCTCTGAGTTGGCAGCAGAATTACAGCTGTCAAAATCCAGGTAAATCTGTGCTCTGGGGCCCAACCAGTTAATTCCAGCAGCAGAGCCTGCAGCAGCAGAATGAGGAACAATGAACCCATAGATAAGGCTGCTGGCCGTGTTAGGTGCTCTGCTCTGAGATGGTTAAAAGGGGCGAGTTGCTAAAACATGCTCTGCCTTTCATCAAACTGGCATCTTCATTTTCTGTAGAAAGGAAGTGTGACTGATATACCTTATGTACTTGACAGTGCTAATCCTCAAGTTGACTCACTCTGACATAGATCACCTTGGTGGCATTTTTCAGTGAAATGCAAAAATGATTTCAAGAAAAAAATGCTGGGTGTATACACACACATGTATATGCACATACAATACACACACACAAATATATATATATATATAAATAAAGTTATTGATTATTCCTGAGTTCTTTTGGTTTCTGTTCCAGGATTAGACAATATTCCTCCCTGTTAGTTTTATTAATTTTTTTTAAAGAAACACCACCCAAAAACGTTGTTGGAGGAGTTTACTTGACATTAATTTCCTTCTCTTTTGGTTTGACATAGAATTTTTGGAAAAAGAGTGGACCAGATTTTTTGACATACCGAAAACCTATGGTTTTGCCTAATCAAAAAAATCCCTGTATATGTTGAACCGTTTTCATGTCATTCTAGTTAATTTAAACAATTTGAAAGACATTCTGATAGATGGGATGAAAAGCTGAAATATAAAAGGAAGCCAACACTCATTCAAATTAAAAATATAATCTCTGCTATGCATCCTGGTAATATGCAGTTCAGATAATCCCTGCTGATTATATGCAATTCAGACAAGTGAATGAAATTCCAAAGTGAAAGATTTGCTCCACATCTTCTACTTCACATACAGATCAGCAGAAAAAATATCCTTCTATCATATCTTAAATTAGGTTTCTTTAATCAAGGCATTCCAGGTAATGCAAAGGACTTGACACAAGTGTTATCATATAGCTCTAATTTTTTGTTTTGTTTTGTTTTCCATGATGGAACATTATGAAAATACTGACTACATTTATAGGACATTCTACAGTGCCATCCAAAAAGATCCATCCCTGGAAGGTTAGAACACCATCAGCTAGGGATTCTCAGCCAACCAGCTCTGCTAAAATGCAAGAAGTGTTAGCAGGAGCAAAAAGCCCCAGCAGTGTGACAGCTGCTTTCCAAGCTGAGCAGTTCTGCATGACACAGCCTGGCACCCCTAGGATAAATCTTCAACCTTGTATAAAGGCCAGACTTATTCCATTTGAAGTTATCATCTGAAGATCTGAATCATATTTTGTGATTAGGAGATGTGTATTTGTCTGAATTTGAGAATGAAATATAAACACCTAGTGAATTCTCCAGATTTCTGGACTGCAAACCTTGCCAGGTCCATCTTGCTTGGATTCATAAATGTATTTTCAGTAGATTTAGCATTTAGAGACTATTTACTTTTTTAAATTATTGAATCAGCATGACTTTTTGCTATACTTTTTGAATGCATTAAAAATTAAAGAATGAAGTTTATCTCTCTATTTAATATTATTCTTCCAGCTAATATTTTGAAGTATTTTTTAAACAAAGACTTTAAAGTCAAGTAATTCAGCAACAATGAAGCTACACTCATGCACTGTATAGGATTACATATTTGAACTATTTTTTTATTGCTTTCCCTTATTTTAAACTGTCACCTAGCAGCAGTTGGAAGAATGTCCATGGTCTTCAATTCAGTGGGGCAAAGCCCAGGATATAATTAAGAAGCTTTTGAAAACACATTTGAAGTCTGAAACATGGAACTCAAAGCTTTTCATTGATATAAACTGGAAACTGAGAACTGCCAACAGTCTTACGAGGAACAGAAATCCAAAAATGCCACTGCCAGTTAAACAGCTGGCAAATATTTGACAGTAGATGATAGAATTCTCTAGTCATAGGATTAGGTACTACTGTGAGTAGGAAATCAGTATATATGGTTTCAGCAGAAAAAGAATTTGTTTTGAAAAACTCTTAACTTAGAAGAAAAAAGCATATTATCAAAAAAAGTCTACCTGTGACATCTGGTACGTTTTCCTTATTTCAGCTTTAATAAACCCCAGAATCAGGAAAATAAGAAATGTCCTGTCTTTCCTTCTCTCTATCATTGCTTTGCTTACATCATTTCTCTTACCCTATGTAATGGCGTATGTCATTAAAATGGATCAGAGTCCATATCCATTACTTGCCAGCAATTTCCTTTTATGTATGCTTATCAGACTGCTAGTGCACAGAATTGTCCTCCCTACTGAATAAGGGCCATGAAACCGCCAGACTGATGTTAGGTATGCTCAAAATAATTTAGTTTTTTATAGTGGTTATATTTTCTGCCTCCTATTTTCTATATAAAAGACTCATTATTAATTGAGGTTTGATGATGCAGCTTCTCCTACAAACCTGTTCTTTTCTTTCCACAAGAAAATGGGATAGTCTTCTAGGAATATAAAGTGTGATTCAGTCCCATCACCACACATCTTACTCTCACGGTCCTTTCCTCTCTCCCACTGTATCAGTAAAGGAATGACTTTTTGCTTCTTACTGACCACCTACAGCATTCTGAATAGCTAAAACTTTCTCTGAACACTGCTCTGACAACTGTGAAATTATTATCTATGTAAAACAATATTAGGATAATATTAAACCCCTGTAATGCTATACCCCTGCAGGGATCAGAAAAGATTCCTTTAACAGTCCTGTCCTTCTCTAACTTGGTGTCAAAATTGATTTCTTGTGTGGTGGCAAAAGTAGAATCGTAACACTGCCCATGAGGAGCAAATAAACTCATATTGTTCAATCTACTTTAAACCTGAAATTTTAACACAGCCACAAGCAAGTAAGTTAACCAAAAGAAACTCACCTGCATTGATTCTTGCAGGTGTTTCAGGGGTTTTATTTATATATTGCAAGAGATGAGAAAACATTAATATTTAAAAAAATCAACAAGACATAATAGTTGTATGAAATTCTTCAGGAGTTTAAAACTTTAGGTAAAGTCTCACTCATTTTATGTATGATATAAAGTTGTTCAGAAAAATTCTATGTCTAAACCAGACTAATTCAACTCTGTAAAACCTCAGTAATAAATTTTCTTGAATTTGCCATCTATACATACTCCTGGTTTTAATTGCCATTTTAGTTTTCAATTGAATTCCCTTTTTCGAAGCACATCAAAAAGATATTTAAAAGAGCATTTCTGCAAAGCAAAAGTAAATAAATAAATCAGTCTAACCAAATATAGCAAGCCATAAACTTCAGAATTCCACATTCAATTTCATTTCCAGTTTATTGATGCAGAAATTAATAATTCTTAAATAAACGTGGGGCTTGTAAATTGCTTAGATACTTTGAAAGTTCCTTTATGCACTTTAGCTCAGAAAGGCTTTTAAAAACAACTTCACCACTGACAAAAAAAAGATGGCAAGGATTAGAATTTTTTACCACCGTTTGCCTTTCTTTATTTGTCTGTGTGTGTAGTAGCCTACAGATTATATCTAGTGCTTTTTATCCCCAGGGAAAGAACTCCAAATTGTTAATTCATGCACATTTCTTCTCAAGTTTTGCATGCTTTTCTGACACATGATTATTCTGTGATAGAGAAAAATGTAAGTCCCTCCTCTATCACTTTTCTATAATTTAAATAATTATCTGAATAAAGCATTCAAATTATGGCTTTCACCTCTCTCAGTTCAATCATGCTAATTTAGCTACTGGCAGAGAATTTCAAACAAAATTAGTGTCTCGTTCTGAGACACGATGCTAATAAAAGATATTAATTACTTCTTAGAAGACATATTTTTTCTCCAGACCATGAATTTGCCAGGAGAAAATCTCTGCTACAGTTTTCTCTCTTCTCCCCAGTACAGAATTTCTCTCACAGTCATACATAAAAAGCAACAACAAAAAAACCCCATCAAAACCAAATCCATTTTAAAAGTCCCTCTTTTATCTCCTCCTCACTGAAAACTTTTCCATCTATTTCTTCTGTATCCTCACTGGCCACCCTAGCCATCTCTCTTTTTAGGGTTACACTTACTTTGACAGTTCATCTTTCTAGCTTTGAAAATATACATCTCTGGTGTCTTATCAAATCCACAATACAGCCTATATTCTATACTATTACCTTTCTATGAGGAAGGAAAGCCTTTCCTGTTCAGTTCCATATACTATGCCCTAGTCATAAACCAGACAATTTTGACTAAAATTATAACAGAAAAAGTGCATGCAACAAAAATTAATGAGGAAAATTTCTGAATGCATGCCAAAGGTTTTGCACAGGATGAACTGTTTACCATTTAGGAAGAAAGCCTCTCCAGATGTATTTACCTGCTTGTCAGTATGTTTGGGAAACAGAAATATTAAGTCCCTAATCTCCATCTCAGGAATATAGATCATTCCTCTCTTCTACTCTACCACTTGGAAAAAAAAAATCTGTAAGCTTTCAATGCATTACCAATGTTCTTCTCAAGAATAATGTTTTATAATGGAGACAAAAAAATCTGGTTTACATTGATATTGAAATAATTGGCAGTGGAAGACACAAGGCTAACTTTTTTTAAATCTCTGCATTCAGTGGAACATAGACAATAAACTATTTGACTGCAGATGCTGCAGCAATGCAAGAAGATTTATCATGGACTGGTTCTGTCACAGTAAACCACACTAATAGAGAAAAGAAATGTACCATTTAAAATAGTTTGCCTAAGAGATTTAAACAAAAAGACAGATACATAGTGTTTTCTGATGCTGGAGAAAGTTATTAGAAAATTTAAATAGAACACAGAGGTACCAGATGCTAAAAACCTAAGAATCTCTGATTTTCTCTTCACTGTTCCCCAACATTAAAGCATGACCTGTGGTCCTCTTGTTTGCTTGGGCACCATTAAATCTCTGCATTTCCCTTATTTATACTCCTTCTAAGCAAAACACGTACTGGGCTATATAGATGCTTCCATTTATGCTGCCCTTATTTGTGTCAGTTTTAACCTTTCTTCACAGTCCATTGCTGTACCTCTGTCCCAAAGCAGCAAAAGCTGATGGTTTTCCTCCATTACCTTTGCCCTTTTAAAAGAGTTTGATGTAATATTCTGTACTTAGGTTGAGTATGAATTCAAAGTGCAAGTGTAAATGTGTTAGTATTTCATCAGGTTTCTGTATTAATTCTATACATAACTTGGACTTCCCTTGGAGTGAGAACTGACTGCCTCTGGCTGTGCCAGGACACTGCAATTTTTGGTGCACATGCAATACTTGCAATGGAGCTTGGTGCAGGTGCCAGCAGCCTCACTTCTTGTGGAGCATCCACAACTTCTCTAGGCAACCTGCCCAGTGCTTCACCACCCTCAGAAGAAAGAACTTCTTCCTTAAATCTGATCTACACCTATCATCCTTCAGTTTACAGCCATTACTCCCTGGCCTATCATTACATGCCTTGTAACCCCATAGTTTGTGTCTATTACTGAGTTCATTAAAAACTGATTATTGCCTTGACTTTTGCCCTTCAGAACAGTCTGCATTTCTATTATACTCAGTTTTCTTCATGTTTTTTCCAGACTAGGAACACTAAGTCCTGAAAATAACATTGGGACTTCCTGCACTGAATAGTAAAATTAGTTAAAAGGGATGGGCAGAAGTCATATGTTGCACTATTTGTGCAGCATTCATGGAGTTTGGAAAGG
>VZSR01003049.1:20768607-20804953 GCA_013398615.1 Brachypodius melanocephalos
ATGCATATTTGCTCTTCAGATTAATTTTAATTTTAATTCTCTATGTTAATTGTAATTTTTATTATTTTTAACTTCCTAAATTCTAGTTAAATAGTCACTTGTAAAAAAGAAAGGATGCCCTACATGTTTAATCATTACACAGAGGTAAAGGCTCGTACATGTGTCCGCATACAAGAAAACAGATTCAGACACTGAGAGGAAGGCAGGGGCAAACTTCACTGTTAACAGTTTGGTATAAAGCTAAGATGAGATTTTATTAAGCTCAACTCAAATATTTATTTTAGAGGGAACACAATACAAAGACTAAACTTATACGATGAGTGAGAAATAATTTTTAAGCAGCTGAATCTTTGCTAGGATTCTTATATTTACAGGGCACCTCAGATGCATGCATAGGAGCACTCAACATGGAAAATATGAGAGAACTATCTAATGAAAGAACATCAGCCATTAATTAACACAAGCATCACAAAAGTGGAAAATGCACAGAGAAGGAATTCAGCAGCCTTAGGTAACTTCTGAGGAGAAGCGGAGCCGACACCTTACGCATACTGGGGAAAACAGTACTTTAAAGTAGGCAATTACTTCCAGTAATGGGTGAACTAAGTGTCAGATGCGTCAGTGGTGAAAATACAAGCCTGTGAGATGAACACAAGATCTCATAGCCCATAAAATGCAATGCTCTTTTAAAACAAATCAAATTCTGTCCTAGACAGAATGCTAAACAAAAGTGGGAGCTCCGAACTGAAACTAACAATTACATTTCAGTATTAGAAGATCTATTTTTAATCTTCTTTCTGACCACATTTTGTAAATACACTAAAAGCTAGTCCAGAGGAATGGAAAAAAAAAATCCAAATTCTTTAGACCAACAGCAGTAATGTAATTAAAACCAACTATGAATAGCCCCCAGGAACAGGCTGGGAAAGCTGCTAACTATCCTAATTTCTAATTCTGCTAGCGTGTCCAGCAGAACTGAGACCAAAATTTAAAGGTTTACTTAGTCCTTTTAGATCTCCGGGCTTTTAGATTTTTTTGCCTTGGAAGCCACTCTTTTTATCCATCTGCCCAAACATAGTACTGTGTTTTGATTATTTCTTTTTGTTTTTCACTCCTGTACCTGTGTCTGGAATTTCCATGTATTGCAAAACTCTCAGAAGATTTTAATTTTTAATTCATGTTCAGAATATTGTTCTACATTTTCCACAGAAGGACCTTTCTATTCTACAGAGCAAATTCCAAATGGGAGGCAATATGAGTAACTTTTGGATGTTTCCTTACTGCCATCACTTGCAGCTTTACCATAGAAGTTAAACAACCAAAAAATTCAACCTTTCATCCCAGGCATTTAGAAACACCAAATGTAGGTGCTAAGGACCAAATCAGTCAAACCCACACTCTGATTCCAGTTATAACATGTTAATATGGATTAACTTCATTGTTATGGATTTGCTCCATAGATTGTACAGATCTTATCTATTAGCACAAGTGAGACAGTATATTCTCAAGAACTTTTTCTTTTCATATATTCATTTCCATTTCCATTCTCGGTCAGATGGAATGATAGCTCTGAAATCAGCCTGTCACTTATATAATTTGAGAACCTAGTTACTAGAGAGGTTGAAACCGTACTCCTCCTACACACATGCACTCCTAGTCAAATTAACCTTCAAGTCAATGAATATTTAATCTATACATTATTTTCAGCATCTCATATCTCCACAGTAAGTGTTTACTGGATAACAACATAGTTGATGTGGTGCTAAATTCTTTGAGGCACAAGAGATGAAGTAAAAAGGGCTACAGACCAACTAACTACTGAATACAGAAAGCCCAAGTCCAAAGATAAAAAGACTTTGTCAGGTGTTGAAATGTAGGCAAAAGGTAAGGACAGACAAACTCAGGAAAGATATAAAACATTTTTTTCCTACCTTGATAGCAGCCCTAAAAGTGGGCTATTAAGGAAATTAAAGCACTGGAGGCCACTATGATACATTATAAACAGATCAATAGCCCAAAATGCCACATGTATCTTCTTTCCAACATTTTCAATAACTAAACACTGACCTTTATTAAGAGGTACAGAGCTGTGAGAAATAATCTGATTCATTTTGTCTAATGCTATAAACCTAAGAGCAACAAAAGCAAAAGTCAAGCCAAGAGATATTACTTAGTTTTTAAATAAGATAAAGACTTTCTTTAAAAGACAGACAAACAAAACAAAGCAAAATCAAATCCAACCCAAACAAAAGAAAAAAATCTGTGCCTGGGAAAAAAAAAAACAACCTTAAAATTCCTGTTCCAGCAATCTCAAAGCATTCTACAGAAATCTATTTGTCAGATAAAAAATTCACTTGTACAGTGAATCCACTTCCTCACATCCAGGTTAAAATTTTGACAAGAGTATATTCTAGTCCTTAGAATGTTCATGTTCCTTTGAGCTTCTATGAAGTTCAAATTATTTATTTGTGTCAGGCAGAGGAGTGGTTTGATGTTGTGACATTTCTCTCCTGAATGCCCTACTCATCTCTCAGTTACATGGCTTTGGGGCTCTCCCCTCTTCCTCCATGGCCTCCAAATGGAGTTGGCCCCAAATTCTTAAAAAATAAGATTTTTTCCAGTATGAAATTGATATTTTCTAAATGATCTTACTGCAGCTGTAAGTTATAGCCTTGAATACCAGGAGCAAGCTCCTAGATTACATATAAACTGGTGTTTGCACTAATTTGATGTAAAAATGTTTAAGGGAGAATAGAACCACCAACAACTATAACAGGGAGCAACAGGATGTTCCACATTGCTGGGAATAGTTGTGTCATGTTAATTTCCCTATTGAAATTATTCATTGTGTTTCTTTAAAAGATTATGAACTGCAGTATGCAAATAAGAAGAAAAAAAGGAGTACCTCTGTTTCCATCTGATACCGACAGCTGATTTACAAATTCATGAATCCGTAAGAAAATCAAGTCTTGCAAATAAATGGTGTATTTAAAGGATTTCTAAAAGGATTTAGCAAAGAGATTTTATTTAGGCATATCCCAGCTAGGGTTTGTGTTTATTTTTGTGTCTGCTTAGGGAGGAGAGTTATTTATATTTTCTTTTGGATCTATTATTTATGTATTAGCTCTCCGTGACATGAATATCATCTCAGGGAAGTGCTGATCCTGGGTCTAAAGAAGATATTAGTCTAAAGCTAAATATCCGTGTGTGCAGAAAACTGATTGTTGGGATTTATAGTCACAGCATCTTTGCTTACTAAATCTTTTTGGTGAGGCTGTAATTCCATGTTATTGCACAGGACAGCAAGAGAAACCCTTTAAAGTAGAGAAATCAACATAGAGAAACTGTGAAAAACAGCAGCAATCATACCAAAATTGGTGGTTGGATAAAGCCAGCTATTCTTCTGTGCCTTCACATGTAACCCAAGACTGAAATCCAGATCCATTACTTCTAGGTTTAGAGAAACAAAGCAGAGGGTATGTAATTTTAAAAGACTGCAGTTTGCTTTCTATTGAAATCTTTTATTTTTCACCAGAGATGTACACTGCCTACCCACAAGGCTACAGTAAATGTTGGAGAGGGTATTCCCTGATATTACAGCTTACATAAAAGGAAAATGTTCTCACCTGCCATTCTCCTTTTAGCTATCCAGGGCAGCCACATTTTGTATGGTATCAAGCAAGAATACTGGAAGCATGATAAAAGCAGTGGCTTCTGACTTCCCAGAGAAAATTATTCCAGTCAGGAAAACCAGCTCCCAGCACTACTCTACAAGATTGTAGTAAGAAAGTGAAACTCAACATGATCTTATGACACAATATGTTCCTTTCAGTGGGAAAATAAAAAGCTATCATTTTACATTGAATTTCCTAAATAACCTTGATGATGGTGTTTTTTCAGGGGTTTTTTTGGTTTTGGTTTGTTTTTTTGGTTTTTTTGGTTTTTTTAATGGGATTTCAGTTCTACATGCCAAAGGACTTGGGCTGCTGTTTAAAGTTGTTTGATCATACACCAGCAGACTGAAGGCCTCCTAATGCCTAATGCTTAAACTGTTCCCTCACTTTCTCAAATCCATGTCTTCATTATTTTGACTTCATCTGTAGCTTTGTGTAATAAAAAACAAAGTCATTTGTCTGGTATGTATTTATATCACTCTGATACTAGTCCTCTGTTTTCATAACTGGATTTTCAGTGTGTCATTTCCGTGTATGTTACCTTATTGCACATTCCCAAGTTACCCCAAAATAATTATGACATGCTCATCCTAATATAGAGCTGAAATTGCATTCCTAACGTGGAACTGCTTTTCAATATATTTTCTGTGGAACAACTTTCTTTGAAAACAGTAATACAGCAAAGTATTTGGCTGGTACTTCATTAATGCTACATACAATGTCTGTCCACAAGAAAAATTCATGTCAGAATAATTAACAATACATGTCACAACTCATTAGAGTCAGCACATGAAACTATTGCTGCTGGCAACACAAGTGACACACACAAGTCAGCTAGTGGCAAAGACATGTCACTTCTTCTAATCACAGGAAGGAGGGACATGATATCTCCTCTGATCAAAAAGTATTTTCTCCATTTAAATTTAGTACTCATGTTGATTAAACAGTTTTCCACTTTAATCTTTTTTAATCAGAAAAAAGACTTTGTACCATGTACATGAGGCAGTACCTATAACTCACAGTAAACTGCTGCTTAACAGAATGCAGAATACAGGAAGAAATTATGTTTGAAAACCAGAAAACTTTGCAATAAACTACATAATGAAATAATATCATACATCTATCATAAATAATAAAAGCAACATGTACATGTGATACCTTTTTATTAAATGGTATTTTCTTCAGAGTGTTACTGAAGGCAGAGAAAAACTACCACTTTCTTGAGGAGGAAAAGTAAGATAGAAATAAAAAGGTAAATTTAGCTTCCTCCAAAAATGTAATAATATTATGTGCAAGAAAGCATGATTATAACTTTTCTAAGTAGCTTATGGTTTCTGTGCATTCACAATTCTTGTGATTCATGAACAGTCAGATCACATCTAACTGGTTATTTAGCCTCACATTCCTGCATGGTAGCAGGAGAGATTTTTGCACGCATAGTTCTGTTGCACAAATATTGGCCTGTGTTTCTTGCTGTAAAGAACTGAGGTCATGTCTACAACAGAAAGTTCTTCTGGCAGAACTCTGTGCTGATTACAACTTGTACACATTGCACTGGAAGGACAGATGCATACTTGCTGAACTGCCTTTGCCAGTGCCAAATATTGTCCATTTAAAGGTCCATTTTGCAAAAAATCATGAGGTATACACACTTTCTATTGACCCTAACCACTCTGCCAAGCCCAGTTCCTCAGGGACATCCTGAAGTGTGTTCTGAGATGTCAACAAGAAGTTCACATTCAAATTCTTGCAATTCCCTTTTTTCTAGCCCACTGTGTTTTTCCCATTCTTTGGCATTCACATTTCTGTTGTAGATTTCCATGATACCTTTTCATGTTTATGTTCCATCACTCAACCAGGAATAGGGCACCAGAGACATAAATGGCATAGGGGAGCCTGGTCACATACAAAACCTCCCACAGGCTCTACTCCCAAGGTGGAGCTGTGCTGGACACAAGGTGGAGTAGCTGACGATGTCAGTGCATGAAAAGGCCAAGATGTCCTAGACATTTGATGCTCAGCATGGCACAACAGAGCAGGAAGCTAGTTTTAAAAAATGTGCCATGTTATACTGCACTACAAACCCAGGAAAATCACCAGCAATCCCAAATTTCATGGAGGTCGAAATGTCCTCTGGCACAGAGACACTGGTGACAGCGGAGGGAGGTTGTTAATTTTGCAGTCCCTAGCCCAGATGTTGATTTACTTGGAGCAAGAAAGGCCAGGAAGTGTACAGTGAATGTAATCCTCCCACAGCACTGCTACATGGGCTCAATCTGCTCTGGCATAGCACGGTATCCTCACAGAAATATGGAGGCACAGCCTCCCTCTTTTATATCCAAACTTTGCTCTGTCTGTCCAAGACAGGTACCAAAGGCTGAGACTGGGGTGGATAAGCCCAGCATGGAGACAGATTGTCAGTCAGGTGTGTCACGACTGTGGTAACAGGAACAACAAGGAGACTTGAATTATTTTGGAAGAGGCAAAAGTGTGTTGCATAACCCAGCCCAGCTCAGCACATTGTGCCTCTGAGCACATAGGGACAGAAGAAGTTATGCTGGCCCACAGAGAAGGTCTAACTACCCTCATGCTTTTCTGACAGCGGTCAGCAACAGATGCCAAGAGAGGAGTTAAAGCAAGGCAGGCAAGTACTGGTACTTCTCCAAAACATCCTCCCAAGCCTCAGTCACAGGCTTTCACATTGTATTTCATTGTCTTTGATTAATTGCTTTTCCAGTTATTTGTGCTGTGGTAAGAAGTTCTGCAGATTTTGGGGAAGTTTCCAAGGAACTAAATTAATGGCTTTGCTTTGAAGAGTTAAATAATTCAATCTGATGCTCATTGTATTTTATACCAGATGAAACAGCAGGAAATTGCTCAGTATTTCTTGTTTCTTGACTGAGTAGGACCTCATTGTCTTAGAATCATAGAGTCATAGAGTTGTTTAGTTTGTAAAAGATCTCTAAGATCATCAAGGCCAACCATCAATCCAGGACCACCATATTCACTTGTCCCCAAGTGCTCCATCCACAGGTCTTTTGAACATTTCCAGATGATGATTCCCTAACTTCCTTCTGCAGTTGTTTGCATCATTGGCTTGGCTTTGGATTTTTCATAACTCTCAAACGCCTGTTATGAACAAAGTAGAGGGGATGGTAAGAGCCTGCAAATATGTATAAATATGTATAATTAGCTCGTTGATGATTTGAAAGTGAAATTGTGATAAACAATGTGCAAGCAACAACACCCTTCAGAGCTCATGGATTTGAATATTAATACTTCAGTTTAACACTAATATGTGTGTGAAGTGTTTTCTGACACAGCCTATATTTTGTCCCAGAGGCCAGTGTATGTTTCCTTCTAGTAATTTGTCTTATTCATGAAAGGCCTGTTAAACACTTTCTAGACCTCCTACAGCTTTCACTGCTCTAATATTTGTCTCGTACTTTCTGCTTTTTTTCAGCCACGTTGTGCATTAACTCTTTGTGCTTCTTCTTGCACTTAAGCACTCTCAGACATCATTTCATGCACCCCCAGTTCCTACTAATTACACTTGGAAAGCATGGGGGAGGTAAGCTACCCTGCTTCTTCTGATTTTCTAATCAAGGTCTATTAGTAGGGTACTCTGGCTTCAAAAAAGGCAAATATGCACATTGAATAAAATACCAAGGGAGGAAAAATAAAATTGCCTTGATGAAAATTTGAAAAGGGTTATATTTGCTTTGGGGCTGTTCTGCAATTTGAGATATCAGAAGCAGAAAGGCACTTGTGAGAGCTCTGGAGAGGTGTTTGTGAGAAGGGACAGTCAGAGTGACACCAAATTACTGAAAGGAAGTAGGTGAAGATGAGCACTGGCTGCTGACTGTTATTATCCTGCTCATGACTTGAATGTGGGTTTATGCCTTAGATTCTAAGCATCAGTCCAGATTTCTTTGATTTGAAGTCCTTCTGGTTATCTGAAGGGTCCCTCTTCCTCTCCTGAATAAATTCATCATTACTGGGTGCTGCCAGCATCCTTCTTTTCAGTCTGAAATGGTGTTCTTTCTCACTTTTGGCAGTGACAATCCAAACAAGGCTGGAACTTTTTTGGTAGAAGAGATATGTTTTGGAGAGAACCACTAGATTATCCTTTGTTTTTCTTCATTTAACATCTTTGGCTGAAAGTGTTGTTTCTTACCCTCGTTGAATGAAGAATTCTGTCATTTGCAGGGGCAGTTTTGTTTTGGAGACAGCAAGCTGGTTTAATCAGCAAGAACTTCGAACAAAAACTTTACAGTGCAAGCTAGGTTTGAGACATTACTATAAAAATTACTGAAAAAAAAGTCTGAAAGTAAAAGCAGAAAAAGGAATTGTTTGCTGTGCTGCAGATCATGATGGATCCTCCAATGCTGTACTTTGTACTGGAAAGATGTTTTGTGTTATGAAGACACAAATAGTACAAGGGGTTTTTTTTAGAAAACTAGAAATATATAGAAAAACAATCACATCGCACTGGTCTTCCATGCCTTAGAAACTATGCAGTAAATACTCTAAACAATTAGGAAATCAACATTTTATTTGTTTTACATGATAATGCCCACAACAAAACATGCCAGTTTGGGGATGTTGTTCAGAAAGTCACTTGAGGGAGGAATCCTGACAATGACAGCTGTATCAACAAACAGAAACAATAATATACAGGCTTGTACATAATTAGGATAATTTGCTTTGTTTCTTAAAATACTGTTTCATTCTTACGAATTAATTGACAGGGCAAACATATCATTATTACATATAATTATTACTCAGCCCTTATTAATCTGCATATATCTTCTCAGTCTTCACCAAGTATGTAAATGTGTACCACAACCTCAGTGAAGGAGCTACTAAATTGAGCCTTTGATAATCTCAAAATAATGTTATTTTCAACTTCCCTTCTACAGCTCCCCCATTTAGTTTTCTGGTGTACCCCATCACCATCCTCCTTCTTTGTAAAGCAATTGTCCTCTGCTTGACCTTCTGCTTCTATTTTGCTTCCTGCTTGCTGGTGCAGTGATTCACCACCCGGTCTAATCTCGGATTTACAACTGTGTTGATAGCCCACAGTCAAGGAGATGAGGCAGTGAAAAGGACTGCCAGGGGAAATTAAATAAACTTGGAATTTATCCATCTTTAGAAAGTGGTGCGAAGTCCCTTAATCTCTATCACCCCAAAGAGTTTTTATGGCAATAGTTCCTCCTTCTGTGTGCCCTCCTACCTCTCTTTAAAAAAAAACTAAATACAAGCAAAATAATGAAGACAGTAAACTTACCAGATGAAGAAGGATACCCCCTGACATTAAGCAGAAATGGACACTCCAAGAAGTAAGAGAAACTCATTAAACCCATTAAGGACTTTTGCAATTAAGAAGTGGTATTACACAGAAGGTGCCCCCACAATGTGATATGGTGAGATGCAAAGAAAGGAGAGGTAGAGAGAGGGAGACACATGTACATTGAGATTTTAAAACAGACCCAAGGCAACCGGCAGGTAGGAGAAAAATTATCAAACCTTTCTGTAAATATTCTGGGCCTGCTAAAGGTATTAGTGCAAATCAGTCATATTCCTTTGAATTTAATGGCATATTATTGACAACAGCTTAGTGTGAGCCCATCTGCCCTTTCTGCTGTAATTGGATGGCTAAGAAAATAAGAGGTTGTTTACTGATAAAATTAAACAAGAGCCATATTTTCTAGGAAAAGTCCTATGGGACAATGCATGTGTCATTTCCCTGTGAGCCCTGTGTCCAATCTTTGTTTGGCCCGCAAGTGGCATCTCAGTCTTTGCTTCTGCCACTGCTTGATGTTGTCATGAGATTTTACCATGAGAAAAGGAAAGACAAATTAGTGTCCTTTCAAAATTTCTGCGATGCACATACATACAGGCCACTTTTGACAAAATGCTGTACAATCTGCTTTTGAAACATCTCTAGGCTTTGGTAATAAGGCTTTGACTTCATAAGTACCCACACTGAATTTTCTTTCCTACCACACACTCACGCTTTATTTTTCCCTTGTTGATAAGTTGTGGCAAGAAGGTACAGCACCCAACAGAACTCTGTTTTGTTCCTCCTCCTTCCAAAATTTATATTTGGAACTTTATTAAGAAGAGGAACTTGGTTTTCCTTGTTAGCTTTTTAATTTTGATACACTGGGGTGACTTAATGATGCTTGGCACCTGTGTGCGTCTCCTGTTATGCTCCAGTGCACTTCAGTGATAGAAGTGCACATTAAAACTCAGTTATTCAGAGTTCCTGCGTCTTCTCACACACAAAATACTACCTGTGTTTATGCTCTCTCCGCTCCCACAGAGACATAAAGAGGCTTAATCTTTTCCTGGGCTCTGCATGATCTTCTTTTATCTCCTTAGCTGTGTTCCATATAATGAAAGTGACATCACAGGGTGGCTTTTTGCCTCTTCCCAAATTACTTTCAAATTAATTAATGTCCTAAGTTTAGAATGTTTAGAAGGATTTTAATTTTTACTTGACAACTTCAGATTGCATACACACTTTTTTATCTTTTTCATGGGATGTATATTTTTAGATCAGTGACCTTTTGGATTTATGATTCACGCTGATTTAATTTTTTCCAGCTGGTCCATTTTCACTTAAGTTGATACAGATGTTCTGAAGCAGATACTTTTGCCATTAAACCAATCATTACACACCTGTACTCCCAGTTTTTTATTGAAAATAAATCGATTTTCTTCTCCTTTATTCTCTATTTTTTTCCCCAAAATGTCGATAGAAACCTTTCAGGACAGAAACCCAATATAAAAAAAAAAAGCCTAAGCACCTGTACACTAATGCCACCAGTCACAGATCAGGAGCTATTCCAAATCAAATAATGCTATTTAATTTATGATGCAACTTTTAAGAATTAAGCACATAGTCTATTTATTACTGCAAGTAACTAAGATTTAATATTTTATACATACATCAGACCACAATGAGCTCTGCCAAAAATGATATTATGTTTCCTTGGATTGTATTCTAGCACACGGCTCTTAGACACACTCTCAAAAATATTAACAAGCAAATCCATCAAAAGCTGAGCATTCAAAAAGTAAATATCATAGCATGTTATTTGTCCTTTGAGGTGCAGATCTGAGCTTTTATTAGGTTTGTTTCATATGTAGAGCATGGGAGCAAAAAGCATTTCCATGCTTTTACTATCGAGCATGTATACTTTCTGCACTCTTATTTTGTCATGAGAAAAAAGTCCATCTCCAGCCCTGGTCCCCTCCCTGAAATTCTCCTCTTCTCTGCCAAAACCTACAAAGGCAAACCAACTCACAGTTTGTGAATTTGACTCACCCTTAGCCTTTAGAGGAGTGGTTCCATATTACTCCTGTACTCAGAAAGTCACCTCTTTACTCTTGTATTTTCTCCATTAAAATGAGAATCATAAATAATACTCTGGAAGGAAAAATAAACAAAACTGTAGCAGAGCTCTGAAAATAAGGGCCTTGGGAAAAAAAACCCCATGAGGTCTCTCAGTTCAAGTACAAAGACAACATCAAACTTCCCAATCATATTACATGCAAAATATTCGGAGGAGAGAAAACCAGCTGAGGAAGTTTTAAAATTTTGACCCTCAGCGTCTTCTTAGTGTAATGTGCACAAAGTAAAAAAATCTGTAAAGAAGATTCAAGTGAAATACCAGACATAAAAAGGCATGGGTAATGTTGATTTAAACAGGTCTTGGAAACTGGCACTTAACTGTGTTTTAAACATTTCTGTTTGCTATTAACAGTTTGTTTTCTATTAACAGTATTCTATATACTAGATTGTTTTTCTTTTATGATGTTCTCTTAAGTGAGTGCAATGTTCTTAAAGGTTTTCTGTTTCTCATAAACTGTTCATGTCTGACATGCTTATATTTGTCTATTACTTATTCTATGTGAACCATAAACCCAACAAGAAGATTAAAGTACAGACACCCATTGCAGTCATGACATAAATTGTATATCTTTCTGGAGGACAATGGTATTAAAGACTTTTACTGCAAAGAGCTGCAGATGTTGAGCTCATGGGGCTGAGCCTAAATACACAAAGAAGTGTTGATAATATTTTCCAGAAAATGCTTTTAAGAATGTCTAAGGAGCTGGTTAAATAGATCAAAAATATCCAGTAACCTCAGTATAGAGAAAATAGAGATGAATTCTTCTGGGGAGCAGAATCTGCCCCTCTTATTTGACTGACCACTAACATGCTATAAACAGTGAGCATTCAATATGAATCTTTTGCTAACCATCTATGAACTGATTTTTTTTGGGAAAAAATAAAATAATTTCAAATAATGTCGAAAACAGAGTTGGTTTGGACATACTTATCTACAAAAAAAGAACTACAACTGCAAAAATCTGTCAGGCCACATTGCCCTGTCATTATTGTTCATGTCAGTGTTCATTTCTTCCACAGATTTTCTGCTCACATTCATAGGATAACCTTCTAAGTGAACAGACAATAGAAATGGCCCTATTTTTTAGGAGAACAAAAGATTTAGTGGAGCAAAAAGATTGCTACAACAAAATCATCTTTTGTTGTAGCAATAATACTTGCTTCTGTCTTCAATTTTGAGCTTGGACTACACTGCATCACAAATAGGTGTAATGCAATTAATGCTATCATATTCATGCAAAATCAAAATGGGTAGCATAATGCAATAATTAAGATTAGAAGGGACTCCCAGAAGCTACATAGTCCAAACACCTGCTCAAAAAGGGATCCAGCATCCAAGTTAGGCCAGGTTGATATTAGATCAGATTGAAATAGAAAATAGATCACAATCATGATTGTCCTCTGATACTTTAAAGTCATATCAATTACTAAACACTCTAACAAATACCTTCTAAAGCACACAGGAGAGTTTACTTAAATGATTCGGAGTTCTTCAGCTAGCTTTTACTTCCTTTGTTAAGATCGATTAACCATTGTCCCTTCTCATAGAGGAGAGATTATATTTAATATTAGTCTCCAACTGTTAACACTTAAAAACCCCCAAAGTTTAACTTCTGAATGTGTTCAAGAGGCTCCAGTATGGACAAGGCCAAGCAGCCTAACAAAAGCATTGACTAACACAAGACAAAACTTAAAAGCTTTGTGTAAACACAAGGGCAATGTCTAGGACTCTTAGCACTGAACTTTTAGGCAGAGACTTGCCAGAATTTCAGGGGTGAAATGAAACTAAAATCTGGGAGTAGGATGAAAATAAAAACAAATGGACATATTCTCTCTGCAAATGTGACATCATAATAGTCATATCAGCCTGATACCAGTGTTGATTTGAGCCGTGTTTTGTGTATAGCTTATAAGAAAGATGGAACTCTAGAAATTAGGGAATTACAGTAAAACACCTCAGCTAATAAAGAAGTGGTCACAGCATCAGTATAAATGACCCAGGATGACTGCTGGTGAAACAACTAACATGAAAAACTTTCTGATATAACATTTTAAAGATGATAATAACACCACTTTATATTTGCAGTGATATTCTCAGTTTATATGTATTTTATTAACGGAGAAATGATGTTTTGTGAATAGTAAGAGAGATTATTCTGATTTCATCAATCAGAATCTTTGCCACAAAATCTTAGCTGGAGACTGAATTCTGCTGTGCCAGATCACTCCCAATTAATTAATCAGTAGCCCTACAATTAATGATTCTAATTAACACATTAGGTCACAAAGGGATTCCTGCCTTATCAGCCATTTAAGCAATTGTTTGCTGCACATCGAGGAAGAGGGCTCTGCAGGTTTGCTGCAGGTCCCCAGCACAGATGGACAGTAGGAGGCAACACAGTTTGAGACTGAGTGCAACACAGCTCTAGCTCTGAGGCAGAGCGGTATCTCCTGGGAGAACTACAGTGCAGCAGGTGGGCTTTCCTGAAGCAGCTGGAAGGCAGGAATAATCTTCCCTGGCTGGTCTCAGGCTGGGACACCAACACCTTACTGATTGCTATTGTTTCATTGCAAAATGGTGAAAAGCAGTCTGGGTGACTGGTGTTTGCAAGTGATGGCATTTAGCTCTTAGAAGAGGATTTCTAAGGGTAGGATGACAAGTTTCTCCTTCACCTGAAGTTTCAAAGGTTGTTTCACCAGAATGAATGAGACAGCAAAGCTGAGTCATGCATCTTTAACTCTTTGGTGTTCAGAGTAGACAAAATGTTTGCATGTTTACAATGAGCAAAAACCAAACAAACAAACAAAAATCACAAAAAACCCGAACCACCAAAAAACAAAAACCAAAACAAACCCCACAACTAAAAGAGTTTCCAGTTGCAAGGCTAAAAATAAAATATCAGCATTTGTCACAAGTACGGTTTAGTGATTTGGATCTGAGCAGGGATCAGAAATGCTCAGTAAGGATCTCATTGCCATTAGAGCTTTGCCTCATTGCATTCCATGTGAGAAGGTTTAGATGCTATAATTCTTGGATTAAAGCAAAATGTGTAAGGACAGATCACAACAGAGGAAGATAAATATGGAATTGTCTATATCTGGAGTCAGTAGAGGAATTCATGTCTGGAAAAAACTCATTTCTGTTTCTCATGCTCATATGTGTCTTCTATTCCAATTCTGTTTGTGGTTACATTAAAATAAAAAAAAATAGGAAAAATTTCCAAAGGATTTGACAAAGAAAAATGTTGATTTTTGCATTTTGAGTTTTCAGTCCTGTTTGGGATCTTTTCCTTCTGTTTGCAACTACTTTGCTAGATAGCTGCTATGTATTTTTAATATTGAAATACTAAAATGTACTTCCAGAGGTAGCAGAGAATTAATGGGAAATGTGCTTAAGTCCCAGTGTATTTAATAATAATTTCAAGGGCCAAACTTTCCCTAGTTTTTTGCGGGTAGTCAGCAAGAAGTGTTTCTGTTCTCCTAGACTTGCTCTCTTTCCTAGTGGAAGTGGATTCAGTGTATACAGCAACACCCAAAAGATTGGTGTGGAGCTGCAGGCCAAGAGTCACTCCACGCACAGATCATTAGCACAAGAACCCACTGAGGGCTATTAAACATAAATAGAAAGCTGTTACTCATAACTCAGGAACCTTCTCAGCAACACACAGCTACAGGCAGAGAAAACTGTCCACAGAAATACCACGACAGGCTTGCCATGTAGTTTTGGTGTTGACATGGGATGTTGAAGTAGACAGACCTCTGATATAGAAAAGGATAATCATAAATTTTATTACCTCAACTGTAGTAAATGACATGGACAGTGGTGAAAAGTGTTCAGCTAGTGAAATACTAAAATTCACAGGAGTACCTGGATCACAGCTTACGTCTGTAGTCCCTTGTTACCTACATAAGTCCACAATAAAGACCAAAATGGAAAATCAGACCAAGATCCAATATTAAGTTTTGCCAGTATAAATAGAATGGAATTAAACAAAACTTTTATTGTTAAAGAGATAGAATAAGTGGTTCCATTCCTCACGCTCTAAATCCAGAAAGACAGTTGTTTTGCCTCTGAGGATGTTTTTAAAGAATGATGTATTCCTTCCTTCCAATCCCTGCATGTATTTTTAAAGAAGGCCATTCTGCGAAGAAATACGAGTTATGAATATACTGCACAGCAATCTTGTGTGAGAGGTGGACAGAAAGTCAATTAATAAATATTCCCCTTTAAGATTTGAGAACATTACTGTGTATGTATGCACGTGTTTCATTAATGAAAGAGTTGTAAACTGTGTTGAGGGACTTGATTTTTAAAACAAAATACAAATTCAAAACTTGTCACGAATTTGGAAAGGCAGCAGCATCTAATCAAATGTGTCTGACTAATTCTACAAAGGCGTGACTTCTTTATTCTCTCTGAAGTTCAGTTCCTGGGAGAAAAGCCAAGCTTAATAAGAAAAAAAAGAAGGACATTGCTGGTTGAAAGATCTAAAACCCTGCATGGTAGAAGGCAACGGTGGAAACATCTGTATGTAACAGTAAGTGATCTGTTCTTAGATTCACATGATCTCAGTAATATGCTCTGACATCCTCTGGTGTAGGGGCAGATACCTAAATTTGCCAAAAGGCAGTAAGACTTTGGCAATTTCGGACTTTTTGGACTTTGTTGATTAGTAAAAACAGTGTTATTATTCAATACAGGTAAAGTTCAAGACGCATCAGCTGCACCTTGTCATCTGGAGGAAAAGCAGTTCTGGTCCCTCGTTTCACTCCAGAACAAAAAATACTGAAGCAATTATGACTTGCATAAACTTGGTTCCTCTGTGGACCATAGCCAATTACCAGTAATGTGATAGTCAGCAGAGAAAATGTACTTGTCAGAATATTTCTTTAATTAAAGGCTGGGAAATTCATTAAATAACCCCCCCATTTTGTTTTAAGAGTAACCAGCTCCAAAATTTTTGTTTTTTCAAAAAAAGCCTTTTCTAAATCTCTCAGAAAAATTATTGGAGGCTTCCTCTAGTAACTGGGATCTCTGCTGTCTGGTGGTAACTTGGGAGACACTCTGTTATCACGGTTAATGAAGGAAGGAATGTTTGTTTAGACCCTGGGTATGTTTTTATAGCAATTGTGTAAACCTGTGTGGTCCCTTTCATGTGTAGGACCAAGATTTTACAGTTTAGTTCCTTTCTGAATCTGATTACCATCTCTAACCTAGAAAAGTATTATACTTTGTTCAAAGACTTCATCCTAGATTCTGACAGAATGTTTACCTAGGCATTTGATAAAAAAATTAAGGACAGCAGGGTCCACATAATTTAGACTTGATTATCCTCAGCCTAAGACAGCACTTATATCTGACCTTTGAATAGCATATATATTCCACCAGTCCTCCTTAATAGGCTGTACATTTTGTCATCACCTCCATACAGAGACCACATCGCAAGAACCTTTAGCACACCATTATATCTTCTCTCACTCCACGAAAAGACAGGAGAAAGGATCTGTATATCTGAAACTTGGTTTCTAAGTACACATCTCTACCCTTGAAAAGTATCTTCTACCTTGGCAAATTTTTCTAAGTAACTGAGAAATGCTATATTACTTAGGGCATAGGAGAAAAATTAAATTAAAAAGGACTTAAGTATTAAATCTGACACACTTGGATGATTCCTCATGGAACATGTTATGTTTTTTGTCCCATGTGAAAGGAAGCCAGAGGTAATTATAGAACATAGCACTTGACAAGCAAATAAATCAAGCTCTGCACTGCTGAATTCTCACATCTGCAAATTAACAGCTATGGGTCTGTTAGTGTAGACTCTTCTGTTACAACAAAATAATACCAAATGTAATAGTTGTTTATCTTAGGATAAGAAGGTGAAATTTAAAAAGTGTCGATTTCAGAAAAATTCATAGCCATGGGACTAAATCACCACACTCAGAAGTGTGTATTAGAATGAGGGCATTAGCTCAATACATAACACTGCAAAAGCCTACTCACAGTACCTGTGCAAAACCAGCATATACAGCATGATACAGCAGCATAGCAGTGCTGCAAATATAATTTCTGTTGCAGAGGCTGGCATATGCATTGCATCCTATATCTTATATTTGTAATATAATGGGCATTTGGTAATCTATAGACACAGGAATCTTACAAAAAATAATATATAGCTATACACATTATTATATATATGTGCGTGTGTGTGTATGAGAGAGAGAAACAAGGACAGAGGGAAAAACATGCCAACAATCTTCCAAAGAGAAACTTCTCCAGAAGATTACACTAAAATTTCCAGGAACAGAAGCTATGACAAAAGCGTCTAGACCCAATGCACACCCAAGAACCTGTAGTATAGAAATGGTTCAGTCACTTCCATATGTGCAAGCTAGGCTGATTGAACATTCACACTGAAAGATTAGTTTCAACAATCACAGTGATCACTAGCTTATATGGTTCATCCACCTGGAAAAACGGATGTTATATCAATTTTTTTGTTGGCCAGCAGTAAGCATGTTCAGGTGGCAATGAAAAAAACACAACAATAAAGAAACACCCCATCTATGTAGATAGTCTTTCTGAGACTAAGTACTGTACTAGGCAGTTGATATTTAAATGTTTATCACAGGATTCTGCTGAAAGTTTCATTTTCCCTTATTTAAAAGGCCGATACTATTTACTTGCTGCTACTTCACTTGGGGGTTTTGTAATAATCACTCGTTAATGGCAACACTTTGAACAAGTGAAATCCTCCATAATGACACCAGCACTATTATTATGGGGAAAGGCACCATCTGAAAATAAAATCAGGACCAGCTTTTCTTTCCCTACTTTGAAGATGGTGAACTCACATCTAATTTTAATTCTACTTTGTTGTTCAGTTTTGTTTCTCTCTATTTGACTATTACTCTCCAGAGTAAGTAGGGCGGCATCATAACTTTGAGGGAGGATTCTCATTGCAAGGCATTGCAGGATTACCCCAGCTTTATTCAAACTAATGCACTCAGCCTCAGTTCAAAAGAAATAAACACAACCACCCCATTCTCCCACTTGCAATCACACTCAGGTGCTTTAGTCCATTGATTTAGAGGTTTAAGTACCTTTCTGGATTTTTTTTTCCTACGTGTTTCATTTGACTGCAGCAGAGTAGCTTTCTCTAGACACCCAGCTTCTCATTCAGTAGAGGTCAGCTGTAAATGCATATTCAGTATCAACAGGATTTGTACAACAGGCAGGGAAGTCTCCCAGCCCAGATTCCATCAGTGTTTTTATCCGTATTAGGTAAGATTAAAGCCAGCTATGATAGCATGCAGAGGAGTTGCTGAATTGTGCAAGGGCACCATTTGACTCCTTTATGGAGGCTCACTTAGCACCTTTCTGTGCTCACTTAACAACTTTGCTGTGCTAAATCCAGACCTGGCTAAAACCATTCATTACACAGCACTAAGGCACAGATAAAAGACAGGAGCTCAATACCAGAAGGGTGTTCTCACTGAGATAATGCAGCAGCGAAGAATTAGAAAAAACCCTCAGCATTGCTCCTTCACAGATCATTACAGTCCTGCTGCTAATACGAGTGGTGCAGAATTAGGCAAACAGTGAACATCTCAAGTGAATATCACACTGTGTGAATATCCACTGAATATCTTGAGTACATGGATTAGCATATATGAAAGCCACTGCCTGCTAGGGCACTGAATCCAGTTTGCTTAATGTCCATGTATAATGGACACTGTATTGCTGGAGACTTTTCCTTTGTTTTTTTTTAATTTTTTTTTTATTCTTCCTCCAATGACCTGAACACTGACTGAATCGCACCAAAAAGATGAAGAATCCCAGGACTTTTATAAGGGTGTTCTTCCAGCAGCAGATCACACAAATTATTACAAGAAGAATGTAGATTGGTTTTGGTATATTCCCACAGATTTCTAGGGATCCCTGTGTGATTTTAAGGAGAAAATGAGAAACAAAACGAAGTAGTTAATCCCAGAGAAAATCCCACTAGATCTATACTAGGTACTCCTGTGCAGTAAACCATCAGCATCTGTCAGTGTGAAGCGAACTGTGCTTCTTATTAGCAGTGAGTGGATGAGTTGCATGGTGTTTCCCTAGATGATTTGGATATAAAAAGTTGACATATTTTACATGAATTATGAGGTAAATATTCATGTGTTTGGAAAAAAAACTCAAACACACAGAAGAAGAGAAAAGGAGGCAACAATCATATCTATGGAAAGCACAATCCATTTATCAATTTGCTGTAATGCAAATGTGTCACTCACATCATTAGCAAAAAAAGTTTTTATGAAATATTTCAACTTTGAAACACTGCATAAAAAGATCAGCATGTGATCACTCTCTTATCTGCTTTCCATTATTCATCTACACATAAAAAATGTTTTGATACAAGACAAAATGCAGTTCCCAGCTGTATTTTGTCATGAAATGGCTTTCATAGCTCACAGCTCTGTTATCAGGAAAAGATTCTCAGCAGCTGGGTAAATACATTTTGTTTGTTGATGCTGACTGTTAACTTTGCATCTAGAGCTTGGCAGTGTTACAGAACTATAAAGCTTCAGAAAATGCCATTGATGGGAAGCGCAGTTGCTGTGCTATGGATAATTCATAGGCAATAGATGAAAAGGATCATGCTGGTTCCTCTCATGAAGTATTCCTGTTTTCAACATAGACAGTGACTAAGAAGACAGGCAGGCCCTCAGGTGCTCAGGTAGATTTTGCAGTATGAGAACATGTGTGCACATATGTATGGGCTGCTTGTGAGGTTGCAAGTAATTTTTAAACACCTTGATTTAAATAGAAAGTTTTAACTTCAGGAAAGGATTGCCAAGAGAAGTTGTGAAAGCCCCATGCCCAGAAGTGTTCAAGGCTGGGTTGGATGGGCCTTTGAGTTTCCTAGTGGAAGACGTCCTTGCTCACAGACAGGGAAGGAATGAGGTGACTTTTCAGGTCCTTTCCAATCCAAACCATTCCAGCATTCTGTGATTCAGCATCAGTCACTGTCCCTTTAAAGTTTCAAGCATTAGAATTAAGAAAGAAATTAAATAGGTGATGAAAGTTCATGTTACAAATGATCTTCCAGAATCAGGTTTAAAATAACATTTTCAAGTATTAATCTTTTTCTGTGGTGCTTCAGTGTGTTGGGTTTGTATCTAGAAATGTTTGCATATCTCAATGCCATGATGTATTGGTGGCAAGGGACACCAGCACTATGGTTGAGTTTAGTTCAGGAATGGAAACAGCATAGCTGTTAGCATGATCCTACAGTCCTGAAAACAATCAGCTCTCCTTCCCACTTCCCAAGACAGCCTGGGTGGACCTATGTAGCTGAAAATGCAATTTCACACTACATGTGCACAAAATGTACTTAGATGAGGCACCATTCCTGAAGAGTACACAGTCAAAAATACTCTTGACACAAAAGCTCAGTTATTACTTTTCACCCCTCTGCACTGTCTCCTCCTTGCCGTGTCCAGCCCAGCTGCTTTCTGCACTAGGATGATGCCTCTTTCTCTCTGACTCCCTCCTGCACTACACAAGAGTCCCTCTTGAGAGAGTTTTGACACTCAGACCCTCTCCCGCCCTCCACATGTTCCTGGCATGCCCATTAGCTTTTGTTCAGGATTTTCCTCTGACAAAACAGACTGAAGAGCCCTGGCACAGAGAACTAGTCTTAGGGTAGCTTTAGATAATCCCCTAAACTGGTGACAAATCAATTTGAAAAGAAATAGGAAATGGAAAGAAAATTCACATGAAGCCCAGATTTGGGTTGGTGACATTTGCTGCTAAACTGAAGCCAAGTCATCTCAGCAGCTGCAAAATTTCAAATCCATTTCAGGGGCTATAAACTAAGTCACAAGACGGAAGGAAGGAAACATGGAGAACAAGAAATGATGAACTGTTAAGCTTCCTTTGCAAATACAGGGTTTGACTTAATGTTCCAGATTACTAACTTGGATTATTTGTTTCCAAGTGCTGGGATTAATCAACGCTTTCCATTCAGAAGTCTGAATGAAATGTTCTTTCCACAGCCCTTGCAAAGATGATATAAGTGTACACAGAAATATTAATAATGGGAAAATCAATATAATCTTTAATCAACAATAAAAATATCCTAATGTATCACGGTCTCCATAGGAACTGCACAAAATCTGGAGCTTGTGTTTTGCAGGTTTCTCTGGTGTTAGCAGTGTAGAGCTCAACCTGCAGCCCTGGCCCTGAGCAGTGGACATGTTGGATGGCCTAGAAAGGGGGAAAGTGTATGTAAGTGTGCTCCCTTAATACCACTCTCTTTAGAGGAGCAGCTGAGTACAGTGTATCTGAAGCTAAGGAGACCAGGGCTCCAATCTACGAGATAATAGTGACCTACCCATTTATGAGCTGAAGAAAAAATAGAAAATGTCCAACTAGATGCTACACTTGTCTATATATTTATTCAGGTGTGGGTCTGATGTTATGGCTTTTTCTGCAATGTTAATCTTAGAATCATATCTTGTCTCAAGTGTAAGCTGAAAAGAAATTGCTCTCCAACAGCTCTTTTACTAAAAAAAAAGATAACCACAAAGCCCAGCTGTTAGCAAATGCTTAAACCTTTCATCAAGCACTGAAATACCACAGATGTTCTTGAGATTCTTCTGCTTCTTTTGCATCATTGCCTTTAATGGGTAAAAGTGATCATGTGATATATGAATTTTCTTCACTGGTTAAGAGTGCAGATTAGTGCAAAACAGGCATGATAAAAATCCTCCACAGTTACACCACCATATAATTTTTGCACACCTTTGTGTCATCAGCACAGCTTCTGAGTCTTCTCTCTACATATACAAAATGGGAAGAATAATTCTGTCTCAGCAGTCTAGCAGGGAAAGCTGATAACTCCCTTCAAGACTAGAAAGTGCTTGGATATGGAAGGTTCTTATAGGTGTACTGATAGACAAGTCAGTACATTCAAAAGATATAAAAAGATAATATCTTATATGGTCAGTTATAAATCTAAAAAGATTAAGTGATACATTCAATGTGCTTCCAATGGGCCTTTGTTTTCCTACGCTGGAGTAAGGTAATCTTTCATCTTTACTTGCTAAAGCTACTTGCACTGTAAAGCTCTATCTTCATTAGGATAATGGTAGAAAAATCAGACCAGGCAGCTTTATTCTCCTTTAAATCTTCTTGCCATAGTGCAACCAGAATAGCACCAAAAATTAAAAAGAGACAAGGGAGGAATATAGATGTAAAGAGCAGAAGACATTTTTATTGCCAGTGATAATTAGACAGCCAATCTTTCCAACCACAAAGCAATTTAACTTGGCCTTTTACTGTATCCTGTATCCTTTTACTGTATCATATTTTTTTATGATGTCAGACATCTCATCCCTTGGGGCTGGAAGTTTGCAGGACATTATTCAAGTCTTTAACCCAAGATCCTGTGTCTGTCCCTCTGGTTATTCTTCACGTGCCAGCAGCTTGGAGCTCTGACACTTCTCAAATGCGCAGGTGATAATCTGACAAGCGTGGCTCCTCTCTCTGTGAAACGTGCCACA
Organism: Brachypodius melanocephalos; assembly: GCA_013398615.1. Taxonomy (NCBI): domain Eukaryota; kingdom Metazoa; phylum Chordata; class Aves; order Passeriformes; family Pycnonotidae; genus Brachypodius; species Brachypodius melanocephalos. The sequence continues at coordinate 20,791,267 of VZSR01003049.1, forward strand.
GCATTAAAGCGAGTTACTACTCAGCACTTAACAGCTGTTGGCTTCTCCTAACAGCATTAATACATTAGACATAGTGATATTTCGAGAGTGAGAGATGTTTTTAAGCAATTGGAGGTCTGTGAGGTTTCTCTCAAAGGTGTTTATTTAACCGGAGCTCACAGCTGCAAGACTTCAAAAGAATGTATCCATATACAAGCCACAGCAGTAGTTTGAGTCATTTGCACACAAAATGACTCCATTTGACATGAAAAGGTTTGCATTCTCTGACTCCTCTTACAGGAAGTCTAATCTGCTGCCACCAACACAAACAAGTTTTGTCTGTTTGAAAAGTTCATTGAGTTGTTACTATGACCAAGCAGAACACCGAGACAGCTGTCTCATTCCTCTGTGTTCCAATGCTGTTCCTTAAAATCACATCAAGTACTATTTACAAAAAAAGGACAGCTTAAAAAACATAAAGCCTAAAATAACTTTAAAAAGTCAAGGATTTTTTTTTTCTTTGGGGATATTTACCTCCATCTGCTACTTCTAAGTCTAATGCTCAGGAATAAATTAACCAGTCAAGAACACATGTATTCATAAACTGCCATGTAAGTGATGTAGTTGAGTTTATTCATCTTAGTTTCTTCTTTCTTTTGTTCCAGTTTTGCAGTCTGTTCCTTCAATATCTATGTTTTTGTATGTATTAATTTTATCAAATTCAACTTTCCTGGTTGAATGCCTGCGAACAACAATCTACTAAGTCAGGGTTCCCTACCTTCTTACCCTGACAACATCTTCTCTTAACTACTTACAAATCAGATCAAGATGTGAGAGGTTTAATTTGATGACAATGGGAATTTACACCTGGTGCTCAAAGTTGATTATATATCTGTTTTATTTCAAGACAAGTATAAGGAGAACAGTACATTTTGGCAGGACAGGCATAACCCTGTAAAACACGGTGCATTGTAATAGACTATTTCATATGAACTGGGATGAAAATGTGAGAACAATAATTTCTAATGTTTGTGCTTCAGAATGTCTGTGATGGTGACCCTTAGATAGAAGAGCTCTTTGTTGTTTAGGACTGAAGCTACTTGCTACTCTGCTAAACAAATACAATGTGCAATGTCCAAGAGCCAGATGCACGTGTAGCTGATGTCTAACTCCCACTGATGTCAAGAACAGGAATAGTCATTTATGAGCCAAACTCCTGGCAACCAACAAAGAAATCTCTTTCTACAGAAATATACATCAACTCAGAGACTTTATCATGCCATTAAACTTCCTTTCAAGTGTAACTTTTGACTTTGGGAAAAAATACCAAACAAGTACAACATTTCCCTCCAGTAAGGGGTTTTATATATTTTGACTGAAAGTGACTTATTATATATGATTTTAGAATTTTAAATCCGGGTGTCATGTGTTCAGAAGGAATCCCAAAACCTGTCTTACAAATTCTAGACACACTGATAAAATAAACTACTTATGGAAGTTGTTTATATGCATATAAGCTAGCCATCCAAAAAAAATCTCATCATACTTGACTGCTTTCTGAATATAAAATCATTCCTGCAGATGGTAATCACACTGCATCGTGATGCTTGTTTTAAAAAGTGCTTTTTTTAAGGTTCTGGGCATGGAGGAGACTCACACATTTTTGATCAGCAGAATAAAATGTTACCTCTTAGTTTATTTTATCCAAATGAATATAACAGCTGGGATCAAGTAGAACCTTATTCTCAATGCTCCATGTCTGCCCAAGAGAGAAAGAGCAACTTCACCTTCAAACATACTTTTCCTTGTACAATTTACATATATACATATATTAGTCAGTTACTAATTAAAAAGCAGATATTAATGCTCATTTTCATACCATAAAATCTTCTGGGTTTTGTCCTCAATAAATCCCCATGTTTAGGGTTTTGGTTTTGGGGTGGGTTTTTTTTTTGGTTGGTTGAGGATTTTTTGTGGTTGGTTTGTTTGTGGGTTTTTGTTGGTTTTTTGTTGTGTGGGGTTTTTTTTAAGTAAGTGTCTTATACCCAGAGCACTAGATTCATATTTAGGCATAAGTCCCATGCACCTCAGTGGGTCTTCATGGGAGTTTTGCCTCAGGTAAGACAAGAAGATGCAGACCTGATGTTCATGTGTTTTGACAAAAAACATCCTCACACATTTTGAGTTCTTCGGTGCTGACAGTATTGATATTTTTTTCTTGCATCCAACCAACTCAGTGCATTGAATATTTAATAACACAGGTGATACGAGGACCCGTTGTCTGACTCATGTAAATAACATAGTAATTTAAACCAAATCTTCCTTCTCTACAGTGTATGCAATGCTAAATGTCCCTCAAAAAAACCCATAAACATTGTCAGTAACATAAAATAAACCAGGATAAACTGGAAATTTGGGGGAAAAACCAAAACAATTGTTTAATTTTAGAATATTTTGCTGCCACCTTTTGGACGTGAATAAAACGTGCATCTCAGTGGTTTGTAACAGGGATATATAATTTAGCCCTCAACAGCAATCACTACCATTATTAGAGAAAGAATATATGCATTTCTTCTCTCTTCCTTTTTAAATTCTTAACAAGTATGTCAAGTTTCACCTTCACAGGGAGATGGAATAGCACAGATTCAAATTTAAGGCTTTCACATGTGAAGAAAATATAGGAAAGAATTTGTGCATTAAGCATAACTTTCAATAAATGCCATGATTAATCAGCAGATTGAACATTATTTGGCCACAAATAAACACACGTAAACAAAGCAAGGAGCTGCTTACAGATGATACCTAAATATCAATTAATCACCGGCAAATAATTGTTAGTTTAAATCCAAGGTTACTTGTTAGAACTCAGGGCCTCTTTCTCCCCGAGTGTGTTGTGGCCTTTGCATAACTGCACTGCTTTTAAAATATAACTCTACATAAATAAACAAGAGGAAAACAAGTCCTAAGGCTCTGGGCTCTGTCCTACATATTCTTTCCCTGTCTCTGTCAGAGAGATTTTCTTCTGCCCAACTTACAAAAATGCAATGCATTTTGGGGAAGATTAATATATACAAATACAACATCAGTTTAGAGAACATGTCAGAAGTTCTTTGTTATCACTAAGACAACTGGAGCACCAGTCTTATTTTAGAAAGGAGAACTCAGAAGCATTTAAACTGGAGGAAGAATAGAAATGTCTATACCTGTAAATGGTCCTGAAGTGGACAGCTTTCCTTTGATGCACAAGATTGGTATTCCCAGTGCACCCCGGGGTTTCAGGTGCCTTCATTGTGGCCCATACAGGGCACAGATGACCTCTAGGACACCAGCTCTGCAGGAAAGTGTGCTGCTTGGCAAAGTGTCTGATCACTGGGGCTGGATGGCACAACCACTCTTTGGGGAAATAAAAATTGGCGTATTAGGAGGTGCAAGCACCAAGTGATTTACTTCTATGCCACTATAATTTCCCCCTGCCTAAAATCTGATTTGAACTAACACACAGGTGCTATGAGATCTGTACTCTAGAAAGTACTAAAATGAATATATTTCTTAGGGAAAGCGCTCACATCCCAAGTAGGAAGGTTTTGGACAATTACCTGACTGCAAGAGTGGCGTTTGACAAACGTGTATCAGCCCTGGTACGAGTGTCATGGATGCGTGGATGTGCTTCTTGTGGGAACAGGTTGTTTGCAGGATACTAATCCGGTAATTTGAAGTATAATAACATCGATAATAAACCCTGGCAGGGCAAGGGCATCGATAATAAATCCTGGCAGCGCGGCTTTGGCCCGGCTGAGGAAGCGGCACAGCAGCGACATGAGGCCATTCCCCACTAATGAAGGCGATTGCCGGCGCGGCCGTTGCCAGGCGACGGGCAGGACCGGGCGGGCGGCGCGGCCGGGCCCGGCCCGGGGCTCTTTCCCAGGGTTCCTTCCCGGGGCTCTCCGCCGGGGATTTTTCCCGAGCTCTGTGCCAGGCCTCTCCGGAGGGCTTGGCGATGGCCGCGGGAGCTGAGAGGCGGCAGCGAGACACCTCAGCCATGGCGGTGGGAGGCACCGCCACCGGCGGGCTGCAGGTGAGCGGCGGCGGCCGGGACAGGGCGGGGATGGCAGGAGCGGGGCAAGGACAGGGGCAGTGGTCGGGTAAAGCCGATGCTGGGGAACGGGTCTGCGAGCAGGTTTCTGCCACTGGGAATACGTTAATATGGCTGTTATAGACAGCACACTCACAAAAATCCGCGTTGCTTTCGAAATGAAAGCGGCAAGCAGGCTGCCCTCCGTGAGGACACCAGGAGCTGTTCCCCGTGCAGTCTGGGAGCAGCCCGGCTGCCCCGTCCCCGACAGCCGGGCTGAAGGAGCAGGCCGAGGCCCGTGACGAACCACTGCTACACGGGTTTGTGGGTTAGGATCTGGAATCTGGAGATACTGGTGCATTTCTTTATGTGTTTACAATCTATAATTAAGGCCAGTGCCCTTCAGAATCATGTAAATGTATTGTGTCCGTGATGTCCTGCAGCAGAGAGTCCAAAATATGTAAAGTTCTTCCATTGTTTTGGACCTGCCACCTGCTTCAGGCTCCTGACCTGCGGCAATGAAGAGCTCGGCCATGCTCACCTGCTCTCATAGACCCTCCTCTTGTGCTCTTGCCGATCAAAACATACAAAAGAGTAGAAGTGCCACCTGATGATACATCATAAGTGCACAAAAATGGAAAAGTGATTTGCGAAATACATATCTTATGAAGAAGAAATATAAATAAATACATGGAGATTTGGGGACTTTTTGATGCAGATATGTTAGGGGAATGGAGATAGAATGGAAGCACTATGCTTCACAATAATTGTCAACTAAATGGGCTTATCTCTGTTGGTCAGCTTTACTTACGTATGTGTGGGAGGGGAGACAGTGCTGAACTGGAACAAGTGAATCCTCTCGTTTATGTAAAAGTTATTTTTGAAGCCGTTTCAGGATGAGCTACCAGAAGCAATTTCTGATTATGCAACAAACAAGGAAAGAGATCAGTATTCAGATGACTTTGAAAGTGATGAAGATGGCATGTTAAATGGTAAAACAAAATTAAATATTTTTCCTTGTGTTCTTCCTTTCTTAACTCATTAGTAGATCCTAGACAATCTTTATGTGTTGGTATGATTTAGTGTTCCAAGATTTCATATTTTAACAACTTTTAAAGTGCTGGGTCCTCCTCTGCCAAGTTGGCAGCAAGATTCCCAGTGAAATCAGGGGAGATGCCAACCTGCTAGACCACACACAGTCTGCACTGGTTCCTACCATTGTGGTGGCCAGTTCTCCTCCTTAGCCATCTTGTTTACTTGACACCTGGATGAGACAGTAGTGCACAGTACTGTTAATGAGAGTGGACATGGGCAGAGAGAAAGGCAGTGTTTTTTTCTTACTGATTTCCCAGTCTGGACAATCAGTGAATAAGGGCTGCAGGACACGCTGCAGAGCTTGCTTGCCTGGCCATGTATGTAAACCAAGAACAGGTTTGATCTGGTGTTTTTCTTGGAGCAGGATGCATTTGATTTTTGCTAGTGTTTATGTTTGGCCAAATGACATGATTGGCCAAATGACTCTTCTTCCTGCTGGCATAGCACTAAATTTTAAGAAAAATTGGAATGTTGAATATAATCTTGTATTTTTAAAAGTACTTCCTCTGCCTGTTTTTCATTCACACTTGAAACATCTTTTAACAGTTTGTGGGATGCTTTGATTTCACTTTGCTGACAAAATTTAGGAAAATAAGCTGTCCAGTAGTAAATGCATTATTCTACTATCATGGCATTCTTTTGTCACCTTCCTCAAGCATTTGAACTCTGAAATTAGGTCAATTAGCAATACCAGGCTAGAGGAGGATAAATATTTTTCTTAAACAGGTTAACCTTAGCATTGTAGAAGATACTATCTTTGAGTATCTTATAGTAGACTTTAAATGGGGCAGAAGTAAAGAGAATGGAAGGGAGGATGAGTTCTAACACCAAACATACCCAGCTTTGTTAATGGTGACTTGTTTCCACTTCTTGTGGCATTGAGACATTGTGTTCTAGAAGGGTTTTAAATTGCATGGCAGAAAAGAATTAATGAGTGGATTTTTTTTTTATTGGATCCATAAAAATAGATGACAGGAAAGGAAGTAGAATAAGGCTGTAGTTCGGTGGCTTTGCAGAGATCAGAGGCACAGAAAGAGAAATGCTCAGAAACTAAAGTCAGGAGGGTGTTACATGAAAAATAGTGTTACGTTATAGGAGATACAGGTTCTGTTTTGCATTCTTTTTTCCACTTTTATCAAGTGCAAGTTGGTAATGTGTTCTTTGCAGATATTGGGAATGAACTTGCTAAAAGTAATTCAGGTTCTACAAGCAGTGAGAGATCTATTGCTGGGAGTCCTCTCTTGAATGATGACGTTTCACAAAAAGCAGAAGATTCAGAAAATGAAGCTGCTGATGACTTGGATTTATCCTTTCATGTAAAGAAGCTTCAGCAAATAATGGTTTTAGAAGGTGAAAACATACAGAATGACAGAAAAGATGGCAAAGAAGGATGTGTGGAAGGTCAAAATGAGGATAATATCAGAAAAAATAATGAAGAAGTGTTGTGTGATAATAGTGAAAGTGATGAGTTGCCTATTAAAGAACTCCATAAAAAAAGAAATCGAGAGGAAAACCAACCAAAACCAAAGCCTCGGATGCACAAAAGAGGAAATGCTTCAGCATCAGGTGAAAAGAAAGTATTTTAATATTGTTGCTGCTTAGCCATGTTACAGTATTTTAGTGTTTCAATTTGGGTTATTTCTTGTGTTAGCCATTATCTGCTTTGCCTTGCAGCTAAAGCTTCTAAAAATACTCAACCTCTGTATGCCAGGGGGTAAACTGAACCAGTGTGGGCCAAGAGCAGGAGGTTCCTGTTTGTATTTTCCTTTCAGAAGGTGGAAAACCAGCTGTTTAGGTGCCTGAAGTCCAGCTCTCTATCAGTGCATGTGCATGGAAGGCATGAGGGGGCTGCCAAGATGCCTCCTCACTGTGTACATGGCACAGAAAGCTGGATTGACATAGTGTCCACAGCATCCATGAACTCTTTAATGGAAAGGCCATGAAATTCCTTTTCTATGACCAGGTAATGTAATGAGTGTAATGTAACTGAATGTCAGAAAACGAGCCGTACCCAAAACATTTATGAATGGTAGATGTCTCATTATTTCAAAGTTAAAACTTCAGATGATCTTTTACTTTGAAGAAACTGACACACTTCGGATGTATAGTCAAACATATAAGCCCCCCAAACTTAAATGTTTCATTACAGCAATAGCTAATTTATTTTTAATATACAAAGCAGAATTTGGAATTCTTCTAATTGACTATATATGCCAAAAGACTTAATATTTTTTATCTAATTCCTGTTATGAGAGGAATTTTTCCTGTTTGATGTTGAGATAAGTTTATGACTAATCTACCTATGATGGAAGATTACAACTTCGCCATTGGTAGAGCATGATTAAAGGTATCAGCTTCCTTTTTCCTTTTCCACATGATGGCACCAAAGTGCCAGGTATTTGAATGTGCAGACACCTCTCTTTCCTGGCTGGTGTGCCTGTGTAGTTTTAGACTGACAGAACAGAAGTGGAACTACTCCTTTTCTTCATGTGAATCAAAGTAGTGCAGTGACACATTTCAATTTGGTTAAAATTCAATTAATTCAGAATACTTGTCACCTTGAACTTACCTTCATTCCTGTAAATTTAGGGTAAATTTCTTAGATTATGGAGATTAATGTTCCCTTCTTCAGGTAATTTGGAGTTAATTTATCATCCAAAATTTCTGTTTTTCTGAAGAATTCTATTGGAAATTTGTGGAACACTTCTAATTTGGTTTTACTGGGGCATTTTTTGCTTGTGTCTGAATTGTTTTACAAGTTTAGATAACTGCATTACTGGCAGTTGAAATCTGACTAAAATGGTTTTTAAGTCTTATTAATAATGTGTTTCATAAATAACAATTTCACCACTTAGGCATACATTCAGATTAAGGTGATGTTTTCTTTAAATCCCCACTGCAGAATTTTTCAGTTATTCACTCTTGTGTCCCACAGCCCTGATGAGCACAACACAATGACAGCAGTATTTGTTACCCAGTGTGTTAACTAGCACACTTCATTAGAAGTTTGCTAGGTGTCAGAAGAGCTCTTGGTGTGACTGGAGTGACTCCTGCTTTTGGTTTCCGCACTAGAGCCAGATAAGGCAGATGAAAAATTTTGCCTTTGTCTTGTTCTCACATTCTCTAACATTAGTTCAAGATTCAATTGCTACTCCAGTCTTACATGAAAACACAAGTGAATACTGTTCTTATTAGTGTTTAGTTCTTAGAAGAAGACATACAGAAAATACATTATATTATATAAAATCTAGTAACAACTTTGATAGACGGATGGTTTTTCTAGAAATACATTTTGTGCAGACAAAACAGTACTCAAAAAAATGAAGTTCTTGTTAATGTGTCCTTTCAATCTTTTTTTCTCCCTTTAGGTCAAGATCAGAAGACTGTTGTCATCAGTGACTTGAAACTGGAGGACAGTGGCAGGAAATCCCCTTCTGTTGACAGTTCAGATGGAATGATGCAAACAACAGAAGGGAAAATAATAACTGATAAAATGCGGGAGGTGCCAGTGAATGATCAATCTGAGCATGGGGAGGCAAAGAACACATCCAAGAACTCTGTCAAGGTATTGCTCATACACAGTTTGCCATTGTTTGGAGCAATGTCCTAGAAGCACAATGGAGAGTTTTGTAAAGTTGCTGTTAGTATCTTGAGTTTATAGAACATGGTCTGGAAAGCTGACAATTGATACCTGATTTCTAGAGCTGAGGATCTTACAAATTCTGTACAGGTTTATGAGAGATGTAAGGAATACATTTTCCACAAGTTATTTAAGTCAGATAAAGGTATTGGAATGTGTTTTCCAGCCTTAAGAAAGTAAATGTCAGATCTCTGTTGTGAGGATAGCTGAACAGCAGTGAGCAGTGTGTGTTGGCAGAGGATGGAATCCATGTGACCTGAATAATGGATAAGATGCAAAGCACTTTATGCTTTATCCTAAAAAGAAAATATGTAGATACATGTAATTATTAAGGCAAAGTATTCAAAAGACTTAAAAGAGTGTTTATAAATAAACCTGCTGCGTTCTTTTTACTTTTTATTGTTTCTAGACTATTGACTGTGTTTTTACATAATACAAATGAACATTCTAGCTTCTATTCCAAAATGATACAGACATTCTGAAAGTTTGGTTGGTTGGTTGATTGGTGGGTTGGTTGGTTGGTTTGGGGGCTTTTTTGTTTGGTTTTTTCTTTCCTTACTTTCTTACCCTGTACTATACCCTCTCTTCATTAGGGTGTTTTTCTTGCCTGTTTTTGTAACATCATGAGACCATGGAATATCTTGACTTGGAAGGGACTCATAAGGGCTGAGTCCAATTCTCAGGGTCCTTGTTAGCTTGTAAAAACCTGTTTCATCCTGATCTGTTGCTTAAGAGACCTATAACTTTACTTTTCCTCTATGTTTCTTAGAAACTAAATGAAACAAAGAGAGTTCTACAAAACCCAGAGGCTTCTTTGTCTGACAGGTAAGAGAAGAATGCCAAGTATTGTTCTGAACCGTTTAAGATGCCTGTAAGTGCCCTGACAATGCTGCTCCCCTCTCATTTTCTGTCAGCATTGTCTTTACTGCTGGCAACCTCTGACCATCTGTGGAAAACAGTTAGTGCATGTGGCATGTTGTTATGACCCTTGCTCAGGTTTATGTCACATCAGACTCCCAAATTTTTTGCCAGTGTCTCTGATTAATGTGTTACTGGAGTCTTTACAGTCTGCAAAAAAAAGCTGGTTTTAAGATGAAAGTGTAAGTAATTTGTAAACCTAAAAGAGTTAAGTTCTTTCTCCTTTCCCCAGTCCCCAGTCAAGTGCATATAAAAAAAGAATCACAGTAACTTTTGGTATGCACAGAAATAAGAGGAACAGTACTTGGTATGAGCTGCAATAAATGGAAAGGTCATTAATGTATTTGTGTCCTGGTATTTTCCTAGGTCTACAACTTTTATGCATTTAAAGAGAAAGGGGAAAGCTGTTCCATCAACTTCACCTGTTTCATGTCAGTATCTGGGATCATTAAAAATGTTGGAGGATAAAAGCATGCAGAAGAAAAGTCCAGAATTCAGCCAAGTAGATAATTTAAGGGCAGCTGTTTTTCAGGTAGATTTTAAAAATGAACAAAGCAACAAACAAAATTGTGCATGTGTGCAAAGCTCCTGATACAGGGGTCAACACCTCATATTTTCTTGAAATCAATATTTTTACTATATTCCTTTCATTGGCTTACAGGTATAGTAATCCTTTTATGATGTTGGCTATGCCTTTTATGAACATATATTATGAACAAAAAGCTCAATGAAAGGAACATAATTTTTTAATGTGATTCATAATTTATTGTGTCAGACTATTTTCAGGCACATATTTTCCATTATCTCTACTTCATCTTTAACATAAGTAAGTGCGTATTTACAGTTGTTGGGTTTTTTTCCTGATATGTTCTATTCAAATGGCATTCAGGAAAAGTGATAACAAATCCTGCACTCTTTCCAGAAGAATAATTATGTAAATTATTTGTAGAATTTCACAATTCTACAAATTATTTTTTGGATTTCAACTATTTTCAATTATTTTCTGGGTTTCAACAGATTTTTGCTAATCTGTTGGAGAACAACTCTAGTTAACAGGCACCATTCATATTGGTATGTATTTTTAATACTTGTTATGGTTCTAAAACGAATTTTAGACCCTCAAATCCTTATTTATGTTTGAAGGTAGAATAGTCTCCATTTTTATCTTTGAGCTGCATCCCAAATGTACAGTTAATTCTTGAAAATTTAAGCCTGATTCTGCTGATGGCTCATAACCTATTATGGCTGCCTGAAGTCTCACTTTTCCCAGTAGGATTTTATTCTCTTTAATTACAGATATTTTCAAGAGAGACTACAAATATAATACTCTTATATACCAAGTGATAAGAATCTTTATTCCATTCTTCTATTTAATTTTGATTAATGCTTACATATTTGTTGGTGTTTCTAGGCAGATGCTCATTAAAAGATCTTTAAGCTTTTTTAGATTTTGCAGCTGTGATTTTAGAACCTTAGATTTTTTTGATCACAGTGTTTGTCTTTTAAAAACAGGTTCATTTTCCACATGGGATGCTTATTTAACTAGCACATGGAAGAACTAAGAGTAATTTTTGTGGTCATTATGTTGGTTCTGCTCTTTACTGATATATACTGATACATACTGATATTTACTGAGTCCTTTTTAAAAGGACTTTAAAAATATTTTAATGATTCTTACAGAACTGGTTGGAAAAGAAAAAGCTCCTTGTACTGGAATTAAAGAGAAGCGAAAAGGAGAAAGCTGAAATTCTAAGGAGCAATATTGAAAAGGTTTGTTTACATTGTTGTTTAAAAAGAAGTTGACAAACTATGATTCTTTGTAGTATATTTCCTGCCTAAGTGCATCCTTCTGCTGTTGTGTCTGTTTTTTTCCAAACAGCACGAGGTGATGTGAGACAATAAATGGCATGTCCTGTTTGTTAGGTTACAAAGACCTTGGGATGGTTCTTAAGGTGCTAAGTTTTGTTTTGTGCATGAGAACATGAGGTGTTCACTGCCTGCCTCAAGAGATGCTTATGTACAAAGGACTCTATCTTGAATAGTGTAATGCACATTCTTGGATTTGGCTTTTAAGCATTTAATATGTTTCATTTCTAAGTACTTAACATGTATTTCATATCCTTCTACACATACTTGGCAGAAGTAGTTCGTCTCACTCAATTAAATTAAAAATGGGCATAGAAAAAACCCACTATATATGCTTAAAATTTAATTGTAATACTTGCAATGTTGTCGGCAAATCAATTTATGTTTCTTTATTGCTCCATTTAGCAATAAGTTTAAAGCATACTATTTCACTTAGAATTTTATACTGAAATTGATTTAAATGTAGGCTTTTATTTCCAATCTAGAAAGAAGCACTTAAAAGAGAAGAAGCAGTTGCATGTTATGAAGCCTGGAAAAAAAAGAAAGAGAAAGAAGCAAAGAAATTAAGAGAGAAAAAAAAGCTTGAGGAACTTGAGGAAAAGAAACCAGCAGAACAGAATAAGGAAAAAGCAGAAGCAGCACAAGCGGTGATGTGAAATATGTACAGAAATGTGTATTTGAATGTGGTTCAGGAAATGGTAAAAAATAATTTTGATTAATCTAGAAAGAGATGGAAATGAACTAGAATCTTAAATCTAGACATGCTTAGTATTTGAAGGAAGCTTGAATTTAGTTTTGTTCTGTCAGAAATATGTAATATTTACCCTTGCAGACAGACAGGCTTCTAGATATGGAGTCTATTAACTGAGCATAAAATAAACTTCATACAAATACATTAGCAATTAACTATTAATTACCTACTGGAAAAATAAGATTCTTTTTAGGTATAGTGATGCCCACTCCTGAGCAATTCTACCAGCAAATATTCTAAAATTGGAATGTGTAGAAATTACAGAAAACAATTATGCAGAATAGATTAGTGGAGTATTGACAGAAAGGTGAGAGGTAAGATTTCTCATGGATCCGTGGTTGTCTTTAGGCATTCAAAAAATGGAAAGAAAGAAAAGTGGAATATTTAAAAGAGCAAAGCAGGAAGGAAAAACAATCTGAAAGAATGAGGAAGACGATAGAAGAGGACCTAGTTGCAGAGAAGAGGAGAGTCAGTGTATCAGCAGTTGAAAAATGGTACTTCTCCACTGTGTTTACTGTATCATAGCTTCCAAAATCCTTGCTTATAAATGTAATAGGTCTTCTGTAAATGCTTGATGTGCTTGTAATTGGAAGACAATGGAATGCTTGGGATCAGACTCTTCATTCCCAAGGGAGACAAAGTCTAACAGTGAAAACAAGCTGTGCCGCTCCCTTCAGTTTATTAATTTAGTTGCTTTCCTCCCCAGGAAGATATTAACTAAGCCCAGGCAGAGAGACAGCAAATGAGAAAATTCACTGAGTAGTATTGTGTGTTACATGGTTATTTTCATGCTTCATTACTAAGCCATAGGAAGGAAGGTAAATCTTTGAAGTTTCGTGAAACACAATGTAGGAATGCAGATGTAGGAAGAAGGAAATGAAATGTATCTGCTGGAGATATTCTATATTAGTTTTACAAGCCAAGAATTTTAACTGATAATGCACAACTTACAGTTACCTACAGAAATTTCAAATGTTTTCTTTTATAATACTAAATAAGGGAGAACAAAGTACAGAAAAGGTGATGCCATAATAGATAGAGTAGTAGATTCATTTATACCTTGGTGACATATAAAAATGGACATGGAAGATTTTAAATACATATTCTCAATCGTTTATTAAAAGTGTAAAATACATATTTTGACTAATTTACTTAATTGGCCACAGATGCAGCTTTTAGTCTGTACATGATGACCTCTTGCTCTTCCCTCTCACTATGCAGGAATGAAAAGAAGGAAGAATATATAAAAAAGAAGAAGGTAGAAAAATTCCTAGAGAAAAGAAAGCGAGAGATGCAACAGGCAAAGAAGGAAGAAAAAAGTGAAAAGGCTATGGAGGAATATGAAAGATGGCTGGTATGTTTGGTT